>ML786335.1:956159-969900 GCA_009831015.1 Picea engelmannii | reverse complement strand
AAGGTGGCAAGAAATGTTGAAAGTAAAAATATGGCTATGGCTACTAGAAGGACCAATCCTAACATCTATAGAGAGAACAATGCTCCTTCTTCTAAAACACTTCAACCTACAAGGTTGACACCTCAAAAATTGGAGGAAAGAAAGAAAAAGGTTTATGCTTTAATTGTGACAGCAAGTACAGTAAGGGACATAAGTGTGGTGAGAAGAAATTATTTTACATAGATTGTGAAGAGGAAGAAGAAAAAGAACCATATCAAGATGAAAATGTAGAAGAAATTTCATCTGAAGAGTTGACTCCCATGATATCGTGTAATGCATTGGCTGGAATTACCACTCCTCAAACCCTCAAGATCGAAGGATACATCAAAAATAAAAAGGTAATAGTCCTAATTGATTTTGGTAATACTCATAATTTCATTCACTATAAATTAGCCAAATATCTCAATTACTTTGTATATTCAGCACTAGAGTTTCAAGTAATGATTGCAGATGGATGAACTATCAATTGCTCAGGAAAATGAAATAAGATCAATCTTACTATGGGGGAATATGTAATGAATAGTCCAATGATGTATATACCCATGGGTGGTGCAGATGTTGTACTAGGAATCCAATGGTTACAATCATTAGGAACAATGGCTTTTAATTTTCAAGAACTTTTCATGAAATTTTCATTGGAAGGAAAATAAATTGAGTTAAGAGGTGTCACAGGGAAACCAGTTAAGGTGATAAGCTCTAACAGCATGACAAAATTATTGAAAAAGGGGCATCAAGGCATTATTGCACAACTATGCTCACTAGATGTTCAAACATCTAAGCCATCTATTCCTCAAGATCTCCAAAGGATCATTGATAAGAATTCCAAAGTATTTGAAGATATTCCCAAAGGTCTTCCACCCAATCGTAATCATGATCATGACATTCACCTAATTCCTGGGAGTTTTCCTCCTAACATTAGGCCATACAGATACCCTTACGCATAGAAGAGTGAAATTAAGCGCATGGTTGAACAAATGTTAGAGGATGACATTATTAGACCTAGCCAAAGTTCTTACTCTGCACCGGTGGTGATGGTATTCAAGAAAGATAGCTCATGGTGTATGTGTCCAGATTATAGAGAGCTCAACAGGGTCACTATTAAAGATAAGTTTCCCATTCTCATCATTAATGAATTGTTAGATGAACTACATGGAGCAATCTATTTCACAAAATTGGATCTTCGTTCAGGGTATCATCAGATCATAATGAAGGAAGACGATATCCCAAAAACAACATTTTGAACTCATGAAGGCCATTATGAAGTTTTGGTCATGTCTTTTGGCCTTACAAATGAACCTTCCACATTCCAAGGGTTGATGAATTCCATTTTCAAGCCCTTCCATGGAAAATTTGTGTTAGTATTTTTTGATGATATATTAATCTATAGCAATTCTTGGGCGGATCATGTGCGACATGTTGACAAGGTGATACAACTACTAAAGGAGCAACAACTATATGCCAAACCATCCAAATGTTTCTTTGGAGTAAAGGAGGTATAGTATTTGGGTCATATTGTATCCCATGAAGGTGTCAAGGTAGACCCTAACAAGATTAAGTCCATGATGGACTGGCCGATTCCCAAAACATTAAATAATGTTAGAGGATTTTTGGGTTTGACAGGTTACTACCACAAGTTTGTTCGGAACTATGGAAGAATAGCAACACCTTTTACAACACTAACTAAGAAGGATGTATTTTCATGGTCTCCAAAGGCAACTAAAGATTTTGAACAACTTAAAGAGGTGATGTGTAAAGCTCCTGTCTTGACCACTCCAGACTTTACAAACACCTTTATTATGGAATGTGATGCCTCAGGAAATGGAATTGGTGTTGTCCTAATGCAAGAAGGAAGGCCCCTAGCCTTTAAAATTTGACCACTCAAGGGAAAGGATTTACACAAACCCATCTATGAGAAAGAAATGATGGAAATACTATATGCATTGAAGAAATGGTGTCCTTACCTAATAGATAGGAACTTCAAGGTCAAAACAGATCATGACAGTCTTAAATACTTCTTTGAACAAAGACTATCTTCAGAAGAAAAACAAAAATGGGTAACCAAGATATTGGGTTATGATTTTGAAATCATCTATAAAATGGGAAAGAAAAATGTTGTGGCAGATGCACTCTCAAGAAAGGATGAAGATGTTGAGGCCTTTCTCTGTGCTATCTTGATCATCCAACCCGATTGGATAATGGAAGCAAGGGATGAATTGAAGAATGACAAAAAAGTGTGGACTCTCATTCAAAGCTTAGATCGCTTATATTTATGTAAGAACTCCAAACTCAAACAGAAGGTACTATTGGAATTGCACACCTCTCCAATACGAGGGCACTCGGGATTTTTGAAAACCTACCATAGAGTCAAGAAGGATTTTTTTGGGGATGGCCTTAAAACCGATGTTCAAAGGTTTGTGGCAGGATGTTTTATTTGCTAACAAAATAAGGTGGAAACAATTAAGACCCCAGGTCGTTTACAACCATTATCCATCCCAAGTCAGTCCTGGGAGGAGGTTTCCATGGATTTCATCATAAGGTTACCAAATTTTGAAGGAAAGAGTGTCATCATGGTGATTGTTGATAGACTGACCAAGTACACACACTTTTGTTCACTCTCTCATCCCTTCAAAGCTAGTACAATTGTCACTCCATTCATGGAGACAATTCAAAAGCTACATGGCAACCCAAAGATTATTGTAAGTGACAGAGACCCCATCTTCACTAGTCATTTTTTGATAGGATTATTTTCTTGTTTGGGTACTCAATTGGCTCATAGCTCATCCTATCATCCTCAATATGATGGACAAACCGAGATATTGAACAAATGTTTGGAAGGCTACCTTCGTTGCTTTGCCTCTGATAAACAAACATAATGGTTCAAATGGTTACCCTTGGAAGAATGGTGGTATAACACTTCCTTTCATACTACAACAAAACTGACACCATTTATGGCACTCTATGGATACCACCCTCCTTCCATCACTTCTGCTCTAAAATAAAAATCTAAGGTTCAAGGAGTGGAAGATCACATTGAGCATCAACAAACAATTCTCCAAATCTTAAAGGACAACCTTACCATGGCACAGAATTGCGTGAAACAACAAGAAGATCAACATCGTAGTGAAATAAGTTTTGAAGTAGGGGATTGGGTGTTTTTAAGACTCCAACCATACAAACATATGTCTCTCAAGAAAACCAAAAAGGATAATAAATTATCACCAAAGTATTATGACCCTTATAAGGTGTTGCAAAAGATTGGTACTATGACATAAAAATTAGAGTTGCCTACATCTTCACGCATACACCCAGTTTTCCATGTTTCATGCTTAAAGAAGGTTATAGGTGAAAAGATCCCAGTTCAAACTGTATTTCCAGAACTTGACGAGGAAGGAAAAATCATATTGGATCATGAATCCATCACTGACACAAGAGTTCGCCCGCTGAGGAATAGATCCATTTCATATTATCTCATTAAATGGAGGAAACTATCGGCTAAATATTCCACTTGGGAAGATGAGTCTTTTATACAGAAGCATCCAGAGTTATTCAAGCATTGCGGACAACACTTATCTCAGGGGGAGAGGCACGTTAAGCCCTAATATTGGCTCATTACCCCTTAATTGGGGCATATTACATTAGTAATGTTATTTTATTTATGCCGGCTTTATTCCATTAGTTGTAATTATACCTCCTAGTCTCCTATATATACCAAGGAGACATTTTCATTTTGAATCATCTTGTACTTGAACATTTAAGTGGGGTAAAAGGAGGTTTCCCCCTCGAAGAGGCTATTATCTGAAATTTTTTCTTCCTCAAGGCATTGAGTACTTTTTCTGAGGTTTTTCTATGCTATATTGATATTTGGTTTCTAACAAAGTTAGCGTAACAAGGTTGTAATTTCCCATGTTTTCATTAATATAACTTGGCATGTTTCCTTCATATTGTTTTTTTCACATGTATGTCTATATAGATAGATTTTTTTCTCTAATGATATATTATATAAGTAGAAGGTATTGTTATGCTCCTTGAAGACTCTCTTCATCTTGATCGTGGCTTGGAAAGCAAGAACCAATATTGAAGAATAGCGAGGAAAATCGCCAGAAAAGGAGTAAGTCACACTCATTCATTCTATATTCTCTATACATATACATTAAGAATATATTTAAGAGAATGTCAGTGTCCATTTTTTTATTTTTTTGACTTGGTCAATAGGGGTCTAGATATCCAAGGGATATTTCACCTATCCGCAGGGGAAATATTTCTTAACAATGATATTAATAAAATACATCACTACGATATACCCAACCAAAAAAAAGAGTATGGGGGACTAAAATGCCACTATAAGGAAAAGGGGGATAAGGGTCTATGAGGAGGGGTTAATCCCAAGGGTCTTAAACCAAGGGGATATTTTAATAATATTTCTTGAATTCTAATTTATGGGATATTTACTTATCCTCTGGTCCTAAAGGATGAGAACGAGTCACCGAACAGATCCAAGTTAGTTCATAAGGTGACAAGTGTCAATTCATTATCATGATAATATATTATGGAGAGATTAGTGTAATTATCATCTTTCCAAATCATTCTTACCTTAATTCTCTCATGTTCACTCTGCCATCCATAATCATACTTTTGTTTGGGAATAATTGGGGAGCTTTTGTAACTAGTAAAACTTGGGAAAATTGAGCAAAAGAGGTGGTTTTTTAGATCCGTGTTATATTCAATATTCAGGTTGTCATTCCAATAATAATTATCTCCAAGAGAGAGAACTATTGGGAATTGCTTCCCTGGTGCTAAGCTACAACTATAGGGCTTTGAGACTTTCTTTCTGGCCTGTTGTTGAAACAACATAAGGCAAGTGGGGAAGATGAAGTATTGTTGAGAAGATAAGGGGCATTCTTCGTGGGGTGTGATAGGAATGTGGGGAATGAGAGACCGTAGGTTTTTTTCTAGAGTTGGCACATGAGTCTGTGTATTGCTGTTGTTGATGGACCATAGCTCAGCTTAGGATTTGTTTTCCCTGGTGGAGTTTTTATTCATAGATCGAGGGTGACCTGATGCTAATATGTTATGAGTATAAAAGTATAAGGTTGGGAGGAACATCTGAGGTCTACACACAATTGGTGATTATATACAAAATATAACTATTTTCTTGTGTATTTTATTTATTATTGTTTGTTTAATTGAGTTGAATATGTTATGGGTTTTTCCTTTATATTCATGCATGTAAATGTATGTTATTAGGAATGCATTTATATTCATATGAAGAGAATTTATATGTAATTAAATTCTATCATATTTGGAATTCTCATGTGGCATAGCCTGACAGGTTGTTGGAGATGTTAGAATGTGGTATCAAAGCAATTTTTGTTGATTTGCTGGTAGTGGGGGCGTTACAACTGTTGTCAAATGAAACCTCCAGTTAGGGGTTTGAATTCAAAGAGGAAATATGGGGTCATCCTTCTGTCGGTTTTTTATTGTCTATTTAGCTTCCCCAAACATCAAAACCATCAACGATTATAATTTCTTCAACCACCCACTATTGCTACCCATAACATGTCACGTGGCTCCATGTAGATCTAAGTATGCTGGCAAGGGACACACTCAAGTTTTCAAGTGTAGGTTGGAATGTTGAGAAATCTTCCTATTTTCTTCATTGAAACTTCTCCATTCCACTTCAATAGTCAACCTCACCAATTTCATTTCATTGATCCCACTTGCGATATCATGAACAATACTCAAGGAATTTCCATTTCAATCAGTTTTCTGGTTTTTTCTATTAATAAAAAACATAATTACATGTTGCATAACCACATTATATGAAGTCTTAGCATAATTATACTTCTGGGAGAAAATAGGGTGTTACACTTCTCGTAGTGTCATCTAGCTCCACAAGATCCTATTCATCTCTTCTTCCATTAGACTTTATCTCATCATTTCCCATGTTGACATGTATACCTATGATCTCCTCCTCATGGTTGTAATATCCTTGGGTTTATAACATAAATATGATCCTCATATAATAACCAAAATAATTTTCCTATACCTGTAATTATGCAAGAAACGTTTTTTTAATAATTATTGTTAGGACATGCATACTATAAACATTTCATTAATTAGATTACAATTTATTATTCATCTCAATTTATGAACAACAGGATGAAGCAAGTAAAAATATAATTCTTTTGACACATTACTCTCTAAAACAACTCTCCAATGGATGTACGTGTGCCTCATTTAGGGTCTTGAGCAAAAAGTTACAACCTTCTCAAGTTTCAATTTCCACTCATTTCTCTATTTTTCTGTTGAAAAATGATTTTACTATTTTCCGATAAAACTGTAGTATTCAACTCAAAATTATGGATTCATAGATGGCTTATCCTCCTTAATACCTATCCATTAACTACTCATTCACCTAAAATCAATCTATGATTTGAAAGTTATGGTCTTTGTCGGTTTAAATTGTTTTCTAATTTTTATCCCTTATTGTGACATGTGTCTTCTCTCCCATCTTGTATAGTTTTAGGTAGCTAGATTCAAAATCTAATACCATGGATACCTTATATGGTCCGTGGGATTTCCATAAACTACTCCTTTGTCCCAAAATGACTTCTCAACAAGGATTTTTTCCCTCTGGAAGAAAACTAGTACCTAAATTACACCTTGTACTATTTCAGTTGTAAATTCCTCATACTAGATCTATTTTGCACCTGGAATATCTCATTGAAAAACTATTACCAAGATCTTGCATTCTAGTTGTATAGACTGTGTACCAAAGTACACACAATTATCACAATTTTTCTACTTGAAAATGTTGTTTGGGCCCTCAAAATGCCTTCACAAGTTGATGACCTTCAAAATCTTAATTTTTTTGTATAAAAATGATTGATTTATTATTGTAGTGGTCTATAAATCCAAGTCATTGATCTCAAAATTGGGAGTAATCCCATTCGTTGTTCCACTAAAATTTTCCAACTCTTAGGATGAATGTCGATCATTGATCACCAACTTGAAAGAAATATGGACCATCCATTCTCTACCATTCAATAATCCATCCATGATCATCGATTTCCCTTGGATAATGAACCACCTTGTCAATGTCATCGACCCCATCATCCACAATCAATGATTTTCATTGGAAACTAAACTTGTAACACTTTGCTGAATTTTAAAACTCAGCCATCAAAGATAGACTATTTCCTTTGGCAACCGCTTCACAATACTTCGCCAAAATTGTCAACCTAACCATTAGTGATTGGTATTTCTTCGATTGATGTGGGATGTCACATGGAAACTAACATGGCATGACACATGGATAATTATGTGGAAACCCAGTTGGTGTGGAATGACATGTGCATGTTGATGTGGCATGGAATGTGAATGATGATGTGGCATGACCCATCATCCTTCTGTTTTCCCTTCATCAATGATTGGCAATTTATTTGGTATGAATGAAATACTTTGTCAATTCTTTTGACTCGACCAATGTTGGTGATTGGAAATTTCCTGAGAAGAATGAAAAAACTTCACCAATTTTTCCAGAGTGACCATCAATGATCCACAATTTCCCTTGGCCAACTAAATTTAGTGATAAATTTATCCAAACTTCAATACTTAAACTTGTTTGACCCAAATCTAGGATGAATCTAGGTCATTGATCTCCAAGTCAAAATGATATTGACTATTGATCCATCATACTCCTCCAAAATCTATTGATGATTCTCGACCACTGATCTACTCCATTATTTCAAACTATGAAAATGGATCTCGACCATTGATCTGATAGATTTTTCCAAACTACGAAAATGGATCTCGATTGTCGATATTCTCTATTTAGTCAAACTCCAAAAATGGATCGTGATCATTGATATGCTCCATTTTCCCAAACTAGGAAAATGGATATTGGTCATTGTTCTTCTCATCTTTTGCAAAATATGAAAAAATATCTCAACCATATGAAAAAATATGAAAACTCTGAAAATGGATCTCGACCATTTATTTGCTCCATTTTTTCAAACTCTGAAAATGGATATCAACCATCGATATTCTTTGTTTTTCCAAACGATGAAAATGGATCTCGACCACCTATCTACCCCATTGTTCCAAACTCTAAAAATGCATCGTGACCATCGATTTGCTCCATTTTTAAAAACTCTAAAAAATGATATCAATAGTTAGTTTTCTCCATTATTCAAAACTCCTAAAATGGATCTCGATTATCTATCTTGTCCATTTTTTCAAACTTCAAAAATGGATCTCAACCATCCATTTTCTCCATTTTTCCAATTTCAAAAATGGACCTCAACCGTCAATTTCCTCCATTTTATCAAACTTTGAAAATGGATCTCCATCGTCAGTTTTCTCTATTTTTCAATTTTGAAAACTTATAAGTTTTGATCAATCTAGGATGAATCTAGGTCATTGATCTCAAAATCAAACACGATCTCGGCCATTGATCCATAAAACATCGTTAACTTCTCCAACCACCATTTAAACAATAATTTTGACCTTTCAAGCCAAATTTAGCTTTGTAACCTGTAGGTTGACATCCTTAATCACCTTTTAGATGGTTCTTACAAAAATTTCAGACTAAATTGATTATAAATTATAGATTTCATTCTATTTTCATCATTTTCCCGAATTTCATCATAGGTGAAACTATGAAACAATGAATTTCTACCAAATTTGCACGGGTCTAGGCCCATACAAGATTAATGTTGAACCTTCATCTCTTATACTGATATGTAATGTTCCCCATCTTGACTGAGGTTCATTACAAGTGGAATTACATATAAAATGAAATTTTTTATGCTAACAAATCTTGTATCTTACCATCTACAAGAGCATACATGGATTAAACCATTCTACTATCGTTAATTCAAATGTAGCTACAACACATTGAAATAAACATCAATGAAGATAATTAACATCATACATCAACATATAAAACCATCCTCGTATACATAATTAATACAAAATAGAATAGCTATAAATGTAAAATAGATTAAGATAAAGACATATTTGCAGAACAGTTGTGCAACCAACTGCTTTGGACTGAAATTCCACCCAACCATAGACCTTTTTTTCCAAATATCAATAGAAAGTCACCCCCGAGCCAAGTCTAGGAATCCACAAAAGAGGGTTGTATATCAGTTTACACACACATATTAGATAATCCCAAAATCCACTAGAATTATCCTACAACTATCCTGAATTTCCTCCAATTCTCTTCCTCTCAACTTTCCAACCCATAGAATGTACCCCTTCACTTATATTAGTCCATTGGGCATCCCATTTTCTTATCAAGGTCTCTCCAGTAAAAGTAACCACTAATCTCACTGCTCAAAACTCAAGGGAATTAAGTGATAGGAAAACTACCAGGAAACAACAATAATAACTTGATGCTATAGTACAATTCTCACATGATTTCACTCTTCAGTCTTGACAACCTTCTTCTTTTGCAATCCTAATGTAGTATCCGAAAAGATTTAACTTCAATTAATTACACAAACATAACAATAACTTCTACTTGATTTCAGAAAATTCAATAATTCCTTTTAATTTAGCACATATGCATGTTAAATTTTTCAACGAATATTAATTTTATAACAGAATAAAACAAATACGTAAATTTAAAATACCTTGGTCTAATGCTAACCCTTCGCTTTCCACTTGCCTTGTTAAGCTTCTTGCTGCTACCTCGCCCAGCTTGAAGCCACGGACCAACTCTACACAAAACCGAGTTTCCACCCTGCCAACTAGGACAACTACCTAGCTCCAGGATACCATATGGATATCCTGGCCCCCATGCCCAAAACCCCCAGCAAATCGGTGCCCCCTGTACTAATCCTTCTTGACTACAGAACTCAAACTCTCCTCTCTTCAAATCCAAGAGAACCCCCAAAATAAAAATTCCCCGTAGAATGATAATCCCTTCCTTCGTAACCTCCTCCGCTCATATCCTCCTTCACCGCCCTTTCTCCTCATTTATTTCCTTATCCCTGCATTCATTCCCTTATCCACATAGTTAATGCCCCTTATCCCCTCGGTATACATAATCTTTAATTTAACAATATAATTTATTAACCCCTTTAATTCTGTACTTAATTAATTAATGAGTCAATTAATAATTAATTAATCCTTGACAACAAGTAATTAATAATAATTAATTAGTTAATGTTATTTAAGAAATAATTATTGTTTAGCTAACTTTTAGGACAGTTAGATTATTAAATTAATTATAATTAATAATCCTATACATCTATTTAAGTACGGTCGTTACATACACCCACCCTTCAGGAAACTTCGTCCTGAAGTTAAGGTATCTTATGGTACAAGGAAAATAAACATGGTTCACACATTCATAACAAGTAACCGACATTATCAGTAAGTAAGTCAAGAAAACTCATACATACTAGTGTACATGTATAACAAATGCATGTGTAGCTAGTACATACAAGTCTCGTGCATGTACTAATAATCAAAACTATCATCCTTTAGTAATTTATGTATGCATCCAATCCAATCAGCGAGACTAGTCTTTTATAAAAGACAACAAACCAATCAATTGTTTGAGAAATCCTTTAATTTCTATTTTCCAGTTCAACAATTTTATTTAAACAACTGTGGTTTAGTTACATAATAATGAATATTAATATAAACGCATTTCTTCTTTTTTTTTTGAAGGGAAAACATTAAATTCCACCACAAGACAGATCTCCATACCTTCTCAACTATTACTACTCATCCTTCCTCCCTAACCTACTTCCATCTCCATTCCTATCCTTCCTCTGCTAAACTATCTTGGAGCATCAAGTATATTGACCTAACTCCAAATAGAACCCGTAAGAGGAAGTGTCACTATCTCGACCAAACTTCCCTAGCAGGCATCTGACAGTCATCATCACACGTCTTGGGGAGTGTGAACTAACACTATCCTCCCATGACTTTAGGTTTCAGAGGATACACGATGGGAAATGCCTCCACCCCTCCTAATCATAACTAGGGTCCACACCCTACAATGGAATATACAGTGGCACCGTGTTGCTGGGGGTTTTGTCATCTTTTATTCAGTTTTGTGCAGTGTCTTCACCTGAAATCCTGCACTGGTCCACATATCATAGCAATGCATCCAAACCAATATAAATTCCACATACAATATTCATACCATAGTGTTTCTTGTCTAGTGGTCATGATATCCACTTTCATCATCTTTATCCCTTGGCTATTTCATAGCTCATAACCTGTAGATTAGTCTGTAACACAAACTCATACATTTCTATGCATTATCATCAAGTAATTGCATACTATCATCATTTCAATTTGGTATCCCTGTACCGATAAATTAACATCAAAGTTTTCCAGTTAGAAATAGATCTCATAATACCCCATAATTCAATTTCGACACCCATTCATAAGATTATCATTTACCCAAAATAGATTGCATCATATCCAACATCATCCTAATAGCATTTAAACATTCATTAAATTCACATTCTCACAATATGTTGCATCATATACATTTATGCAGCCACACTCCTCGGAGCACGCCCGCTCTCACGGGATCTTCTTTTCTCTCTCGGCCTGAAGAACTCCAAGGTTCTTCTATTTCCCTATCAGGAAATCTTCACCCACAGTTCTATCCACGTGATCCTCTCCCTTACTTATCGGAGGATCGAAACTCGCAACTTTGCAAGTTCGTTGTCGATCACTGGGCTCTCGAATCCGTGAGACCCGATGTGTCAATCAACGCCTATTTTCTCTTCCCTCTATCGGGACTTCGGATCTATCGTGACTTCGCACCTTGCAACATCAAAAATTTGGTTGTCCAATCACCGATACCCGATGCGCCGAAACTCGTGATCTCGCCAATCGTAACTTTGCTACTCGCGGGGTCGAATAACTTCCACGTCAACTCCCGATACCCGAGATGTCGAATCTCGTGATCTCTCTTCCTTGTGACTATGCTTCTCGCGAGGTCAAATAACTTTCATTTCAACTCCCAATATATGATATCACATGTAGATCTGATGGTCCTTGTGACTCGGATCGATGGCTCCTGCCCTCCTGAGCTTCGAACCTCTTCCACACCTGCACTGTGACCTCCTTGCACCTCTACAAGATCCAATTGTCCTCGGAACTTCGTGAAACCTCCTTGGAGAAATTCGTCCGTTCGTTTCTCCCTTATACAAAATCTATGAAATGACGAACCATTCTTCCACAGAACTCGTCACCCTGCGTACAAACCTGCAGTGTTCCTTACAACCTTCAAGGCATAACTTTCTTTCTTTGTCCTTCAACGAATTTGAAGGCCGATCCCTCCTAGGATTTCCATGACTCTAATTCTTCTCAGAAACCTCTGCGCTCACTCCTTGCGAAAAATCTTCAACCCTGTCTAAGTGTTGAAGCTCTCTCAACTCTGCGCACTCCTGTAGTAGCAGTCTTCAATACTCTCTCTTAGAATCGCAACTCTGAGACATGGCCTAGCCTGCGCACTCCTTTCACGGCTCCTGTAACCCACTTTCGCCTCTGGGTGAATGAGAACAAAAGTTAACTATTTGAGCCTCCCGTCAACGCACTCCTTGCGAGCGACTTCAACTGCACTCCTTGCAGGAATCCTTGCTCAAACAGAGAAACAATTGAAACTCATTCCCACTTCCTCTCAGACTTCAACTTAACCATGAAATCACGTACATAGCATATAAAAGAAAATGTATGACAGGAAGCAAACATTCATGAGCATAACATAAATACATAGAGAATAAAAGAAACCATGAAATTGAATCAAAGCTATATCTATTAATTCAATGTCTATACATGGGTGTTCTTCATACAATTCTCTGCATGCTCTTCTCTTCTGAATGCTCTCTATAATATTACAATTCTCTCCTACAATGTACAAAGGAGGGTGTCTATATCCGTTTTCCCTCTTGGACTCTAAAGCTATCAAATCTAGGATTAAATTCTTATCTACTAGCATTAAATCTCTTAAATGCCGACTATCTACCTAAGGACAAGAGCTATCCGCTCAAGGTCCATTACAATATACAAGTGTGCCTCCTCTTAAATGACTCATTTAATATTGCGCAACAATTCCAAAGTGTATTTCAAAAATTTGTGTTGGACACCTTCCAGCTGTCTTCCGCTTCCACGCTGGCTCGCTTGATGAGTTGTCGATGCTCTTGCATCATATATCATCATCAATAACATTTAAACATTCATAAAATTTACATTCACATAATAGATCGCATTACATACATCATTATCAATGACATTTAATCATTCATAAAAGTTCATACATTTAAAGTTTAGGTGTATCACTTAATAGTTTCATTGTGACTAGAAAATAAAGTATATAGGCCTCAGGTAATCCTGGTTGTCTAAGTCAANATACACCCAACCTTCGAGAAACATGTTCTCGAGGTGGTCAAAAAAGTGAGGGATAGTCTCGTCATAGTGTCTCAGCGTCTTCCCAAGTAGAAGATCCTAGACTATACTTGTCCCACTAGACCTTAACTTGGTCTACCAGACGGTTCCTGAGCTGTCGGACTCTATGTTCTAATATGCATAACGGTTCTACCGTGAGGGTTCCCACGTCCGATACCTGCAATTCCTTCCAATTTAGTTTATGTGATTCATCAGCAACATAATGACGTAAAACAAATACATGAAATACATTATGAGTTTTATGCAAGTGGGGTGG
>ML786335.1:904292-926050 GCA_009831015.1 Picea engelmannii | reverse complement strand
ACTCTTCCCCAAGATGATTGTACTCATCCCCATGTTCCCAACAACTATGGGATGTGACTTTTCACACCAACCTTCTTACATGTGTTTGATGATTGGCTTTAGTAACTTTCCATCGGAAAAAATAAAAGGTTTATAGGATGTGACTTTTTACACCAACCTTCTTACATGTGTTTAATGATTGGCTTTGGGAAATCTCCATTAGAGAAAATAAAAGGTTTATACATAATGATAATTTTAGAAAGTTGGTTTGAATTAATACCCATGAATATTCCCCCCATTGGGTCCCCCTCTTAGACCATCTCTTAGACTCTCTCCTCTCTTGTGGATTACTCAACCCCCATCGTTTACATGTCCCCTAGTAGTTGGTATCAAATTTCATTTATTAAAATAAGATATATAATTTTCACATATTACATTTCTTGGCCACAAACACATATTGTATATACATTATGCATTAATTAAACTATGGATTATAGAGGGTATTTTACGAGTGCTCGGTACATTACTTTTTTTTTCCTCTTAGTTCCTTGGCAAGGGATTTTTAAGTATTTTTTGCAAGTTTTAATTGATCTTGTTGGTGAAGTTTTTTTCCTTTGAGGAATCTCTTCTTGTAGGGCCTTGGTCCTCTTATCTTATCTTGATTAGTTTGGAGATTATTCTTCCTTCATGGTTCTAATATATTAATTGATTCCATAATATAGGAGTGACCAATTCTCATAGGGACAAACTTCTTTCCTCATTGATTAATTGGGTTGGTTGTCATTCATCTCAACCCTTGAAGCAATTATGGTAGCCCCAACAGTGTAGTTAAGGAACTTGAGGCAGTTTAAGGAACAATGCAATGGAGATCAATAAATTTGCAGGTAATACTATTCTAGATGGATAGTACATGTCGTTCCATTTCTGGTGATATGTGTTATGTAACGTAGTTCCTCACGATTGAGGAGATATGGATTAGTGAAGTTGGAGAACCCTCATGAGTTATATAGAAGCCCCTAGAAGTTCAAAGAAGTCATTTTATTCTAGAATCTCCTAGAATAAGTTTACTAGTCAAAGTGGTTGTAACTAGGAGTTAATCATGAGTCAAGTTGTTGCAAAAAAAATAATTACAAATAAATTAGTTGAAACTAGAAGTGGTGAGAATACTATTTGTGGATAAAGTGGTTGTAAGTGGACAAAGTAGTTAGAAGTGGGTTATCCCTAAAAAAAGGAAATTGGGTAAAACAATTAGAAGATAACCCCTAGAGGAAGATACTAGTAGAGTATAAATAAGAGAGAAAGGGTCTCTTATTAGATTCTATTGAGCACATTGAATATATATTATCTTGTGAAAGGTTTATTCTAGGTACTCATTGATACATCTGAAGTTATGCAAGTCTGAGGTAGTAAACGAGGGTTGATGATGAAATTTTCAGAGTTGCATAATTTGAGAAAAACCCTATTTTATGAGGTGTATGTGGGTTGTAGTGGAGGAAGGTGTGTATTTACATGAGTTGCAATCGAGGAAAGTTCGTACATACATGGGATGTAGAATATGAACTAGCATACATGTGAAAAAACTCATGAAAAATTAAGTAGATGTTGGTGCCAGGTCCCTAGAGTCTGAAATCAAGTTCCCAAGTCAACATTCTACAGGTTCAGGTCAGCTATAGAAGTTATTGTATGGTTACATGTTTGTTTTGATGCTTAGATTTTCTTATGATATGGTTAATTCTTGAGTCATTATTGATATGGTTGGTCTCGTACTTGGATATGGTATATGCTAGTTGGTTGGCTAAGTGAGAAGCACTCTTATGTATGGAACATATTGTATGATACAAATATACAGAAATATAGTGCTGGTATGACTAATATTTATCATTGGTACATCTTGTTTTGTTGAGTGTTGAGGCATATCTTGTATTTCTTGGTACATGGTTGAGGGATTTTGGTTGTGATGTGTTGTTGAAGTTCTTGGTTTAGTTTGAAGCTACATAACAGTGAGGGTTTGATGTCTAGTCCATATGAGGGTTTATTACATATGATTATGTTTGTATTCACATGTATGGAACATGACTATAGAGACATAGATGCACATGGTTTAAGTGATATTCTTGTGATATTCAGTATGATATCTATGTTATCAGATTTGATCTATTGAGGAGATTCTTGGTACGTGTTGTTGGTATAGGTTTCTTACAGGTTACTGGTATAGGTTGACTATATAATATTGGCATATGTTGGTTCGAGGTTGTTGGCAAAAAATGGTATAGGTTTACAATGGAATATTTCATAGTGACAGTGTGATAGTGGTTTCATTAGTTATTTGACACTTATATTTCAGGTCGGCTCGACGGGAAAAGGATAGGTCGTTTTAGACACCTTATGGTTCTAGTCGAAGAACATAGGAGGTTGTATCCTCCTTCTGGTTGGAGCCAGAGAAATGGGGAGTTAGATCTTCCCTTAGTTTGTATCCTGGAAATATAGGGGGTTGGATCATCCTTCCAGTTGCAGTTGGAAAAAAAAGGAACTTGGTGCTTCTAATGAATGTAATTATTAAAGACATATAAGAAAAAGAATTATGTTGTTTTCTCCTGCATTGGGTTTCCATTTAAAAATACTGGTGTATTGTGTATGTGTATGATTGTTCATTGTTCATTGTTTATTTATTCTGCACTTGTTGAATGATATTGGAAAATTGATCATAAATTTAACAACATGTATATACTATGGTTAAAAAGATAAAAAATCTATATTACTGATTCACGCCCTCACTCTCAGTAATCCAACAATTGGTATCAAAGCAGGTCATTCAAGAGACAGTTTAACCACTGGAAGGAGATCATGGATTACTCTAAGATTGGGATACCATAGTTTGATGGGGAAGATTATTCCTTCTGGAGCATAATATTGAAGACATACATATAGGCACTAGAATTTTATGTTTGAAGATTAGTGGTACATGGATACAAAGCATCGACATTCCTCAAATAGATAAATATGGAAAGAAACTTGAAGAAAAAAATTCAAGAGCTACAAGTGCACTCCTGAATGGTTTGTATAAATAAATATACACCAAATTTATGCATTGTGACTCCACAAAGGACATCTAGGTGAAGTTGAAGAATATATACGAAGGATATGATAAGGTAAAAGAAGAGAAACTTCAAATTTTCAGAGAAAAATTCAAACAACTGAAGATGAATGAAGATGAGAACATGGTTACCTACTTTCTACGAGTTGATGAAGTAGTAAACAATATCAAGAGCTTGGGATATGAGGTAAATGAACATATCATTGTCAAAAATGTATTTATATCTCTACCAATGAAATTTGATTCAAATATTTCAGCACTAGAAGAGAGAGAGGATCTAGCTACACTGACCATGAATGAGCCACATGGGACACTCACAACTTATGAGATGAGAACAAAGAAAGATAATATGATTACAAAAGAAGCAACATTCAAAGCATCCAAGTAGTCAAAGAAAAAGGAAAAGAAATAGGTAAATTCAGATAGCAACACCGATGACATCTCAAAAGACGATGAAGAAATAGATAACTTTGTTAGAAGATTGAAAAGTGGAACTGGAAAATATGGAGGTAAGCTTCCATTGCTTTGTTTTAATTGTGATGGAATTGGTAATTTCACTAACAAATGTACCCATAAGAAAAATACAATGAATTAAGAATATGATTCAAATAGAAAACAAACATACAAAAGTGAAAGAACCAAAAGTAATTTTTTCAAGAAAATATTTTTGGTGACAACACCTCATCAGATGAAGAGGAAGTCAATGAAAGTGGTACAAAAATGGTTGTATTCATGTTAGTAGAATATCTTGATGAAGAAGGCTAAGAAGAATAATATGACGAGGTAGAATTCGACTTTAGAGAATAATTTTTAAGTTCCATAGAAGTTATAAAACGAGAGAAGAATAAAAACAAGTCACTTGAGGTAGAACCAAGGGGAAAGAGAGTTCATAATTCAAACTCTGAAGAACTAGATAAAATTATCAATAAATAAAAAATCCAAGTATAGGAAGACAATATAATTGAAGAAACACTCAGTGAACATGTAGAAGAAAGAGATAGTATCATTGGAAATTTGGAAGTAGAGATTGTCACATTGAGAAAAGATCTCAAAAGAAAAACATGTAGAATAGCTCCAAAGTTTTGAACAATATTATTAACAGTCGAAGGCCAAATCATGACAAGTTTTCACTATGATAAAACCATACATAAAATGGATCAAGCTCCAAAACAATAGATCAAGAAACAAAACCAAGAAGCTATGCAAAGATAGTTATAGGAGATAAGACGTTTCACAAGGAAGATCACAGAGACACTCCTCCACCCAGAAGATTCATATTTCAGAATTAGTGATAGTCATAAAAAACAAGGACTCAAGAAGAAGAAGGGTTTAGAAGAGTAACTCATCTTATAACATCTATAACTCCCAGGTATCAAACTATATTTCTTTGTTTATGTTATTCATGTAACAATTTTGGACATACGATATAAATTACAAAGAAAATAAAAAGAACAAAGACAACCGTGAATGTTATGCACAAAACGATTATTCAAGAAAGCCTAGTGAAACATAAAACATAAGATACAACATATTTGAATCTTTTAGTATTGATATGTAATTCTACAAGTTCAAAAACTTTGGACACATGGTCAAAAATTGTAGAATGAAAATTACTCCAAGAGAATATCTACAGAATAACAATAGTCACATATATGAACCTAAAATAATATGGATAAGGAAGTATAATTGGTACAACAATGAAGAATGCACACTTTATCTACAAGCCAAACACAAGAAACATGGTTGGTATGTTGACGGTGGCTGCTCAAATCACATGATAGGTGATAAGGGTGTGTTTATAACCTTGAGAAAGGAAATAGATGGATCAGTCTCCTTTCAAAATGACAACTCATCCATAATCATTGGAAGAGGCACAATCATAATTGGAAATAAGGGTACCAAGAAAAAGAATCGTCTACTAGTCGAAGATATGAAACACAATATTCTGAGTGTAAGTCAAATGTGTGACCAAGGTCACAAACTTGTGTTTGATTCACCAAAGTGTGAGATAAGAAAATAATAATCAGGCAGAGTGGTAGCAACAACTATGATAAATTCAAGAAACATATATTTACTAAATGAAAATGGAAATTAAAAGTGTTGTTTAGGAAAGGAAGATGAAGTTTGGCTATGGAACAAAAGAATGTGTCACATAGATTTTGATCATATTGTCGAGGTCAGAAAAAATGAAGTAGTCAGAGAAATTCCCTATATCATGAATCCAACCAACACTTTATGAAAGCATTGTCAACAAGGAAATAAAACCAAGACCAGTTTCAAGTCAAAGGAATACTCCACAACAAAGCCGCTGGAAATAGTGCATACCGATATAGTTGGTCCAACTAGAACAAACATGTTGAAAGGTGAGAAGTATTTTATGTTATTGTTTGATGATTATACAAGAATGACTGCATATTGTTTTCTTAGGAAGAAGTTATAATCATTCGAGAACTTCAATATATACAAGGAAATGGTTGAAAATGAGATAGATTCAAAAATAAAATGTTTGAGATTTGATAATGAAGGAGAGTTTACTTCAAAGGAATTTATGGACTTCTACAGTAAGCATGGAATAAAAAGGAAATTTTCCATTGCGAGGACACCACAACAGAATGGAGTTATCGAAAGGAAGAACAAGATAATACAGGAAATCGATCAAACTATGTTAATGTAATCCAAGTTGATAGGTGCCTTTTGGGCACATGTAGTACATACAACAGTTCACATTCAAAACAAAGGAATTCCAGAAACAACAGTGATAAAATGCCCTATGAGCTATGGAAAGGAAGACCAACAAATGTGAAGCAATTCAGATTTTTTGGAAGAAAATGCTACATCAAAAGAGAAGATGGAAGAATGAGAATCTTTGATTCTCATGTGGACAAAGGCATACTTGTTGGGCACTCAATCACAAGGAAAGAATACAAATGCTTCAATATAAGTCTCAATAAAAATGTGGAAATCATCAATGTGATGTTTGATGAGACAAGTGGATGACGAAATAAGGAAGAACAAAAGGATTCAATAGAACAAGTCCACAAAGAAAAATATAAGGAAGAAGAAGTTGTAGAATAGGAAGATGAAGAAGAGCAGTTAGAAAAAATAGAACATGAACAAAAATATCTTCAAGTACCTCCAAAGACACCTAGCAGACAAATATAGAAGACTCATCCATCAAATCATATTATCGGGAACAAACATGCACAAGTTGATACTAGAATAAGATGTTAGGGGCCTAACCTCCCTAACCCCTCACATAGGTAGAATAATATAATTCCATGTAATAAAGACCAATATTAATAAGGCCTAGCAATAAGGAAGAATTAGTCAAATGTAAGAAGACATAGTAGAAGCTTCCACTTCTAGAAGGATCTTCTTCTAAATTGTTCTTTTGGATAGATAGATTTAGTATAAATAGGAGTATAGGGTATGAGAAATCTTGTCTTGGATATTATTGTAATAGAGATATACTATGTTGGTGGTTTCCCCCTCGAAGAGGCAAGTGAACATTGATATCATTAATCAAGGTGCTCTTTCTAGTGTTATTCTGGTATTATTCTGGTATTTTTCTAGTTATATCATTGTTATACCATTTCTAGCTAAAATATTTATGTTTTTCATACCATTTTATATCTGGAATACTACAAGTGGTATCATATCATTTTCCTTGGAAGAAAATTGTGGATTAATTTTTTTCAGGCTATAGACATATTCCAGCGTCTTAAAACTATAGAGATATATCATTACATGCATAAATTCATGGTCAGGGACTCATACACGAAGGAAATACAAGTTGTACCTAAGCACACATATGTTAGCCACCCTTGTAAACCTTGTTGGTACCCCTTCGAGTGGTAGAGCATTAGACAACACTTGTATACAGATATACCTAGATATATTGAAGCTCTCCATAGACAAACTGATCGGACTCTTGAATACTATAATTCCACCAAGAACAACACTTGGGAAGATACTCTCTAGTACCTTTGTAGTTGGATAGTACGGATAAGGGAACAGTCTAGCCTCCTTAGTTGGTTCCCTGAGATATTTGGTCGAGTACTATTGTTGGACCTCGCACGTATATTAGAGAGCTATAACACAAGGAAAAACCTTGTCTATAGTGAAATTTCATAAACTAACCCTTGGGACGGACACAAAAACAGAAAAAAACAAGATCTATTGTAGCGTAGCTATGCCTTCTGCATTCAGTTTGTGAAATTACTATACATTTCTTCGTTTTAATAATTTAAAACCTATCCCATTGGGTTCCTGTCTTCGCCCTCATTCCTGTGATACCTATCATTTTTAACACAATTTGTTTTTGTGGACTTGACCCTTATCCAACACCCTTATTTGGCCCCTATCCCATTAGATCCCCCTTTTCTCCCTTATCGCAATGGTACCTATCATTTGACACCTTTCTTATCAGTGGTCCCACCCACCCCTCTCACCCCCTTTTGGTTCCCCTATACCATTTTCCTTCCCATTTTTTCCAAATGGCTACCACCCAATCCCAATAACTAAATACCTTGATTACTGACACCCACCAGAACAAGGAAGACATCAATAATATCAATGAAACCATTAGCTCAAACAATTTTTCTATTCGGGTCCTCCAGGAACAATGTTCCTACATCAAAGACCTCAAAGACCTCAAAGCCACCTTTGAACACTTCATGGGTCATTCCTAGAACCCTTACTCTTCTGAACAACCATCTTATTAGGATGACCATTTCTCTTCCCATTACCAAGGTCCTCATACTACCCACTTTTCATGAGACCTCCACCCTCCCATAATTCAGGTGAACAAATTTGATGGATAGGATCCCACATGCTGGGTCACCCAAATGGAACATTATTTCTCTTTGCATGACATTACTGATGATTTAACCAAGCTTCATTATGGTTTCCTACATCTGGATCTGGAACGATGGAAATGGTGGCAATGGAGAAAAAAGTCACACCAAGGGTATGTTTCTTGGACACAATTTGTGGCCGAAATTTACGACCTCTTTGACTCTGACGCAAACCATTTCGGAAGTTTGACCAAGATAAACCAGTATGGGACAATGGAAGAATTTATTCTCACATTTGAGCACCTGGATTCTAGAATGGAGGGCATGTCATATGCTTTCTTTAGGAAATGTTTTATCAGTGGTCTTAAAGATGAAATTTGTGTCCATGTTCTCATGGAACACCCTTAGACTTGGTTGGAAGATAATCAATGAGCCAAGAAAGGACAACAAATTGTATCCTCCCAGACCTGCAAACCCTCCTTTCCTACCCACCCTAAACCCACCAATTATTCCCCTCCTGTAACTCCCCTAAAGATCTAGAAATTAACCAGGGATGAAATGGATGAACGTCAACCCAAGGGTCTTTGTTATAATTGTGATGACAAATATTTTCTCGGGCACAAGTGTAAGGAACAAAAGATTTTTATGGTTGTGAATGAGGATATTTCTGAAGAATATGTTGTTTCTCTTCTTGTTGAGGAACTACCATCACCATGTAATCTAAATCCACCCTCTGATGCACCATACATTGACCCGATGACTTCACTTAATGCCCTCACTAGCTTCTATGCTCCCCATACTCTCAAATTAATTGGTTACATCAAAAATATGAAATTCATCATCCTTGTGGACAATGGTAGCACCCATAATTTTATTCATCATTGCATTTCCCAAGAAGTCAATTTTTACATCCATGCCGTGAATAATTTTCAAAGCACGATTGTCGATAGTGGTTCCATGAAATGTGGGGGGTGATGTGAAAATGTGTGACTCTGAATTGGTCAGTATGACCTAAAATCCCATATGTTTTCTATAGACATGGGTGATTGTGACATTGTTCTTGGTTCCAAATGGTTACGCACTCTATCCCCATTCTCATGGATTTTAAGTACTTAACCATGCAATTCCAATGGGAGGGACAACAATATAATTTCTAATGCATCACAACAGGCTCCATTGAGATCATCAGTTCCCATCGCATGGAAAATCTCCTTAGAAAAGGTCATTCATGAATTATAGCCTAACTCCACTCCATTCATGTTGTTGAGACACCTTCTGTGCATCTTGACCTCCAATATATCCTCTCCCACCACCAAGTTGTTTTAACCACTCCCAAATAACCTACCCCTTCCCATGGATTCCATGATCATTCCATCCCTCTCATCTCGAAAAATATTCCTCCCAATGTTCGGTCGTATTTTCATCCCTTTTCCCAGAAGAATGAAATTAAGAAAAACGTTGATGAATTGCTAGAAGTTGGTGTTATACACCCCAATACTAGCACATATTCTTCCCCTGTGGTCATGGTACTCAAGAAACAAGGTACTTGGTGCATGTGTCCCAATTTTCGCGCCCTCAACAAACTAAAAATCAAAGACAAATTCCCCATTCCTGTCATTGATGACATCTTGGATGAATTGAGTGATGCTCAGTAATTCACCAAATTGGATCTACATTCAGGATACCACCAGATCCGTATGAAATACAAAGACCTTTCCAAGACTTCATTTCACGCTCATGAGGGTCATTATAAATTCTTTGTAATTCCCTTTGGATTGTGTAATACTCCTTCCACTTTCCAAATTCTTATGAATCATGTATTCTGTACTTTTATCTATCATTTTGTCTTATTTTCCTTTGATTATATTCTCATCTATAATAAAACTTGGCCATCCCATATCTCCCATGTGAATCAAGTTCTCCATCTACTCTCTAAGAACCAACTTTTCCTCAAACAATATAAATGTTCTTGTGGCACCTCATATGTGAAACATATGGGTCATATTGTTGAAAAGGATGGTGTTTGAGTGGATCCTAATAAAATTTAATATATGAAGGATTGGCCTCACCCTAAAAATATTAAGAGCTTGCATGGTTTTCTGGGTTTAACGGTCTATTATAGGAATTTTGTTCGGAATTATGGAAAAATTGCATCTTCTCTCACTTCTCTCCTTAAAAATAATGCTTTCACTTTGAATTCAGTTTTGGATCACGCCTTCCAATTCTTTAAAGATGTTATGTGCTCTACCCCTGTTCTACCACTTCCATACTTCACAAATACATTTGTATTGGAATTGTTGATTATTGCAACAATTTGAGACATTCTCCAACTTACAAACCGATGAGATGTAGAGCATTGCAGCTATGTGAGTCTTTCTCTCATCTTACAAAACTGAGAGAAATACCCTAAGAAGGGTACATGGTTCCTTTCTAAGACAGAACTAGAATGTAGAGATGACCTCCTCCATTCATAGGGTTGATAATAACTCTAGATGAATATCTAGTGGGAAAGGCGATTTGTTGAGTTAGACATGTATGTGGTTGAGTACAAGTTGAACGTGTGAAATCCCAAAGTGTTGGGTGCATTTTCATGTGAACATAAATGAAGATGATGTATTAGCCTCCTCTAAGCAACAGAGTTGACGAGAAAACTCTAGATGATTATCCTGTGTGAGGCAATGGGAAAGAAGATTTATAGAGTGGATGTGCTTGTGGATGAGCATAGGTGAATGTGTGAAGATCTGGTTCTTCTATGTAATGTAGTGAGATAGAGATATGACATCCCTATGGATGTGCCCATAGTGGATGAGAAACAGTGGGTGTATCATATCCCTTTCTATATATTGTTCAAGAGTCAGACCTGCATGTAACTCTAATTGTTATGTAAAGGGTACATGTCGGCCCCACCTTAATGTGATTAGTAATAAATGTAAAAGATAATTAATCCAGTGAATATTAATTATAATTTGACTTAGAGAGGTCGGTCTTGTTGTTCCAATAGACACTTCTATTGATAGGACAAGTCTAATATAAGTAAAGGAATATTCCCCATTGTGGAATCATATCCTTCACACAAGTTTGGAAATTTCAACAAGTACATTCTCTTGGGAAAAGTGTGCACCTCTCTTGGGAATTAGTCTTCTAGGTTTTTAGAACCCTCTTGTGTGCTAAGTCTTATTGGTGGTGAATTTATTTCACTTGAAGAATATAGCAAAGGACTTGGTTTGGTTTTCTTCCCTTGTTGAGAAGGGTTTCCCGGGATACTTCTTGTGTTCTTGTGCATGGTGTTTCTTCTTGTGATCTTGGTTGTTGCAACATTCTTGCTTATGGTTAAGACAAATGAAAATTAAAATGAACTACATGCTTAACCTATCTTATTTAAAAATAAACATTGTATCAGAGCATAGGTATCGAATATCCCATTGCACAAGCATTTTCCATATTTTCTCTCACACATTTGCAGAAACCATACGACCCTCCTAAGGTTTCTAGAAATTTTGTATGACCTCCACTTATGAGATTTTTCAACACTCAAAACATGGACGTTGGGGATAAAAATGAAATATGAGGGTGTTGTAGGAAAATCTCCCTGCGGATAGGTAGATTGCCTCTAAGAGCTTGACCTTAACTCTAAGACAGAAAATGCTTAACGTGGACACTGACTTCCTTTCAAATCTATACAAACTAACACATGAGAAGGAAGGATAACAGAAGTACCTCTTTATCTATGTTTGTCCCTGCACGCTCCAAGTTGCGCTTTGATCCTTTGCTCCTTGCTGAATCCTATGGACAAACAAGATACAACCACTTCCTACCCTATTGATATTAGCTTGTAAACAGATCTATCTATCAATGATAAGTTATGTAACATCAGACACAAGCTAGAAAGAAACAGGCCAAGCATGTCATATTGATGAGAATAACGACAACAACACTTACAATCGTAGATGCGAATGTGACAGCTTCGTCAAGTCCCCTTTGTCTAACCCTTGCTCGAAATATCCACAACCTAGGTAACAACAGCTTCACTGATCACTCTCCTTTGGCTGACTGTGTGTTTCCTATGAGATCATAGGTTTCATGCTAGCAATTCCTCCTTATTTTGCCCACCATCATAAAGCTTTCTTATATAGGTTGAGAGGAGCTTAACCTCTTGAGTTATCTTTAGAACAAGTGGGGAACCTCTTCCTTGGATCAGGGATCTCATGATGAAACCAAGAATTCGAATGCAACTTCCTTCTAATCTTGAAATATCCTCCCCTTATTCTCCTCAACAGGCCAACAACTGCCTTAGATTAGGCATCTCTCCTGAAAAAGGGGTATCAGATCATTGTAGCACTCCCTGAGTAGCTTAAGGGAAGCGCCAGCGCTCCAAAAGTGAGAAGCGCTCCTTCAGAAGGGCAGGAGAGCATTATAACGCTCCCTGAAGCCTTGTAGGGGCGCGTCAGTGCTCCTAAGGCTGATATAGAGGAGCGCTCCCCCTCAAAACCTTTGTTTTTGAGCTCTTTTCAGGTGTGAAGAGTCCCTTGAGTTCAATTAACCAATTCTCCTTCTTCAAACCAAGTACATGAGATGTTTTAAGTGCCTCCTTAGTGTCGTCATTAAGGCAGTATGCTTGAACAATGTTTGTGACACTTATGGACAACTTGTGACACTTGCGAAAGTTGTAAGGAAGATGCGACACTTATGACAATTGAGAGAAATGTGAGACACTTATCCTGTTGAGTAAATTTGACGTGTAACAGAGGGTACAACCTCCTTCAACGCACCTCCAATAAGTCTCATATTTCATTTCAGGGATTTTTATTTTTTGGCTCTAAAGGTTTCTAGGGTTTTGCCAAAATTCTACAGAAAATTCTGAATTGTATTTTTGAAAACTTCTTGAAGAAGATCCTCAACATACCAAGGATCTCATGTTTATCAATTCTTTTTGTTGGCAGTCATAATCCCAACAAAACCTAAAAGTGTTAGCCTAGCCTAGCCTAGCCATTAGTTTTTCTAGCCTAGTTAACAAAGGTTTGTGAAGATGAGAAAAATCATGATGGGAAGCATGGTCAGTTCGAGGAAGACAATACCTCAAAGAAATAAAGACATCAACATATCAACACTCTCAGGTATGGTTCCTATTAATGAAAATACTTGGCTTATTGATAGTGGTGCCTCTAGGCACATGATCGGTCATAGAAATCATCTAACACATTTCGTTGAGAAAGAGACACATCTACATGTTGTTCTTGGAGATGATGCTAGATATAATGTGAGAGGAGTTGGAACTTCTACTTTCCAACTAGATTCAAATATGTCATTTAAACTAGAAGAAGTATAAATGAACCCGGAATGAAGAGAAACCTTGTATCTATTTCAGGCTTGGAAGAAAAAGATTGCAGACTTACTTTCTCATAAGGAAGATTTCTTTCATGGCACAAAGACTCTCATATAATCTCTTCCAAAGTAATTGGTGTCCGAGAAAACAACTTGTACAGGTTGAACATCAAACCAATTCAAGCCTTATTACATGACACTATCATCTTGAGTGAGTTATGGCATAGAAGACTTGCTCTCATTCATTATAGAGCTCTTCCATCTCTAGGGAAAATTGTAACAGGTCTACCATATATATAGATTCAGCATAAAGGTGTTTGAAAAGGTTGTTCCCTTGGAAAAAATGTTAAAGGATCCTTTCCTAATAGTGACAACAGATCCAAGGAAATCTTGGACTTGATACATTCATATGTATGTGGGACAATGATTGTTCCATGCTTAAATGGGTACTTATACTATGTACTCTTCATAGATGATAACACCAAGAAAACTTGGATTTACTTTTTGAAGAACAAGGATGGAGTCCTTGTCAAGTTTCAAGAATTCAAATCTTAGGCTGAAAACCTGGCCGGAAGAAAAATCAAAATATTAAGATCAGAAAATGGAGGAGAATACACCTCAAAAGAATTTAACAATTTTTGTATTGAAGTAGGAATCAAGAGGGAGTTCACAGTTCCTTACAACCCTCAACAAAATGGGGCTGTTGAAAGGAAAAACAAAACTATCATTAAGGAAACTAAAGAAATGATACATGATCAGAGTCTACCTATGACTCTATGGGCATAAGCATGTATCAAAACAGTATATGTTCAAAATCGTAGTCCTCATCATGTCCTAAAGAAAATTACTACAAAAGAAGCATTCACCAAAGTGAAGCCTGAGATCAGACACTTCAGAATATTTGGATGTCTAGTGTACCTTCATGTACCCAAAGAAAACAGATCCAAACTAGAATCTTCAGGAAGAAATGGTACATTTGTAGGATACAGTGAATCCTCAAAATAATATCGAATCTACATCCCAGGTTAGAGACAAATTGAAGCAAGTAGAGATGTTAATTTTGAAGAAGTAGTAGCCTTCCAGAAATACATAGAATCTCAGATGGAATATGATAGTGAAACAATATCTCCTCCCCCTTCAATATTTCAGAGGGAGACATATATTATTCCAGATGAGCCAACAATTCCAGTTGATCCATTTTCTCTAGCATATTTAGTTGCCCCAAGAAACACACCCAGAGACATCACAGTTGGACATAAAATACCTTCTTGGGATCAACAAACTTTAGAAGAACCAGAATGGCATAAAGACCCACAACGAGCAACCAAAGAAATCAAGAGACCAAAGAGATTATCATTCTACCTTTTATCCATGACCCGCATTATTGACTGAGAGCCAACTTTTCATGGAGAAGATTCAGGTGAAAAAGTATGGAAATATGCCACGACTGAAGAATACCAATCCATATTAAAAAATGATGAATGGGATGTTGTTCTAATACCAGAGGGAAAGTCCATAGTGACCTCCAAATGGATTTACAAAATCAAACATGTTGCTTATGGAAGCATTGAAAAATACAAAGAAATGTTTGTGGCTAGAGGGTTTTCACAAATAGAGGGAGTTGACTATGATGAGACTTTTTCACCTATAGCCAGCTATACCTCCATCCGATCTATCATTGCAGTAGTTTCTTCCATGTGTTGGAATCTACATCAGATGGATGTAAAGACAACTTTTCTCAATGGTGAAATTGAGGAAGAAGTTTATATTGAGAAGCCAGAAGGTTTCGTTATACACAACAAAAATATCATGTAGGTAGGTTGAAGAAAGCCCTATATGGTCTAAAACAAGCACCATGTGCTTGGTACGTGAAAATGGATGGTTTTCTAATGATTTTGGGCTTCAACAAAAGTACATCTGATCTAAAATTGTATTATCACATTGATGGCAATAAGTGTCTTATTTTGGTTTTATATGTGGATGATATTTTCCTCACCGATTCAGAGAGACTCATTGTTGAATGCAAGAAAAAATTGACTACCAAATTTCAAATGAAGGATTTGGGCCTAATGCATTATTTCTTGGGACTAGAAGTATGGCAGAGAACAAATGAGATTTTCCTAAGTCAAGGAAAATATACTATGGAGATACTAAAAAGGTTCATTATGACAGAATGAAAATCCATGCCTACTCCAATGGTAATGGATTTAAAGAAAATGAGTGACATTGATTCAGGAGATGTAGATCCACATTTATACTGAAAACTGATTGGATCTTTGATGTATCTGGTTAACACTAGACCATACATTTTCTATGCAGTTAATGTTCTTAGCCAGTTTATGAGCCAACCAAAACATACACACTAGATAGCTGCAAAACACATATTGAGACACTTACAAGGCACAATTGGTTATTCCCTGAGATATGCAGCCAATGTGGACTTAAGATTGCAATGATATGTCGATGTAGATTGGGTAGGAAGTGCAGTAGACATAAATATCACCTCAAGTTGATGCTTCACCTTAGGATCAACCATGGTTTCCTGGTGTAGCAGAAAACAAAGCTTTGTGGCTTCAAGCAAAGTAGAGGTGCAGTACATTTCACTAAGTGTGGCAGTTCGTGAAGTTGTATGGATTCACAAACTTTTGAATGACTTGTTCGATCATGATATGTATCCGACTATAATTCATTGTGATAACTAGAGCTGTGTAAAGCTCTCCGAGAACCCATTTTTTCATGACATATCGAAACACATTGAAATCAAGTATCACTATATCAGAGACATGGTGTAGAGAAAGAAAATAGACATGAAGCATCTTTCTACTCATGAACAAATTGCATATATCTTCACTAAACCACTTACCAAGACAAAGTTTGAGTATTTTTTGTGAAGGACTTGGCCTGGTGGAAAATACCTCCCTATCTGAGAGGGAGTGTTGATGATTGCATCTATGTGAGACATTCTCCAGCTTGCAAACCTATGAGATGTGGATCATTGTAGCTATGTGATTCCTTATCTCACCTTAAAAACCTAATATAAATCCCATAAAAAGGGTGCATGGTTCCTTCCTAAGATAGAGCTAGAGCGTAGAGATGACCTCCTCCATTCAGAAAGTTGAGAAGTACTCTAGATGATTATCTAGTGGGAAAGGTGATATGTTGAGTTAGACATGCATGTGGTTGAGCACAAGGTGAACGTGTGAAATACTAAAGTGTTGGGTGAATCATCATTTGAATAGAAATGAAGATGATGTATTATCCTCCTCTGAGTAGCAGAGTTGATGAGAAACCTCTAGATGATTCTCCTTTGTGAGGCAGTTGGAAAGAAGATTTGTAGAGTGGGTGTGCCCGTGGATGAGCATAGGTGAATGTGTGAAGATTTGTTTCTTCTATTTAATGCAGTGAGCCAGAGATATGGCATCCATATGGATGTTTCCCTAGTGGAGGAGAACTAGTAGGTATATCATATCCCTTGCTATATAGTGTTCAAGAGTAAACCATCCTGTAACCATAATTGTTATGTAAAGGGTATAGGTCGGCCCCACCTTAATGTGATTAGTAATAAATGTAAAATATTATTAATATGGTTAATATTAATTATAATGTGACTTAGAGAGGCTGGCCCTATTTTTTTAATGGACAGTTTTGCTGATAGGACAAGTATAATATAATTAAAGGAATATTCCCCATTGTGGAATCATATCCTTCACACAAGTTTGGAAATTTTAGCAAGTAAATTCTCTTGGAAAAAGTGCACACCTCTTGGGAGATAGTCTTCTAGGGTTTGAGAACCCTATTGTGTGCTAATTCTTATTGGTGGTGAGGTTATTTATATTGAAGAATATAGCAAAGGATTTGGCTGGGTTTTCTTCCCTTATTGAGAAGGCTTTCCCGGGATACTTCTTGTGTTCTTGTGCATGGTGTTTCTTCTTGTGATCTTGGTTGCTGCAACATTCTTGTTTATGTTTAAGACAAATTCAAATTGAAATGAAATACATGATTAACCTAACTTATTGAAAAATCAATAGGAATGTGATGCTTCCAGGAACAGAATTGGAGCCATCCTCGTGCAAGATGGAAGGCCTTTGGCCTTCACTAGAAAACAACTTTCATAGCGACATTTGGGACAATCCATTTATGAAAAGGAAATGTTATCTATTTTTCATGATGTGGATCTATGGCATACTTATTCATTAGGTCAGTGATTCCAAATCAAAACAGATCATCAGAGTCTCAAGTGTTTCCTCGAATAGTGTATTGCATCCTGAGTGCAAAAAAAATGGGTGACCGACCTATTTGGCTATTATTATGAGATCATTTACAAGAAGGGAAAGGAAAATGTAGTGTTCGATGATATTTATTGGAAATATGAAGAGGATGGGTCCCTTTTATCCCTCTCCTTCATTGTACTATATTGTCTCCAAGTTGTTCATCAGGAATGGTTGCAAGACCCAAAACTTTCTAGCGTGCTCCACCAATTGCAACACAATTCTTCAATTTCTCCAGGGTACTCTTGAAAAAATGAAGAGATTCACTACAAAGGTAATTTGTATTTATGCAAGAAATCACAAATTAAATCAAAATTTCTTTCTAAACTTCATTCCTCACCCATAGTTAGGCATTCAGGGTTTACCAAAACCTATGAACGGGTCAAACGTTCTTTTTTCTGGGATGGTATGAAACAGGACTTCTTCATCTTTGTGGTGGAATGTGAGGTATGTCAATGCAATAAGGGAGAAACTGTGAAAGCTTTGAGCACACTCCAACCGCTTATGATTCCCCCTGCTATTTGGTTAGATATTTCTCTGTATTTCATTGTAGGATTACCTAAATCGGGAAATAAGTTAGTCATCATGGTGGTCATATATCGTCTCTCCAAATATGCTCATTTTTTTTCTATTCAACACCCATTCACAACCGCCACAGTTGATCAAATCTTCATGGGTAATATCTTCAAGCTTCATGGCATGCCTAATTATATTGTATCTGAAAGAGACCCCACTTTCACTAGCAATTTTTGGCAAGAATTGTTCAAGCTACAGGGAACCCAATTGCATATAAACACTTTGTATCACCCCTAGATAGATGGCCAAACTAAATTTGTCAACAAGTTTTTGGAAACATATTTTAGGTGTTTTTTATCTGAGAGGAAAACTTAGTGGGCTCAATGGTTACTCCTAGCTGAATGGTAGCACAATAGATCTTAGCATACAACTACTCACATGAATCCTTTTGATGTAGGCTATGGACAAAATCCCCCATCGGTTCTCTTATATATGCCAAGGTTTTCAAAGGTTCATGAGGTTGAAAAAAACATTATAGTTTGAGAGGCTATTCTTCATTCCCTAAAAGACAATTTGGTCATGGCTCAGAATCGCATGAAGAAACAAGCAAATAAAGTTCATTTTGAATGCCATTTTATTGAAGGGGACTAGGTGTTTCTTTGACTACAACCCTATAAGAAGACTTCACTCAAAGATGAACACTATTAGAAAATTGTGCCCAAATTTTATGGTTCTTACACAATTCTCAAGCATGTGGGATCGATGGCCTATTAGTTAGCTCTACCTAGTCAGTCAAATCTCCATCCTATTTTTCATGTTTCCTACTTAAAGAAGGTGATTGGAACTAAGTGCCAAACTCAAACAAGTCTCCATGAGTTGGATGAATAAGGTTCCATATGGTTGCAGCCACAAGCGCCAGTCTTGGCCCAACGAGAGAGTCGTTTCCGTCAGCGCACAATCAAGGAAGTGTTAGTCCAATGGAAAGATACATCTCCAGAATATGCCACATGGGAGCTAGCCACCATTCTACAACAATTTCTTCATCTTAAGCCTTGAGGACTAGGTTTTTCTTCAAGGGGTTGGGCATGTTAGGGACCTAACCTTCCTAACCCCTCATGTAGGTAGAATAATATAATTCCATGTAATAAAGGCCAATATTAATAAGGCTTAGAAATAAGGAAGAATAAGTCAAATGTAAGAAGACCTAATAGAAGCTTCAGCTTCTAGAAGGATCTTCCTCTAGATTGTTCTTTTGGATAGATAGATTTAGTATAAATAGGAGTAGAGGGTATGAGAAATCTTGTCTTGGATATTATTGTAATAGAGATCTTCTCTACTGAAGGTTTCCCCCTCGAAGGGGCAAGTGAAATTTTCTATCATTAATCAAGGTGATCTTTCTGGTGTTATTCTTGTATTATTCCGGTATTGTTCTAGTTATATCATTGTTTTTTTCCTCCATTTATACCTAAAATATTTATCTTCTGCATACTATTTTATCTATGGAATACTACAAAAGAATTTGTTCACCAGAACAACTACACCTGGAAATATTATATACAATTGACCCAAGTTGTTTTGAAGAAGCCAACAAGGATGAATTCTGGATAAAATCCATGGATGAAGAGTTAGATTAGATAGAGAAGAATGACACTTGAGAATTGGTTAAAAGGACAAGGTACAAGAATGTGATCAGTACAAAGTGGGTCTTCATAAACAAATTGAATGAATATGGATAGGTTACCAGGAACAAAGATAGATTGGTATGTAAAAGATACACTTAGGTTGAAGGTATAGACTTTAAAGAGAAGTTTCCCCCAATTTCCAGAATGCAAGCAATCATATTGATCCTTGCTTATGCATTCTCCAAGAATATTAAATTTTGTTATATGGATGTGAAATCATCCTTCCTAAATGGGGATTTATAAGAACAAGTCTACTTTGAGCAACCAAAAGGATTTCAATTGTCAAGGAATGAAAATTGTTTTTACGGGTTGAAGAAGGCCTTGTATGATCTCAAACAGGCCCCGAGAGCATGGTATTATAGTCTAGACAAATACTTACATAGGTAAGGGTTCATGAAAAGGAATAGATAAAACAACCTCTACATCAAGGCAAATCAAGATAGTATTTGGTTAATTGAAGTTATGTTGATGACATTATATTTGGAAGTGATGATGACACGATGAGTCAGAAATTTTCAAAGGATATGCATAATGAGTTTGAAATGTCATTACTTGGAGAATTATCCTTATTTTTGGGTCTTCATATATGTCAAAGCAACCAAGGAATTTTTATCTCTCAAACCAAGTATATTAGAGAAATTCTAAAGAGGTTCAGAATGGAAGATTGCAAACCAGTCAATAATCCTATGTAGACTAGTCGTAAGTTAAGTAAAGAAGATGATTCAAAGTCTATACACCAAAGGAAGTATAGGTCAATGATTGTAATCTTAATTTATGTTACATTATCTAGACCAGATGTAATGCAGGCATTTGGACAGGTGCCACAATTTCAAGTAACACCAAAGGAATCACATGTTCTAGTAGTAAAGAGAATATTAAGATATCTCAAGGTTAGATAAGTGTTTTCATCATGGTATCCAAATGGAAAGGATCTATCACTTATTTCCTACATAGATTCAGATTGGGCAGGTTTCATTAATGACCAGAGAAGTACAAGTGGAGAAACGTTCTACTTGGGTGAGTGTTAATTGGTATCTTGGCTAAGAAAGAAACAATCATCAATATAATTTTCTACGTTTGAAGCGGAGTATATAGAAGAAAAAACATGTTGTGCACAGGTCCCATGGATGAAATAAACATTGATAGATATACAGGTTGAGTGTGATGAGCCTATTCCAATATATTTTGATAACACAAGTGTCATTTGTATCTCAAAGAATCCAGTGATTCACTCCAAGACGAAGCACATTCCAATCAAGTTTAATTTTCTATGGGAAAAGGTTGTAGAGAAAAACATTTGAGTTGAGTATGTTGGGACCAAAGAGAAGATTGCAGACATCTTTAAAAAATTGTTTCCAGGGGAATATTTTGAGTATGTTCTCCATAAACTTGGCATAGTTTTTTCCCCGCATTGAATTTTGAATGCTATTCTTATATTTCTTAGATTTACACGAGGAAACACCATACAAAGGACAATTCAATTTTGTGGAGTACTCTAAGGGAGAGTTCAATAAGGGGGAGCAGCCCCAGGGACAATTCACTCAAGGGAAGAAACCCCGACGGGAAGATACTTTCTCCATTGGTGTCAAAGGGGGAGAGATGCATCAAATGCATGGACAAAGAGTTAGATGATTGGAGAGAGAGAGAACATAGGCATGCTTCTAGGGGGAACGATGATCATAGGGGGAGCATGAATGATATGACTTCAGTGTTTCATCATAGTGTTTCCATCAATGCCAAGGGGGGGAATTCTTGATTAATTAGGTCGGTTGTCATTGATTTAAACTCTTGAACCAAGTCCGGTTGAAAATTCTAGTATCCCCAACAGTGTATTTAAGGAACTTGATTTATTTTGAGGAATAATATAATTGAGATGAATAAATTTGTAGGTGAGACTATTATATATGAATAATACATGTCTTGTTGTTTCTGGTGATATGTGGTATGTCACATAGTTTCTCACAGTTGAGGAGATATGTCTTCGTGAAGTTGGAGAACACTCCTGAGTTATCTAGAAGCCCCTAGAAGGTCAAAGAAGTCAATTTATTCTAGAAGCTCCTAGAAGAAGTTTACTAGTCAAAATGGTTGTAACTAGGAGTTA
>ML786335.1:813800-829631 GCA_009831015.1 Picea engelmannii | reverse complement strand
TCTTCTCTTTTTTTTTCTACTGATTCCATATAATCGTAAAGGATCTCTAGGGTGATTTTGGGGGGCCTCCCCTTGTTAGGGTGAGTTTTTGGAATAGGTGGTGGAGTGCTCATATTGAAAAGAAGAGAAAAAAGTTGTAACAAATATTATTAAGGATTGACTTTATCTCTCAAATCAACTTTTACTTCTGAAACATAAAATAAATAAATAAATAAAATATATTTAAATCTCTTTACCTAAAATTAAAATTGAATCAAAGTAAAAAGTGACTCACCTCATTTCAGATGTCCAAATGCTCAACCCTTTGAAGAAGCCAAAAAATAATTTCTGAAGCCCACAGAGAAGTCCAGAGAAACTACAGAGATTATTCTGGGTAAAAAGGGTAAAAACTACAAAGATTGAATTAGGCTTGACTTTCTATTAGTTCACGCTTGACCAAAAAATATACACCCCTTTATCCAAAGTTTTAAAAAATAAGGATTTATTTTAAATTTCAAATATCATTTATCTATTATCTTATTGACCAAAGACTTTGAAGTCTTATTGTTGCCTTCACTCCCCCCAATGTTATTGTAATAAATATTTCTCCAGTCTAGTCATTTCATTTCTGCCAACTAGCCATTTCATTTCATTTATGTTATCAGAGAAATTCTTGGATCTAAACAGATAATCTCATAGTGCGAAATGAAATGTCATTCACATTTCAATGCAAATCTCTCAGTTCACTTAACAATTTGACAGTTCTTCAACCAAATCCTTTAACTATTCGTCCTCATTCTTTCTCAATGTTCACTGCTTCAAAAAATAAAAGACATACAAGTTAATGTCTTGAGTTACCATGTTTCAATTTTATAATGAATAGTGGAGTCTCGACTCATGGGGATGCATAGGCTTCAATGGATTTCATATTCGGAGGCATAATTTTCTTAAACTCTGGTAATTTTTAAGTGAGTATTGCTTTTGCACCTCTCGTGATATTTTGGATAAGGATTCAATTTTTCCAAACAGATATGTTTAGTCCTAAAAAAAATCATTATAATCGTATCATTAGTGGTTGGACACTAGCAATGAACAAAATTCTTTGCTCTTATTATATCTGCAGAAAGGATGGTATATAGTTATATAGTGCCCAGTTTAGCTTGTTGACTAACTATTAATTTGGTGTTTGACCAAAAATGTGTTGATTTTTTCTATAGTTTTAGATTAAATATTAAATTTTATTATTTTTTTAAATACTTATATTTTTTTATTTGTTATGTTATTGGCAAATAAAATTGAGGTCTTATTGCACATTTACTGCTACCTCTCGAGAGTAATAAAAAAAAATTAATGTTTCATGTTTTATTAAAAAACATACTGTCAGTCTAAGCTAAAATTAGCAAGTTACATACCTGCTTCTTGCAATCCATGCACTTGAGTGGAAAAAACTTTTAATGTTTCATTAAAAAAATCTTACTATTGACAAAATAAATATTTATAACTTCATTTAAATCAAAATAAAATTAAATTTAAAGTTTGAATAATCTACAAATTTTATATTTTTACTACAAATTTATTTAAATAACATTTTTATTTTATATTCATATCTTACTATGTGAATATAATTATAGATACCATTAGCAATATATTATTTATACTATTTTTAAAACATTTTAATTTCTTACTATGAATTACTCTCTTGCATTACTTTCATGTATTGTATTTGCTACCATCTAGCCTTGTTTATCTTATCCCATATTGTCATGTGTGACTTTTTTCAATAAAAGACAAACTTGTTAATTTTTTATTTATTTAAATCAATTTTTTTTTTATCCCATAGAGATGAGAATTATTTATCTTATCCCATATTTGTCATGTGTGACTTTTTTTCAATGAAAGACAAACTTGTTTAATTTTTTATATATTTAAATCAAAATTACATTTCAAAGTATGTACATGAACCATTATTAACAAATAATTCAAAAATTATTTTTTAAAACAAATTTCAAACTCTATATATTAATTATAGTATTCTATTCTATTTTTTCTTTCTAAAAAATAATGTTATTATCATTATATAATTATAAACTAATTTTTTTTCAATATCACCTACTACAAGATCAAGACAACATACATTGTTATTATCATTATATAATTATAAAATATGTTTTTTTAAAGATCACATGAAGAATATATACATAGTATAGTGTGAAACTATTATTATTATTATTATATAATTATAAAATATTTTTTTTTCAATATCATCTATTACATGTTACAAGATGAAGACTATATACATAGTTTTAGATAGAGAATCATTTAATGCCACGAACAATTCAACATCATAATAATTAACCAATATATTTAATATATTCTTTTTCTGTAAGTAAGAGATTTTATATATAAAGGGCCTTCAAAAAACCAGACCAGAGGTACAAAAACTTGAAAACAACCATACTGTAATTACTGAACTGCCCCAATAGAGGGGAAACCAGTCGGGTAAGTCTATCATTTTACAGTCTGACAGTCGTATAAAACATAACTAAGCTGACTAAGCCACAACTAAGAAAAGAAACTAATAAAGAGAGTAGAACCCCTGTGGGGTCAGACACTTGGCGAGTAACCTAGTCAGGTGGCTGGATAGGATGCGTACCAAGGTTCCTCTTCAATGGTTGTCCCTTTGCCTTCCAAATGTATGTCAGCGTCCACGTTTCTCTTGTCCATGTTGGCAGCTAGCAGGGTGTCTCTAGGCGGACTTTACACATGTTGGCTGTAGCTGTCGCAACCTCTGTGTCCTCATGCTTGACCTGCTCCACAACGACCCCTGCTGAACGTTGAGTTTGATCATTCCTGTCGTCGCCCTCTGCATGGGGTGCCTCTGGTGAAGCCACGCCTTCTAGAGTGGAGGGGAAAGCATCATGGAAGGTGGATAGAATCTGAAGGAGGGTCAAGATATTTCCATCCATAAGATGTAGTCGAAATTGGAGACCCTCCATTCCCTGACGGAGTTCGAAGACCAGACCATAGAGAATGGTTAAACTTTCTTTCAGCTGCGAATCAGGGATGAGGTCAGTAGATGAGTACGCACTATTTCGAGCACTTCGAAGAAGAGGTGGTGCCCCCAAGGGTGGCTGAGATGAGCAAAATTCCAGTGCAAGAGAAGGTTTGTTGGCTCTGGAATTCGGTGGGATGGTAGGAAATCGTGAAAGAGAGCCTGATGAGCTGTCAGTGATGACTAGGAATTCGAACCGGGAGGCAGGCGGGGTGGAGGAGGTGAGAGGTTCTAACTTGAGCTGCAGAGGTGGCAAAGAGAACGTGAAGGGAAAACCAGGGGGAGAAACGGAGGTTCGGGGTTGAGGAGAATGCCATGGAGAGCCTCTTCATGACCTTTCTCTTTGACGTGAGATAATGTGCTCCGTTTGAAGGCAGATAAGAGTTGAGTGCCCCAGGTAAATGCAAAGAGCCTGGAGAGGGTCAAGGGCTACGAACACCATGAAAGTCCAGGTTAATCCAGGCCTGGGCAGCAGAGGGATGTGGGAGTCGGGTCGCGAGTGAGGATGAAAAACACTTGCAGACGAAAGAGCCATACTGAAGTTGGTAATGAGGGCCGGGCACACCAGAGTTAATGGTGTTGCAACGATGTGAAGTCTAATTAATGCAAGGTCGAAGTGGCGATAATTGGCACAAGCCCAACACATGGCTCCCTGCCTTGCTAGCCTGACCGCTCTCCCGCTTCGAGCCATTTATCTCGCACTATCACCCCATATGGGGGTTAATATTAATATTAAGTAAAATATGTTATTTTTATGACAATTTAGTATAATATGGAGAATCAAAATAGAACTTAATACTTATTTAATACTGTTAGTATATGAAGAATCAAAATAGAACTTAATTCTCATCTAATATCATTAGCATAAGATGAAAAAATTCAACATAGTAACAATTAACCAATATACTTGATATTAATACTAGATAAAATATTTTTTTTTTATGACAATTTAGTACAAGATGGAGAATCAAAATAGAATTAGTAGAACATAAAAAGAATTTGACATGAATAAAAAAATAATTTAATGCTAGATAAAGAATCAAATAGGATACTTAATTATCTAAGAATCAACCAAATTATTTAAGAATCAACCAATATACTTAGCACTTGATAAAATATTTTATTTTCAGGCTAGTACAAAATGAAGATTGAATTAATAAAATAGAATATATAATTATTTAAGAATCAACCAATGCAACACTAGATGGTCTAAGAATCAACCAATAAACATAGAATAGGATACTTAAATTCACTGAAGTATATCTAAAGATACATAGATATAAAACATATTGAAGAATATAATTAGTACTAGATAAAGAATTGAATATAATACTTAAATTCATTAAAGCATCTCTAAAAACACATAATATAAAACATTCATGCATATGTCATGACTTAATTTATGTTCTCTTATATTTGTTGTCACCCTTCTATTATGAGTTAAAAAATATTGTTTTATAAACATTAATGATAATCTTCATAAGGGATTCAAAATTCTCTATATGATCATATTCATATCTATGTATATATATTCTCTAATTTAGTATTCTCTATTATGGCAATTTAGTATAAAAAGGAGAATCAATTCCGCCTGTGGTAATTTAGATTCCAACGTAGAATTCGTGTATCACTGTCCTATGATCAAATCCCATCCTGGATGCGTAGTTCCATACCCAACTGTGTGTTTGCTCGCTAGAGCCAACCAATAGATGGTGCATCTCAAGGAGAGGGTGTTACGAATGCTGATGTTGAGTCGTCCGTTAATACGTAATTAATAGAACCAGAAGATTCCCTTCGAGGGAGAGCTCCGAAAGCATGGATAAACGGCAATGACGACTTGAAGACTTCTCGGGCACTCGAGCCACCGTTCATTCAATCTTGGTTGGCAATCAATCTTCGGAAAGGAAAGGCGTATCCAGCCGCCAAAAGAATAAAACATATTCTATACGTATCAACAAGTGACAGACAATACAAATGAACCACCGAAGGAAGAAGGCCGGAATCGTCCCGATTGATTAATGAAGTGAACCCAGCCAACTTCTGGAGGGTTTCAATCAGTATCCTCTTCCTTTCAAAGGTGGGCTTATAAAAACAAAAGTGCTAGGGGTGGGTCGAGTCTATTACAGACGTCAAAACTCATCCAATTCGATTTCTCTCGACCTGCATTTCCTTACCTTTCTCCCGCCCACCTTACCCTGCCATACCCGGGATCAGCCATCCCGCTACCTATATCCCTCTCTCCCATACCATCATATAGGTTCGAATGGAGCTTCAACGTCTACCCTACTCTACTCCTCAACTCGTGCCATCCACGATGACTTCAAAATCTTAAAAGCCAGGGAGAAGGGCCGGTACAACTTTTCAGCGCTAAAGGACTGACCCCACAATCACTCTTTCGTCGTATGTATATATATTCTCTAATTTAGTATTCTCTATTATGGCAATTTAGTATAAGAAGGAGAATCAAAATAGAACTAGTAGAACATAAAAAAAAACTTAACATGACAATTGTTTAAGAATAAACCAATAATTTAATGCTAGATAAAGAATCAAATGGAATACTTAATTATTCAAGGATCAAGCAGTATACTTAGTATTCGATAAAATATTATATTTTCAGGCTAGTACAAAATGAAGATTTAATTACTAGAATAGGATACATAATTATTTAAGAATCAACCAATATACTTAGTACTTGATAAATATTTTTTTTTCATGACTACTTAGAACAAGATGGAGATCCAATTAATAGAACTAGTACAAGATGGAAAATGCAACACGACAATGGTCCAAGAATCAACCAATAGACTTAGTACTAAAAAAAAATTGAATAGGATACTTAAATTCACTGAAGTATATCTAAAGATGCATAAATATAAAACATATCGACGGATAGAATTCATACTAGATAAATAATTGAATAGAATACTTAAATTCACTAAAGCATATCTAAAGACACATAAGTATTGTAACGAGCCTCCCATTCAACACGGCATCAACCTCTCATGACAAGTGCAAACATTTTTTTTTTCTTTGTGTCTGTTTGCGTGTGTACAAGGGTAAAAAGACATTATACTCTGTGTCGCAACATGACGACGAATTGTGACGCATGCACTGTGATAACAACATAAAGATCTAAGACGCGCATCAAACATCTACAAGCAATGAACGACAATCAACCGACAAAATAAATAAGACTGACTACTCGCCCGTCCTACCGTGCAATGGTTAGGACCTCCAAGACACATAAGCAACGCTCAAGCCTAGGTTCCCATCGATTTTGACCATTTAAGGTCTCAGGGCTAGCAATTGTTCTGAGGAACAAGGAGGTGTCTACATCCCACCCGACACAAGAAGACCAAGCACACAAAAAGTTTACAACCCAGTACAACATTAATTAAACAAAGGACTACAATTTACATTAGTCTTAAGGCCATTCCATTGTGCAACTTTATATCATAATTTGTCATCAAGGTACCCTCTAAATCAACATTCAAAGGATCTTATTGTGCAAGTCTGAACTTTGACTGGTTTAACATTTAACGAAATAATTAATCAGTAATTGTAATCATAAAAATAATGAATAGTTATAAATTATCATTTAACGCAATAATTAACATTTAATCAATAATTAACATTTAATCAATAATTAACACAATATTCTAAAATCATTTAATGTAATCATTGTAAAATTTACGTTAACATTCACTCAATGATCTAAATTTATAATTTGATAGACAATAATTATGAACCAATAATTGACTCAACAATGCAATGATTATAATTTCAAAAATCATTTAATGCAAGCATTATATATTTAACATTAACATTAACTCAATGATCTAAATTTATAAATCGATAGCCAATAATTATGAACCAATAATTAACACAACAACGCAATGATTATAAATCCATAATTGATGCAATATTCTAAAATCAACATTAACATTAACACCATAATTGGAGCTAGTATGAATAAATTAAAAGAAATGAATAATTAAATATCAGTGCGTCATTAGAAACCTGTCACCCCGCTGTCAGAAGCACGAAGAACTAAATCATTGTTGTCCACCTAATAGGCTCAACACTGTCCAAGCGTTGGGAAAAGGAGATGGCTCGCAACCAAAGGAAAATCGTTGGATGAGAGGAGGGAAGGTTATTGTTGAGGAAAAACAATAATGGAAGCGCTACAAAGAGGGTAACTCTCATGCCAGGAAACTTCACCCACCTCCAGTGATAATCAAATGAGGTAATAACACTAATCAAGTTCAAATTCGAGGTGCAAACAGAGGGTATATAAAGGCCTCCTTAAATTTTCTCGCTCCCAATTCCCAACCATACTCTCTTATTGTAGATTCCATTTATTGTGTTTTAATAGAAAAAGAAAATAATAACAAAAACCAACGTAAATGGTAACAATTTATATGCTATTTTATACCATCAATCAATTTCCTGTGAAGTAATCATTAACCGGAGGCAATAAAAAAAAAGGCAATTATGGGGAGTTCTTGAGGTAATCGTTGAGTAAATGGTGCAAGAAGTTCAGGTGCAGAAAATCGAAATCAACGCCTGGCCACGCGTTTTGGAAAGTTCAGGTCTGAGGAAATTAGATTAAAAAAAAGGGGGCGTTTTAGCAGGTTAACCTAATCATAATCAAGAGAAATGTTGGTTCTGTTTAAATCTGGAATGTACATCTGTAAGTGAAATCTCTACAATCTGATGTTGAATAAACCTTCTATACCCCTGAACGGTAAGATAAATTACAAAATATCCAAATACCTTCTGGATGACTGCGTTAGGTTTTAATGGAGGAAGCAAAAACGCAGATATTAATGGCCAATAACAATGATGGACCAAACATAATGAACTCACCAATAAAACGTTGTTTACATAGTTAAGCTCGCCATTAAGTGATGACTGCTAGGGATGAGTATATCTTTAAAAATGTTTGGAGATTCAACTGAAGTCTCCAACGGCCATACTATGACTTGACATCATAATCAACCGGTGTTATATAATCTACCATTTCCTCCCGCCGCCCTTGTTCCAACTTCCTAGGAATTTTTCTAGTTCCGACTTACTCTTGGAACACTGTAGAGGTCGTCACTATCACCACACTAGTCTTGTATTATTTGGTTTCGTGGTTCATGTTTTAGGCTTGTTTTTTTTTTTTTTTTTTTNAATAATATACTAGCCAAAGTCAAGAACTTGCCACTAGGATTTCAACGATCCAATCATATGTTGAGCTACACTCAAATCTTCCATGTTCTCTCATTATTGTAAAGAGGGAATAAACATACAGTGATGGTCATTCCTTGATGCGAGTTCTATCCTTCGTTCCTTACATGATGGAATGTCAGTTCCTTTAGGTGATGAATATACATAAATGAATTTTCTAGTTTAGATGATATTTACTCAGTTACTTTAACCATTTAAGTAATGAAGATGTGGAATTAGATTCTCCATCATTAACAACGCAGGGTAAAAATTTACGGCTATCACATATTGCAATCGTTGAAGTATATAAATAAAGAAAACCATTCAATCCAACAATCAACAAGGCTAAGAAGGAGGGGTCCTGTATCAGCTAACATCTAATCCATTTACAAAAAAATATGCATTCTACTCTACAAAATAGAAGAGCGTACCGTTTCCTGATCTCCTGCTTCGAATAACATCCGTGCGCTCCATGCTGCTCCCGCTCGCCGACCGTTGAGACCTCACCAGTACCTCCCAGCCAACGCTAGGAATACTCTACTTCCCCCTTATCCCCCTGAGCCACAAAGGGGCCACACACTATCCATATGGTGCGTCTAGCTCCCAGCTCGCTTCGCAAGGCCGAGCTACCACTCCTCTCTGAGCTGGGAAATCCCAACTCCCACAAGTAAATCAGTCAAGTCACGATTCGTACAATGTAACATTATGCTAACAACTGATCCCCTTCTTCCCTCTCCTTCCTCTCTTTTATAGAGTTTTAGAACTTCCAATATTTCCCTAAATCTCATTTAATTTAAGTTTTAATAAAAATCTTCTAAAAATTCTCCTTCGTACAAGTGTCATCCATCCCCCACATTTCTCCATTAATTATTTTCTTTAAATAATTAATTGTCTTATTTCTCTCACCCACCTAGAGTTACTCTTAAATTTACTGCTAGGTGTCCCTAGATTCCCTTACAGGTTTTAAAGGCTTTCCTTATTATGAAGTTGCTATTTTAGTTCAATTTAGAAGGTTCTTAAATGCATATTATTTACTAATTTGACCTCCCGCTTTTTACCATAAGTTCCCCTCTTTCCCTTTTTTATGTTACCTCCATTCCCTAGTTTCCTAATTTTTATAATTTCCCTCTTTCCCCTTTTTATTAGAGCTAAAAACGGCAGTTGTGCTATTTTAAAATTTCTTAATGAGATATTTGTCTTAGGGCCATCTAGTTTTGTTCCTTTATCATCATCAACACGACGTGCCCTTCAAGATGCACTACGTTCTCCAAGGGTGCCACTCCCCTCTTTTGTTTCTTTTGCGCGACGTTCCCTTCAGGACACACCACGTGCACCAAGGGTGCCACTCGCCTCTTTTGTTTCTTTTGTGTGACGTGCCCTTCAGGACGCACCACGGGCTCCAAGGGTGCCACTCCCCTCTTGATTGATTGGTAGACATCAATAACTCCTAGAGTAAACACTCCACCAGGTGAACTTGTGGGAGACTAAGGGATTCCAAGGAATAAGGCCCTCGCCTTATTGCACACCCCTTAGAATCATCATGAGCGACTATCGTAGTCTACCCTCATGACATCGTGGGTCCTCTCGAACTAGGTAATCGTTAACCTACAGTTCAAGCCACGGTGGGAGTGCTAGTAGGCTGTGGTAGGGATGCTATCCACACCTCTCCCTCAACCTCTCTGGTAGTTGTGTGTGACCCCTTTACTCCTTATGTGAGTTTGGTCAGCAAGCTATCATCAGCCTGCATCATCAACAAACCATTTCAGAACATATCCACATCATATCATCTAATCAAATGTACCAACATCACAGTAAAACAATCAAACCCCAATAGAACACTCCCTGACTCGATCCAGAGTACAAGGGGTTCCATCGATGCCTCTGCATCCTCAAGGTCCAAAACCCTGCACACTCAGTAAAACTGAGTCAATAGCAGATGTCTATGTCAATGAAGTAAAACAACATGTCATCTACTCATAATGCATCATAATCAAAGTCAAATGTTTTAATAGCATAATTATCCGAATCATTTGCGAGAAAGTTTCCTCAAAGAATAAGTTCGCTCAGTGTGCCAGAGAGGGATGTTAAATACACCCTCTCTTGGTCTAAACTTCGTCTCGAAGTTTCTCAGTAAAAATGCCAAAATAAGTGTATCAAAGTATCATATGTTTATCTATCAAACAAAAATGGAAACTTCTGGCGCATATCATATGTGTCCTCCCAGGTCACCGAGTGCAGACTATAATTGTCCCACTGGACCTTGACCTGATTTACCATTCAATGTCATAACTATCGAACGCGATGATCTAATATGTGGAGTAGCTCAGTCGTGAGTGCTCTCTCATCCGATACCTATAAGGAACTCATGTCAATAAAATGTGTAGGATCACTAATATAATGTCTCAAAACAGATACATGAAAAACATCGTGCATACGCCTCAAGGAATCAGGCAAGGCTATTCAATAGGCCACAGGCCCCTTTCTCTCCACAATCTCGAAAGGTCCCACAAACCTAGGAGAGATTTTAGCTCCCTTTCCAAACTTCATCGAACTCTTATGCGGTTTAACCCGCAAGAAGAATCGATTGTCGGCCTCGTAACTACGGTCGACTCGGTGTGCATCGGCATAAATCTTCTGTCGATCCTGTGCTTCTTTAATCCTTTGTTTTATTGTTTTCATTTTCTCTTCCATTTCTTGGATTGCTTCTGGTCCCACTAGGACCCTATCCTCAAGCTGATCCCAACTCAAGGGCATCCGACACGGTCGCCCGTAAAGAAACTTGAAATGTGCCATCTTAATGGTACTCTAGTAACTCTTGTTGTAAGCGAACTCCACTAGTGGCAAGAATTCTTCCCATAATTTTTGTTGGTCCATCACGTACACACGCAACATGTCCTCCACAGTTTGGTTCGTTCGTTTGGTCTACTCATCAGTCTCCAAGTGATACGTAGTACTAAAGTTAAGTTGGGTTCCCAAGGCCTCTTGGAAACTCATCCAAATCATCCAGTAAACATCGATCCTCAATCAGATATAATCTTCTTAGGCATGCCATGCAGCCTCACAATCTCACTAATGAAAACTCTAGCTATGTTAGGTGCCCGATACATCGTACGCATAGGAATAAAGTGAGCACTCTTCGTCAAAGTGTCTACTACTACAAAAATCGAGTCATGTCTCCTTACTGTTAGTGGCAATCCAACAATAAAATCCATCGAAATAACCTCCCATTTTGATTCTGGAATGGCATGTGGTTGAAGTAATCTTGCTGGGTGTCTATGTTCAGCCTTTACCTACTGACACTCTAGACATCTAGCCACATAGTTGACTATGTCAACCTTCATTCCCTTCCATAAGAATAAGGGTTTAAGGTCTGCCCTCATCTTCGTGACTCCCGGGTGAGCCATGTAAACTGCTCTATGAGCCTCTCTCAGGATCAACATCCTCAACTCATCATTTGGCGGTACGTAAATCTGAATTTTAAACCTCAATAAACCATCACTATCAAATTAAAATCCCTCATATCGTGGTACCATCATTGTGTTTTGTCCGATAAAACCCTCGACCTCTTTGTACCAGTCGTCGTCATGCTGTAAATTTATAATCTTTTCACGTAGATTCGTCTGAAGAGGCAACACCGAAAAGATGCGTGGTCTCTGACTCAAAGCATCTGCCACTTGGTTCATTGTTCCCTTTATGTAAGTAATCTCAAAGTCATACTCACTAAGCAATTCCGACCAACGCCGTCGTCGCGCGTTCAGGTCGCATTGTGTAAAAATATGTTATAGTCCACAATGATCAGTGTTTAGTTCAAATTTTCATCCAACAAGGTAGTGTCTCCAAACCTTCAAGGCATATACGATGTCTAATAACTCTAAATCGTGTGTCACATAGTTCTCCTCATGCTTTCTCAGTTTCCTTGAAATGTAAGCAATCACTCGTCCGTCTTGCATCAAGACTCCGCCTAAACCTTCCCTGGATGCACCAGTGCATACCAAGAAGTCCGCGTCCATGTCAGGGACCTTTAGTATTGGCATTGTTGTCAACGACTCCTTAAGCCTTTGAAATGCTTCCGCACATTTCTCGGTCCAAACAAACTTCTTGTTTTTCTTTTGCAATTCCATGATCGGATTTGCTATCTTCAAAAATCCTTCGACAAACCATCGATAGTATCCTGCTAAACCCATAAAGCTACACACTTCTGGGACATTCGTAGGTGCAGGCCATTCCATAATAGCCTCGACCTTTGTTGGATCCACGACAATGCCTTCGCCGGAGATGACATGCCCTAAGTAGTGAATCCTCGATTGGTAAAAAGAGAATTTGGACAACTTCCCATACAATTTGCGCTCTCGCAGACAATGTAGCACCAAGCGCAAGTGCTCATCATGCTCCTCCATCGTCTGAGATTAGATCAAAATATCGTCAATGAATACTTGGATGAACTTGTCCAAGTGCTCATGGAACACCCCATTCATCAAACTCATAAATACCCCTGGGGCATTTGTCAGTCCAAAAGGTAAAACAGTAAACTCATAATGTCCAAACCTCGTCTTAAAGGTGATCTTAGGGACGTCATCCTCCTTGATCCACAACTGGTGAGACCCTGATCACAAATCGATCTTGGAGAACACCGTCACACCCTTCATTTGATCAAATAGATCATCAATTCTTGGCAATGGATATTGATTCTTGATCGTAGCCTTGCTCAATTGACAATAGCCAATGCAAATCCTCCACGATCCATCCTTCTTTCGTATGAAAATAACAGGGGAACCCCACGGTGACACGCTAAGACGTATCAGTCCCAGGTCTAGCAACTCCTTCAATTGCATTTTCAAATCTTGTAACTCTGAAGCCGACATCCGATAAGGCATTCCTGCTATCGGTTCAGTCCCTGGTTTTAGGTCTATGGTAAACTCCAATTCCCTCTCTGGTGGCATCCCAGGTAACTCCTCTAGAAACATGTCCGCAAACTCTCTCACCACCGGAAGGTGTTCTAGACCTTCCACTACTCCCTTCTCATCTAGCGCAAGGATCGTATAAATCTTTCACCCCTTATGCATTCTCTTTCAAAGTCACAAGGAAGAGATGAACCTCAAGGAAACTCCCTGGTTCCATATTACAATCAGACGTCTCTGTCCCTTGTCATTGACCAAGCTCAACCATTTTGTCTTATAGTTGAGTATCGCCTCATGCGCTTCCAACCAATCCATACCAATCACGACATCATAAGATTGTAGGATCGTGGCATATAGGTTGGCCCTTGTGACAAAATCTCCCAGGTTAAGGGCACAGCCTGTAACCTTTTCCCCGACCTTTTGTTTGGCTCCCGAGCCCATTTCCATGAAGCTAAACTCATCATGTTCAACTTCCTTTACCTTAATCTTTTTTAGCGCTGCACCAGAAATGAAACTCTCGGTAGCACTGGGATCTATCAAAATACTAAGGGTCTGGTCAACAACGGTACCTATCGTCTCGATCACAGTTGAATGATGCTCTACCTGGTGGTTATTCACCGCTGCATGAATCTGATGGGCCTTGCCCATACCTCCCACGGTAGTGGGTCCTGCTGATCCAGACCCTCTGGTCCTCTCCACCAGGTAGTCTCACTAGTAGTGTGGCTCCCCACATGTCCAACACCCCCTTCTTTGACCCAATAGTCCTGGTACCCGAAGTAGAATATGATGGCCCACCAACCTAGAACCTTGGTCTGTTCTACGGAACAGGCTTAAACTGCTGCGACTGCGGTCAACGCTGTTGCTGATGTTGTGGTCCCCGATAAGGTGTCTACTGCTGAGGCATCGGTCGCTGGGGTGTAGTGAAAGTGGATCCCCTCTAGAAGCCACGATATCCTAGCGTATGTCTCGCTAGTGTCTGGTGCTGCTATGTTCCAGATGAAACCTGCCCTGTTGGTCTCGTTGGAGTCCTAGTCTGACCCCCACTGATAAGCTCCTCCTCTGCTATGAGGGCCTTTTGGATGACATCGTGCAAGGTTTGGGGCATCAAAATCCTAACATTTTCACGTAAGCTATCGTTAAGGCTGAACACAAACCTGTTGACCTGAAGTTTATCTATGTTAAGGTGCAGAGAATACCTTAGAAGCTCCATAAAATGGGCCTTGTACTCAGGCACTATACGACCTCCCTGTCATAAGGCGTTGAACTCATTGAGGTGACGCTCAATGAATTCCTCTGAAAGGTACCTCTCTCGGAACCATTCCTCAAATAGTTCCCATGACACATCTTCAAAGGCCATGTTCAGCTGCGTTAGGAGCGTCTTCCACCATAGAAGAGCACTCCCATTCAATTGAAAGATCTCCATGTGGACCTTCATGTTGGAGGTATAATCACGAAGTGTGAAGCACATTTCCATGTTCTCCAACCGTGCCTTGGTGGTTGTGCCATCTGTGGCACCAAAGAACTCAGGAAATTTGACCTTCTCGAGTTCACGGTGAAAGCTACCAGTACTGATCAGAGTGTGCAGTGGAACCTCAGCGGGTGTTGGTGCCCTAGCCTCATCTCTATCCAAACGGTTGATCAGTGCCTTAGACATGCACTGAAAAGATCTCATCATTCTAACCACATCACCAACTGCTATCTTCTCTTGTCCGAGAACCTGCTCGTCTCCCTGGGGGTTAGACCCCTCAGGTGTGGATGCTACTGGAGGCGTCACGCCTCCTCCCCTGGAACCCCATCGTCTGCCTCCGCGACATCCTTTAACCATGATTACCTACATGCACACAATCAACTTGATTAGCAATAGTATAATCAAATCATGTCAAAAAAATCCGTAGCAATCCCAAGTCGTGGGTTGAACTAGCTCTGATACCATATGTAATAAACCTTCTGTTCTGTAACAAACCGCCTCGTTACAACAACCATTCTAATAAACGGTGCAATTTTTTTTTTTTCCTTAAGTGTGTGCGCGTGTGTAGAAGTAACAACACGCTAACTGTGCGATGCCCTGGACAACCGACAAGACGTGACCACGATATTCATCACAAGAAGACTAAATGAACACGACGAGTAACTGCATCAATAAACGACCATAGGCATAAGGTGCACAATGCAAACATTTAGCGACAAAGTAAAACTGATCACAATCAAGTATAACCAAAATAAGAAGAACAATTACGCCCCTTACGGAAGGCACGTGACTAAAGGACTCCGACAATGAAACCCAAGTTCAACATTGTTTAAAAGAACAACCACCTTAATTTACTAACTCGGAGTAATTTATTGTACGTAAGTCAAGGTTATTGCACCATATTTGTTATTAACAACAATAAAAACTATGATATCACTGTCACGAAATATTAACCATCTTTCATTTATCTCACATTTCCCGACCATGATCTTACAACTTCAATACCTCTTATAGGCTACAACTACCGAAATTTTAATGACCTTACAAGATAAAATCATTTCATTAAACAAGAGGAGCTCTCCATGCGATGTCAAATGATCATAAATTTTTATGATAATGCCATAAAATAACATCATATTTATAAGTAACATCTTAATTGAAAATTACAATATAGAATGGCAATATACAGAATAACCATATTTCAGTAACTGTGGCTA
>ML786335.1:764304-790298 GCA_009831015.1 Picea engelmannii | reverse complement strand
ATTCAAAATGACCTTCACCTAATTGAATTAAGTGTAGGTCAAATATTCCCATTACCTGTTTCCACCTATTAGATTATCTACACCATAGGTCATACACATGACATTGTGAATTAGGTAGTTGTGTCCAAAATACAAGTTATCAAAGGTTATTGGGTGGGGGAGATTTACTTCTAGTAATATTAAAAGAATTAAATGCTCCATCTTCAAGCTAGTGGAAAAGGAAACCATTACCAATAAATTATATTTATAACAGTGTAAATTCTAACCTTGTACAATGTCTACTGTAAACAGATATTCAAAAAAGAATAGAAAAGATACAATGGCAAATACAAACATTACACAGAGATTTTTCCCTTGGAAACCCAAACCGGGAAAACCAACATATATTATATTCATTCATTGTGTTACAATGATTACAATACAAAATACATATAGGATCCAACATCATCCAAACCCCTAACCCAATGACCTAGATTAGTAAAAAACCCTAATTCCTTAACCGGAAATAGAAAACCATCGGCAAAAAACCATGTTCCTAAAAACCACCTAAATACATGACACGTTTCATGAGGTAGGTGTCATGTTTCCTAAGACAATTTTTTTTTTATGGGGGTGCTGCCCCTGGTCCCCCCTCTAACCCCCCTATGCGTCAGGAGCATACAATCAGACACTACTACTCGTCCAAAGAATATAACACATACCCAACATTCTCCCACTTGTTGTTTTCTTTGCATACAAGGGGTTACACGGTTACATAGTCAAAAATCCAGGGCAACAACGTCCATGGATCGTCTACACCAAGAGAAATTCTCAGTGCTCACATATTTTTTTAATGAGTCTACAACATTCTTCAAAGTGTCCACCTTCATTAGTGATACTTTTTTTTCTTCAATCATGTCTCTCACAAAGTGATATTGAACATCAATGTGCTTTGTCTTTGAATGATAAGCAGGGTTCTTCGGCAGAAAAATTGCACTCTGACTGTCACACTCTATCCTTACAGCTTTTTGTACCAATCCAATACCTGAACACAATCTTTGTAACCATATTGCTTCCTTACTTGCATGAGTGGCTGACATGTATTTAGATTCTATAGTTGAAAGTGCCAGTATAGCCTGTCTTTTGCTCATCCAACTTATTGCTCCGCCAAACATGTTAAACACATACCTGCTTGTAGATCTCCTACAATCCAAATCTTCGGCCCAGTCTACATCCAAAAAGCCATGTATATCAACCACTGTGTCCAATCTCAGTATTTGTTTGTAGCACAATCCATAGCTAGAAGTGCCACGCAAATACCTGAAAACCCTTTTTACTGTTTTCCAATGCTCCTTCCCTGGTTTTGACATATACCTGCTCAAAACTCCCACTACATGTGGAATGTCCGGTCTAGTACATACCATTGCATACATCAAAATACCAACTGCACTCACATATGAAACATGAGACATGTCCTCCTCTTCTTCATGTATCTTGGGACACTGATCCGCAGATAACTTTACACCAATAGGAATAGGAACCTTGACTAGTTTACATTCCTTCATATTAAACCTTTGCAATATTGTCTCGACATATTTTCTCTTATTTAACCAGAGTTTCCTCTTTTTTCAATCTCTTTTAATTTCCATTCCCAAATTGAAATTTGAAGCACCAAGATCCTTCATGTTGAATTTAGAGGACAACTAAGTTTTCACATCCTGGATAATCTCCTTGTTGTTTCCTATCAGCAACATATCATCCACATACAAGACCAAATAAATCAAATGATCACCAATTAATTTAGAATACACATAGTGATCCTCTTTGCTTCTTGTGAAGCCAAGTCCTAGCATATAAGTATCAAATTTTTGATACCACATCCTTGGTGATTGTTTTAAACCATACAAGGACTTTTTCAACTTGCATACCATCTCCTTCTTTCCTTTCACAACATAATGTTCTGGGTGCTTCATAAAGATTTATTCTTCCAGATCCCCATGCAGGAATGTTGTCTTCACATCCATCTATTCTACTTCAAAATCAAATGCAACAGAAATAGATAACAAAAAGCTTATAGAGGTTAACTTGGCAAAAGGGGAAAAAATATCAGGAAAATCAATTCCCCCAACCTGGGAATAACCCTTTGCTACTAATCGAGCTTTGTATTTCTCCACTTTTCCTTCTGCATTCAACTTATTTTTAAATACACATTTGCTGCCAATGGGATTTCTTCTAGTTGGAAACTCCACTAGATCCAAAGCCTCATTCTTATCCAAAGATGCCATTTCTTCTTCCATGGCCCTTTTCCAGAGATTTCCATCCTCTGAATCCACTACCTTCCTGACAGTTCTAGGATCATCATCAGTAATAGACAAAGAAAAATTTAAACGAAAATCAGATGGACTATACCTTTCCGGTAGCCTTCTTTCTTGATCTGATCTCCTCAATACTGGAGTATGAGGATATTCTTCTTCTGATTCATGTTCTTCTGTAGAGTCTTATTTGTCATCCTTTAAATCAAACTCTATCTTCTCTGGTTCTTCCTTACTTGGTATTCCTGTTTAACAACATCCTTCATTTTTCTAAATGCCACATCTCGGCTATACACTACCTTCTTAGTTTATGGGTTCCAAAGCTTATAACCTTTGAGACCATCTTTATATCCAATAAAGATACATTTTTTAGCCTTCTTATCCATCTTACTCTTGTTTTCCTTTGGAACATGAACATATGCATCGCATCCAAATACCTTAAGATGTGTGAGAGAAGGTTCCTTACCAGTCCATACCTCTTGTGGAGTCTTGTGACCCAACGTTGATGAGGGTGATCTATTGACCAGATAACATGCAGTACCCACTGCCTCTGCCTAGAATTTTTTCCCTAACCCGACACTACTGAGTATGCACCTTTCTTTTTCCATCAGTGTCTTTTTCATCGATTTTGCAACTCTATTTTGTTGAGGTGTACATGGAGTACTCTTCTACCTTGCTATACCGCACTTCTTATAGAATTCTTCAAATTCATTCCCGTAGAACTCTCTGCCATTGTCTGTTCTCAGCACCTTAATTCTTTTCTCTGTTTGATTCTCAACAAGAGCCTTAAACTCTTTAAACTTGTCAAAGACTTCAGATTTCTTCTTGAGGAAATATATCCAAGTTTTCCTCGAGAATTCATCTATAAATGAGACATAGTGCACATATTTTCCCAATGATGGGACCAACACAGGTCCAACAACATCACTGTGAACTAGTTGTAAAATTCCTTCTTACCCGATTTTGCTTCCCATATAGACAATGTTCACAGAAATCAAAATCTAGAAAGCAGTTAGACATACCTTCAACCATACCTTTACCGTGTAGTAGTCAAAGACCCTTCTCTCCGATATGCCCCAGTCTTTGATGCCACAACATAACCTTTTCTCCAGAGACTGTAGGAGTTCTTTCTTCTTCAAATCCAATATTAGGAACAATGGAGCTATTACACCTATCACTAATAGTTCTTCCTAGTATCTTATACAGAGTTCCAAACTGACCTCCCTTCATCAAAACCATTGCTCCTCGAACCATCCTGCAAGTTCCCTTTTCAAAAATTGTTTTTACCCCTGCATCTTCCATTTTTCTTACATAAATCAAATTTCTGGCCATACCTGCGATGTGTAGAACACCAGACAGTTTTCTAATCCTTCCATCTATGAGTCTCGACTTGACCCTTCCTCTTCCTATGATTCTAGTAGTTGAATCATTACCTAAGAAAACATTACCTCCATCATACTTTTCATATTCACAGAACCACTCCCTGTGGGGAGTCATATGAAAGGATGCACCAGATTCAATCAACCATGCCTCATGATCTGCATGTGTTCTTGAAGAGGCCAAGTACACATCCCCTCCTTCTTCCTTGGAGGTTTTTTCTTCTGTAGAAGAAGATTCCTTAGATCCCTTCTTTTTCTCAACTTTGGATCTACACTGCTTCTTGTAGTGCCCTTCTTTTCCACACCTCCAACATACCCTTACAAAATTTCTAGGAGATTTAGATCTACCCTTAGACTTAGATCTCCCACTNACTTGAGAAATTAGATCTATTTCTTTCCTGGGAACATCCTCTTGCAAATAATGCGTTTGTGCTATGTCGTTCCATATTCTTTCATCTCATATCCTCCAACGACAAGGATGAGACCACTTCTTCAAACTTCAAAGAAGTTGTATTACTACATATGGCCACAACCAAACTATCCCACAAGTTTGGTAAAGAACACAACAAAATGATACATTTATCTTCATCTAGAATTTTAATCTCAATAGATACTAACTAACTTACCACAGTATTGAAGGCATTCAAATGCTTTGCCACCGAGTCTCCATCTCTCATCCTCAAGTTATACAACTTCTTTCTCAGGAATAGTTTATTTACCATGGACTTAGACTGACATAACTTCCCCAACTTTTCCCATAAATTCTTGGTTGTAGCTTCCTCTAACACATTCAATAATACTGAATCGGAGAGACACAGTCAGATTGTTCTCTTTGCCTTCCGATCCATGTTTTTCCAGTCATCTGCAGAAGTTCCTGTAGGTGTAGTACCTGGATCTACCACGATCCACTGATCTCTGTCCACCAAAATATCTTCCATATTGATCTTCCACAACTCAAATATTTTCCCATTAAAATTCTTAATCTCCATCTTCAAATTGCTTGCCATTTATTTTCACCTGAAAAACAATACCGCAAATCTCCCACTGTAACAAAGCTTATCACAGTCTCGAGCCAAACCCTTGACCACAAAGGTGTCCTCCTGAAGCCAATAAAGCTCTGATACCAAATGTAAATTCTAACCTTGTACAATGTCTACTGTAAACAGATATTCAAAAAAGAATAGAAAAGATACAATGGAAAATACAAACATTACACAGATATTTTTCCCCTAGAAACCCAAACCGGGAAAACCAACATAAATTATATTAATTCATTGTGTTACAATGTTCACAATACAAAATACATATAGGATCCAACAGCATCCAAAACCCTAACCCAATGACCTGGATTAGTCAAAAACCCTAATTCCTTAACTAAAAATAGAAAACCATCGGCAAAAAACCATGTGCTGAAAAACCACCTAAATACATGACACGTTTCTCGAGGCAAAAAAAAATTTGGGGGGCGTTGCCCCAGAGCCTTGCGGGGGGGCTCTTCCCTCCTACACCCCCGAGGGGGGGCCTAGTGCCCCCCCCTCTATCCCCCCTGCGCACCCAATGCATATGCTCATACACTACTACTCGTGCAAAGAATATAACACATACCCAACAAACAGTTCAAGCTTAAAACCCTTGTGTTCCATTATCCTTGGAAATGATAACCTTAACTAATAAATTATAAATATTCTCACCCCTAACATATCTATTTACAAGACAAGGAAGCTTACTTATAGTGGTAGTAATTCAAGATTTTATTTGTTTCTCTTATTATCTTCTTCAAATATCATATGCTAAAGTCTAAATTTTTTTGATTCCCATACAATTTGTGAATAAATTTGCTAAGTGTTACTTCTCTAAGGTAGACAACTACAAAGTTCAATCGTAAATAAGAAGGAATGGGGTATCCAAGGGCCTTCTTGAGTATCCAACAATGAACTAAGGAGGGAGGGAACTCCATCCACAACATACGCTCGGGTTAGAATGAAAATTTTCTCAAATACATTCTTCCTTGAGGGGGGGTTTAAGAACCACTTAAACAAAGGTTGCCTAGTTGTGGGAAGTGAACATGTGAGGGTATAGGATCTTCTATCTTTTCTTAGACTCCAATAAAGGAATTCGGATGGTTAATCTGCATACAACCACTACTCGACCACAGTCATCACTGAACACTTACACAATGATGAGAAAAGGAGATCTTACAAGGTGCAACCCAACTACATCCATAATTTAACAGTTTGTTCAATTTTTTAAAGATTCAAGACATCAAAAATTTAATATAATCTTTTAGGCTATCAAGGTTCAGAGATCGCTCCAACCAGAAGTGTGTTGGGAACAAGTTAGTTAGGACCCAAGGGAGAATCCACAGTAGTGCGCTCACCATGAGAGATCATCATGGAAGGTAAATCTAAGACTACACTAGCATTTGACATTAAGGATAGAGTCCAACAATGAATCACATTCTTAGGGATTCAAGGCAATGATCGCATCTTCCCTAACCAGGGATAGAAATTTAGGTTTAACACCAAGGGATAGGGAAACATGCTACCAATGCCCAAGTCTACCAATCTAAAGGTCAAGAGAAGGGGAGAGCATGCAAAACAACAATAAAAATGTGGGGAAAAACCCAACTCTTTTAAAACGCGCAGGTCATCCAAAACTTATGTCGAGGGTGTAAGACTTCCTTGCCAAGGTTATCGAGTATCCTGAGGCTGGTGATGAGGATGAAATATCCAAAGACCAAAAGAATCAAGACCAACATTTAGAAAAATATTCTACCCAATTACCATTTCGACCGACGAAGCAAATTAAAATCTTAACACTAAAATTCCACAATTCTTGTAAACGTAGTTTTAAACTTCGGAATTTCACTCAAATTATAATTTCATGGGTTATTTATTTCTTCAATATCTTGGCCAAGAACCACACAACAATACCACATTCTTCTAGACATACCATACAAGAAATATTTTGTTGTGACAACCCATTCTACGAATATTAATTTTGAGTTTAACATTTGATATTCCATTCAATGGTTGCAACAAGTAAAATAAAAATGGATCATAAATAAGGAGAGCTAACACAAAATTTCCAATACTTAGTTAGAAATTTGGATGGCATTCCACTCCAAAAAATTTCTTTATTGTACAAAATCCATCAAGGAATTGCCCAATCCATTTCTGAAATGAATTATAGTTTACGACAATATTCTAGGGAACTTATATATGTAAAATTAACTTATTAAAGTTACAAAACCCAATAAAAATACCATATCTGAAGCCAACGAAGATGAAGGTTTTCCCCAACAATGGCGCTCCCTCCGATCTCCTGCTTGCTAATTCTTGAGAATTCACTGGTACCTCCCAACCAACAATAGGGGTACTCTTCTTCCCCCTTAGCCCCCTGAGCCACAAAGGGGCCACACACACAAAAAAAAAATTCTCTAGCTCCCATCCTTCCTCACAAGGTAGACCCACCACTCTCTCTCAAGTTAGGTATCCCAAATCTCACAAGTAAAACCAGTCAAAAATCCTGAAACATAACATTACCCATAATGAGTGTGATCCATTTTTCCCTCTAGACCATTTGATTTATAGGAGTTTCCTTAATGACACATCCCCACTTGCACAATTAATTCGCTTTTTAATTAGATAAATTATAATTATTCCCCCTTAAACTTGTCACCCTTTCCCCCAAGTTGAACAAGAAATTGCACATTTTATTTAATTAAAGTCAATTTCCACTAATCTTCCTAAAAGTGCTCCTTAATTCACTCCTAGTTGTCTCTTTATTACTCAATTTCCCATTAAATGATTGGTGCCTTACTAAATCTGAGTTGAGTTAAAATAACAGTCTTCTCCGAGTTAGACTAGTGTTAACTAGACTCTAGATACCACTCTATGTGTACACATATTCTTTCATGTTTTATTCCTTTCTTATTTTTATTTTCCAATTTGGTATTTTCTTGCACACATGTGTATTATATTAATTCTTTAGACTTAATTATTTTTCTTAATTTCTTAAATTGATTTACCTCATTTCCCTTTTTATTTAATTTATAATTTAGTTTTCGTCTTCTTACCAACTTAGACTTAGGCCAATTTTTGGAATAGGCTTAGACAATCATTTGGGGATTTATAGTAATCATTTCAATCCTTAATTCATTAATTAAATTCGGCAATGCTTAAAATTTTTACAAGGTTTAATTATTCACCCAAGGTTATCTAGGCCACCTAGATTCATTGACCAAAGTGTTACTTCTATGACGTGCCCTTCAAGACGCACTTCATGTTTGATCCGTAGGATCTTTTAATGACTATGGTTGAGTTTTAATTTTGCATGTGTTAATTAACCATTTGACAAAACTTAGTGAAAGAATGAGGAAAGAAGAGGAATTATGACAGCCATATACACATTTGCAGATCTGAAATGAAAATATAAACAACAAACCATAACACGCAGATTGATAACGGAGTTCGGCACAACTTTGCCTACGTCTCCGGGCCTTTGTCTCTGTGGGGGAGGCTTCTTTATTTATGTTCAAATGCTCAAAAGTACATCGCTGCAATGCCAAATGGATAAAATATTGATCTGGTCATGTTCGTCCAAATCTCTAAAACCCTGCAAAGAAAACGGCACGCAAAACAGACGTCCAGAGCTCCCAGAAATGGTCTGACAGTGTCTCCTCCTAAAAAGCTTCTCTTCATCAAAATGGCTTTGGCTTGGCTTTTCTTCAACATAACTCTGCTCTGACTACTCTCTCATGGCCTCAAACAGGCCTGGTTTATATAGCTTTGAAGTTGGTTGCTCATCTCCAACTTCCTCCAAGAATTTGGGCTCAAAAAATGCCCAATATCCCCCCAAAATGGAGAGAATCAACTAAAAATAGGCATATTAATAATAAAACCCCAAAATTTTGGCATAAAAACCCACTTTGCAACTATAATATGGGCGCAGATCCTAATTTCGTGCGCACGCCCCTTGATTCTTGGTCATATGAGGCTCCATGTGGCCACGCGCTATGCGCTGGCCCCCTTTTGGCGCTAACCCCTGGTTCCTTGGCATCAACATAGGTCCACGGACCAACTGTATAACCTCCTGCGCCACGCTCCCGGTTCTATGGTCTATGGTTACATGGTAATATGCTGAGGGCTAGGGCTAAGCCCCAGCCCTTTTCCCTGCCGCATAAGCTCTGATTTAAACATATATAAATTCTTTACCACATAGTTTATAAGAATCAACCGATGCCCGAGTGGTTAGCCCGTCCTGCCAGTCTGTTTCCCGTCGGGAGGTCGCGGGTTTGACTCCCGTGCAACCCATACAAGTTTTACATATAACCAATGAACCAATCACGGGGTACCACATGGAAGCCCATGACTGGGCCACGTGGCACCTTAACAACCAACCGATGAATGCCATGCATCAACCACTGATTCGTTCACATCTCCTGCCATGTCAACTATCATACTTCCCTGTCAGCCTGCCACGTCAGCTGCTGACGTCACCCATGCCCCGTGTCACCCTTACAGTGGTGACATTTGTCACCTCTGGATAGGTCCAACTGTACACCCATACGTCCAAATATGCCTAACACGTGTTGCCTCCTGGTGCTGCCATGTGTCGCCTTTTGGGATTGCCACATCATTTGTATGGATCGTACGGTCTACACAATCAGCATGACATGTGGACTGTACGGACTGTACAGTCATCCCTTTTTTACATGTTTGGCTTTTCGTACAGAACGCGATATCTTCTCGATACGGAGCCCGTTTGATGAAGTAAATATACCGCCGGAATTAGGAAGACGAGACAGACGCAATGGTATTGGTTTCGTCGCATTCCAAGAACTTTCATTTTTGAGCATTTTTCAAGCCCTGTCAGGCTTCTAGATCCGATTTCAGATCAATGTTCCAAGGGTGTCACTCGCCTTTGACTAGTTTTGGTAGTTGTCCAACCCTTGGAGTCAACACTCCATTCAGGCAACCTTGTGAGATACTACGGACCTCTAAGGTATAAGGACCCTGCCTTATTATGCACCCCTTATAAATATTCATGAGAGATTGTCTTAGTCTACCCTCACGACATCGTGGACCTCTCAAACTAGGTAATCGTTAACCTACAATTCTATCCATGGAGAGAGTTCTAGTAGGTTTTGACAGGGACATTGCAACACCTCTCCCTCAATATATGGTCTATGTGCATGGCCCCTTTACTCCTTATGTGACTCTGATTAGAAAGCATTCGTCATCATGCATTCATCAACAAAACATTGTTAATGATTCATATACAAAATCATATAATAATGAATCATATGTCATATATGCATAAATGAAATAATAAAACCAATACAATCCACTCCCTAACTCAATCTAGAGTCCAAGGAGGTCCATTGGTTCCCTCATCATCCACAATCCATCAAGTGTCTTGCACACTGAAGGAAACTCGTCAATAACATCTGTCAATATGCATATAAAAAATAACATAAAAATCATAATCCATCAAGATCATCATAAGAATCCATAAGATAAAAAAATAACCAGGTACTATAATCAGATCACTTGCACGCACATATCCTCAAAGAATAAGTAAATAACATGTTCTCGCAAGAGCAAGATGTTACATACACCCCCTCTTGTTTTAAACTTCATCCCAAAGTTGTATAGTATATAAAATGTAGTAATACAAGTATCTGACAAGATCTATATGTTAATCTATCAAACAAGTAAGGAAACAGATGGCGCATATCATATGTTTCCCCCCAATTAGCCTAGTGTGGACTATAATTGTCCCACTAGACCTTGAACTAATTGATTGTTCGATGTCGTAGTTGTCATATGCGATGGTCCAGAATGTGGATTGGTTCCAGTGTGAGTGCACCCTTGTCTGAAACCTACAAATAACTCATGTCAATCACATGTGTAGGATCACTAACATAATGTATCCAAATAGATACATGAAAAAAATCGAGCATACGCCTCAAAGAATCAGGAAAGGCTAGTCGATAAGCCATGGGTCCTTTTCTTTTTCACAAATTTGAAAAGTCCCACAAACCTAGGATAGATTTAACATCCCTTCCAAACTTAATCTAACTCTTTTGTGGTTTCACCCACAAGAATAATTGGTCGCCAACTTCATAATTGCGGTCAACACGATGCATATCAGCATAACTCTTCTTCCAATATTGTGCTTCTTTTATCCTTTTTCTTATCATTTTCATTTGTTCTTCCATTTCTTGGATCACTTCTGGTCCTACCAGGAACCTATCCTCAAGTCAATCCCAACTCAATGGCATCCAACATGGTCACTCGTAAAGAAGCTCAAACGATGTCATCTTAATGGTACTTTGATATCTATTATTGTATGCAAACTCTACCAATGGTAAGAACTCTTCCCAACGCCTTTTTTGGTCCATCACATACATACGCAACATATCTTCCAAAATTTGGTTCATTCTTTCTATATCCCCATTTGTCTCATGGTGATATGATGTACTAAAGTTCAGTTGTGTCCCCAAGGCCTCTTAGAATTTGGTTCAAATACGTCCTATAAACATCGATCCTCTATCAGATATGATCCTTTTTTTGCACACCATGTAACCTCATAATCTCGCTGATATAAAATCTGGCTGTGTCTGGCGCCTAATACTTCATATGCACAGGGATAAAATGTGCACTCTTCTTCAGAGTGTCAACTACTACCAAAATCGAGTCATGCCTCCTTGTTGTCAATGAAAATCCAACAGCAAAGTCAATCAAAGTGACCTCCCATTTTGATTCTGGAATAACGTCTGGCTGTATTAATCATGTCAGATGTCTATGTTCATCCTTCACTTGTTGACATTCTAGACATCTCTCCATGTAGCTAACTATGTCCACCTTCATTCCTTTCTAGAAGAATAAGGGCTTAAGGTCTTCCCTCATCTTCTTGACTCCTAGATGAACCATGTACACTGCTCTATGAGCTTCTCTTAAGATCAAAATTCTCAATTTTTCATTAGGTGGTATGTAAAACTAGTTATTATACCTTAACAATGAGTCATTGTCCAATGTATAACCTTCAAACCTTGGTAATGTCACGATGTCTTGTCCGATATTTTCCCTAACCTATTTATACTAGTCATCATGGAAATGTATAGTTAGAATATTTTCATGAATATTTGTCTGAAGAGATATCACCAAAAATATGCATGGTCTCTGACTCAATGCCTCTTCCACTCTGTTCATTGTTCGTTTTATGTAATAAATTTCAAAATCATATTCACTAAGAAGTTCTTACCAATTCCTTTGTCACCCACTCAAGTCAGTCTACGTAAATATGTACTGCAATCGACAATGATATGTTTTTAGTTCGAATTTTCGTCCAATCAGATAGTCTCTCCACAATCTCAAGGAATACACAATGACCAATAACTCTAAATCATGTGTTGTGTATTTCTCCTCATGCTTTCTTAAATTCTTTGAGATGTAAGCGATGACTCGACCATCTTGCATCAAGAGTCTGCCTAATCCTTCCTTGGATGTGTCTGTGCATACAAAGAATTCCTTGTCCATGTTAGGGAATTTTAGTATCAGTGTTGTCATCAATAGGCCCTTGAGCCTTTTAAATTATTGTGTGCACTTCTCGATCCATAAAAACTTCTTTTTTTTCTTCTGCAATTTCATGATCACATTTTCTATTTTTGAAAAACATTCGACAAATCGTCGCTAATATCCTGCTAAACCCATAAATTTGTGTACTTCCGGTACATTTGTCGACGCAGGAAATTCCATAATATCCTCTACCTTCATTGGATCCATAGTGATTCCTTCGTAGGAGATAGCATGCCCTATGTAATGAATCCTCGATTGGTAAAAAGAGAATTTTGACAGTTTCCCGTATAATTTGTTTTCTTGTAAACACTATAGTACCAAGTAGAAATGTTCTTCATTTTCTTCCATCATATGAGAATATATTAGTATGTCATCAATGAATACTTGAACAAACATGTCTAAGTATTCACGAAACACCCCATTCATAAATCTCATGAATACCCACTAGGGTTTTGTCAGTCCAAATAGTAAAACGGTAAACTCGTAGTGTCTGAACCTCGTCTTGAATGCGGTCTTAGGAATATCTTCATCTTTAATTCGTAACTGGTGATAACCGGATCTCAAGTCGATCTTTGAAAACACCATCGTGCCTTTCATTTGATCAAACAAATCGTCTATTCTTGGCAACAGGTGTTGGTTCTTGATCGTTGCCTTGTTCAATTGATGATAGTCAATACAGAGTCTCCACGATCCATCCTTCTTTCTTATGAAAATAATAGGTGCACCCAAAGGTGACATACTTGGACATATAATTCCTAAGTCCAACAATTCCTTCAGTTTCATTTTCAACTACTGTAACTCAGATTTAGACATATGATAAGGCATTCTTTCTATAAGTTCAGTTCCAGGTATCAAGTCGATTATAAACTCCAACTCTCTTTTGGGAGGAAAACCTAGTAACGCTTCTGGGAACACGTCAACAAAATCTCATACTACTGTAAGGTTTTCTAATCCTTTCACCTCACCCTTATCATTTAGCACTAATTTTTCATATAACTTACATCCTTTGTGCAAGCTCTTATGTAGTTGTAGGGAAGAAATGAACCTCAAGGACACTCCCTGGTTTCTTCCCACGATCACTCTTCTCTTCCCCACATCATTGGTCAAACTTAATCATCTCGTCTTACAGTTGAGTATCACATCATGCAATTCCAACTAGTCCATACCGATCACTATGTCGTAAGATCCTAATATCATGACATATAGGGTGTCCTTCGTTACGAAATATCCCAGGTTAATGATACAATCTGTAACCCTTCCTCCAACCTTCTATTTTCCACCCAAATCCATTTCTATGTATCTAAACTCATCCTATTCGACTACCTTTACCTTAATTATTTTCAATGTTGCACTAGAAATAAAGCTCTATGTAGCACCGAGATCTATCAAAATACTAAAAGTTTGGTCGGTGATGGTACTTGACTTTTCAAGAACAGTAGACTAGTGCTTGGCTTGGAGGTTATTCACCATTATGTGAATCGTGTGGGCCTTGCCAAGATATACAACTGTAGTGTGTCCTTTTGATTCGGCCACTCTGGCCTTCTTAACTAGACAATCTTATTGGTAATGTGACTCTCCACATGTCCAACACCTGGTCTTTGGTCTAGTACTCTTGGTCGTTGAAGTATAATTTGTTGGCCTACCATCCTGAGCTCTTGGTCTATTTTACTGAACAGGCCTAAAAAATACTACTATTGTGGGTGTCGTTATTTCTGATGTGGTGGTGCTCTGTAGGGAGTCCTCCGCTGAAGAGTCGATCATCGAGGTGTTGTGAATGTGGATCCTCTATACGTATCTTGATACGTCAATGTCTGTCTAGTTGGTGTCTAATGTTGTTGTGCACTTAATCTCATCGGTCCAGTTGGTCTCACAGGCGACCTGCCTTGACCTCTAGTGATCAGCTCTTCCTCCACTATGAGGGCCATATAGACTGTATCGTGCAATGTTTGATTAATTAGGATCCTCAACTTCACATGAATTTTGATTTTATGTTTAAACACAAACTTGTTGACCTTTATCTTCATGGTGTTCAGATGTGGGGAATACCTAAGAAACTCCATGAATCAAGCCTCATACTCTGGCACTATATGACCACCCTATCGTAAGGTGTTGAACTCATTGAGATGGTTCTCGATGAATTCCTTTGTTAAATTCCTCTCCCAAAACCGCTCCTCGAACACTTCCCATGACACATCTTCAACGTTCAGGTTTAGTTAAGGAAAACAAGTCTTCCACAATAGAAGAACACTTCCCTTCAAATGAAATACCACCATGCGCACTTTCCTGTTGGAGGTGTATTCACAAAGTGAAAAGCACATTGCCATGTTCTCCAACCGTCCCTCGGTGGCTGAGTTTCCTGTGGCACCCATGAACTCGAGAAACTTAACCTTCTTAGGTTCTCTGTGAATACTACCACTGCCAATTGGAGCATGTTGTGAACCCTCATTGGCTATAGATTCCTTGGCCTCATCTCTATCTAGTCGGTTAATCAAGGCCTATGACACCCTCTAAAAGGACCTCATCAAACCAACCACATCCCCCATAACAATATTCTCCTGTCCAATGATGTGTTCTTATCCTTTGGGTTTAGACCCCTCTAATGTGGATGCTACGGGAGGTGTCACACCTCCTCCCCTAGCACCAAATTGTCTACCTCCACGACGTCCTCTAACCATGATTACCTGCATGTACAATTTCAATTTTAGTTAGTGATAACTTATTAACCAAGTTCTTAATACAGTGGAAGGTGTAATGATCCCAAGTTGCGTGATTGAACCTGCTTTGATACCATATGTAGTGACCCCTCGGTTACATCCACACTTGGTGATGTACAAAAGGTTAAAATATTTTTTTTATGCATTAGGAAATTAAAACATCACAACATAATTAATCTCTTCACAAGCCCACACTATCGTAATTATTAACGACACAAATCAACGCATTAACATAATCATTAGTGACACATGATCAACACATAATCACCAATAGCGACATGTTTCAATGCATCACGCTCTTGAAGAAAAATACAAATAAATGATCAACCATGTCACTGAGCATTTAAAGAACTACTCACCCAACCTATCTTGCATGGCTAGGACGTCCAGGACACATAAGCAATGCTAAAGCCTAGGATTCATCCGATTTATTTTGATGACTTAAGGTTTCATGGATGGCGACTGTTTTGAGGAACAAGGAGGTGTCTAATTCCCTTAATACCTCATAAATCATAATTACAAACTATATTATCAGTCATACATCATCATTATTCATGGCATAAGAAAAATATAAATACTCGATCAATCATACATCAATATTATTCATGGCACAAGAGACATCTAAATACTCAACCAATCATATATCAATAATATTCATGGCACAAGAGAAATCTAAATACCCAATCAATCATACATCAATATTATTCATGGCACAACATAAATTCTACAAAAACAATCGTTAATTTAATAGACGCAGATACCACCTATGGAACATGACAAGAAATAAATTTTAAAAATAAGGAGAGAAACAACATGAAAAGTTATAAGTCCCTTAAAGAGGTGTGAATACAAGAAAATGTTTCAGTAGAAATAATTCTCCTAGACGCCACTTCCAAGAATATAAGTAGACATTGGGCCACCTGTAATGTAAAGGAGGTCGTAAATTCTTCCACTTCACTCAAAACATCCTTCGAATTACGTAAATTCCAAGCATGCAAGTACCTTTTTCCATCTATACTAAAGTTTTCTTGAAATGTGGTAAGATAATTGTTGGCATGTTTACAGGTAGGTGTGATTTTCATTGATGGAAAGATCAGAGTATGCAACGAAGGAAAAACAGAGACAATGTAAGCTCAAAAGAGAAAGTTTAGAAGTGTACACAGAGTGCAAGAGTGTGCTTGTTCATTTGATGGAAAACAGGTAGGCAAGAAAGCTCTGCAGCGCAGGGATAATGGCATGGAACGATCAGAAGAGTAAAATCCATTTCATAGTTTCGGATATCGGGAGATTAAGAAGTCAAGAGTTAAGACTCTTCAACACAGGAGTCCCAGAGTTGTAAAATTTGGAATCCCGAAATCCCGAAAGAGGCACATCAACAAGAGTTTTGCAGACTGGGAAGTAACTCCATTTCAAAGTCCCAGATACCAGGAGTTGAAGTGTGGAAACACTTCACCACAAGAGTATTGAAATGCCGAAATGACGAAATGTGAAACTCCACAATCTAGAAGTAAGAACATAAACAAAAAGTTTCGCAGACTGAGAAATAAATCCATTTCGGAGTTTTGAATATCAATAGTTGGAAGAGTCAAGACTCTTCATCATCATAAGTCCCAGAATCGCGAAATGCAAAATGCCAAAATCCTGGAAGAAGGAGGACAGTTTCGGATATCGGGAGTTGGAAGAGTCAAGACTCTTCATCATCAGGAGTCCCGGAATCGTGAAATGCGAAACGTCGAAACCTTGGAAGAAGGAGGACAGTTTCAGATACTGGGATTTGGAAGAGTCAAGACTCTTCATCATCAAGAGTCCCGGAATCACAAAATGCGAAATGCCGAAATCCTAAAAGCAGGAGGGAAGTTTCAGATATCAGGAGATGGAGGAATCAAGACCCGAGACTCTTCATCATAGGTGGAGTCCCGAAGTTCCAAAACGTGAAAGTGCAAAATGTAGTTTTTGAATAAGGCTGTGGTCACAACCAGTGGTCACATCGTCGAAGAGTTGTAAAGAAGATTTCGAAGAGTTAAGCTCCTTTTTTCGGAGTTTCGAAGATTTTGATTTGGAGAGTCGAGATGCTTCAGAACAGGATTTCCGAAATGCCGAAATACGAACACATTTTGGCTCAGCCTGTCGTCACATCCATTGGTCACATCGACGAAAGATGGAAGAAAGAGCTAGAGAAACCAAGCTCCATTTCGGGGATTGCGACATGGATTGTCAAGAAACTTGATCACACGAATGTCGAAATTTTGAAACGGTAAAATGTCTATGTAGCCGGTGGTCACCACCGGTGGTCACGAAAGTGGAAGGAGCTAGCATAGCTAGGTTCCATTTCAAGTTTTGCACTGTAACTAATAGAAACCACTGATGGTTTTAGCCAGAGGACTCGAAGAGACTTCTTTGTGAGTGCCAGAGGAGTGGAAGAGTCTCAAGGAATCTTCCAGTGGGATGAAGACTGGTCATAGAGGTGATTGACAACTCGAAGAGTGTTGAAGCCTGTAACTGCAATAGAGAGGTTGAGCTCGACTGTAATAGAGAAGATGAAGAGTCTCGACTACTGGAGAGGCAAAGGAATCTCAGCATAACACCCGGTGATGATAGATGCATGCGCTCAACTACCAGAGAAGATGAAGAGTTGCTATGATGATCAGGCAGAGCACTAGACATGGAGAGAGCATGCAAAAGCATGGGAGATAGCATGCACAAGGGGCATAGAAACTATAAGTAAGAAAAACAAAGAAGAGAGAGTTTGTTATTTTTTGGAGAGGATTTGAGATGAGTAGAAGGAGGAGATTTCAGCAGCTAAAATACAGAGAAGAGGAATGCTGCATGGTATGGAGATGGCACACAGAGCATAAAAGTCAGAGGCACAAAAAGTGCAAGGCATGGGTGCAGAAAGACAGTGAGACAATGAAGAAAGGATGAGGTGGCCCTGTAGAGAAAAATAGAATATGATAAAGGGAAAGAAGATGTAGACAAAGATACACTTATAAAGGAGAGCAGAGAAGCATAACAAAACAATGATAAGCCCGGTAAGCCAATGATCAATATTGTATCACTGTGATAAATTAATATACATAGAAAACTTTAGAAACCATGGAGGTAGGGAGGTGCTAGGGAGGACTGTTGTCCTCAAAGGTTCAAGTGGGTGCTTGAACATAGGGAGTTGTAGCTTCCATCTGAATGCAGCCGGAGAAATCAGGGTGGCAGGGTGGTGCAAGGGAGAACTGTTGTTCTCTATTTTACAGGTTGGTGCCTGTATGATTGGAAGTTGGTGCTTCCATCCAATTGGTGCTGGAACACTTGGGGAGTTGGTGCTAGAGAAACCAGGGAGTTGGTGCTTCTAGTTGGTGCTAGAGAAAACAGAGAGTTGGTGCTCTCAGCAAGTAGCAGCTTGAAAAATAGAGGTTGCAGCCTCATTATGATTTGGTGCTCATATGTATGATAATGTAAATAATGTAAATAATAATTATCATATAAAGAAGAAGAGTTTTTTACCCTTTATGGGTTTCCTCGGGAAATATTTGTCTCTGTGTATCTCATATGTGTGACTAACGCTAAATGTGTTATTTCTTATTTCCCTGCATTATTGTGATTTTCATTGAATGCCTTGTAAAGAGTTTAAAAGAAGCATAATTGTTTAAGCACGGTAGCAATTGATTCACCCCCCCCACTCTCAGTTGTCCAACAATTGGTATCAGAGCATGCCCCTTTTATCTAAGGGTAGATCCTAGAGCTTAAACATGTCAATACATGAAGGAAATTCAACCAATAAGGCCACTATGTTCAATGGAACAAACTTTGCCTTCTGGAAAGTTAGAATGAGAACCTGCATAATGGATTTAGGTGCAGATGTATGGGATGTGGAAGATACTGGTTATGTAAAGCCATTTGTACTAGCTAATAAGGATGACAAGCTAGAATTTAGCTTCAATGCTAAGGCTATGAATGCTATCTTGAGTGGGCTTGCAAAAGCAGAATTCGTAAAAGTTATGCACCTAGTAACTGCCAAAGAAATGTGGGACAAACTCATTAGCAGTTATGAAGGTAATGAGAAGGTAAAGGACGCCAAGATTCAAACCTACAAAATACGGTTTGAACAGTTGAAGATGAAGGAAGATGAAACTGTTGGAAAATACTTTCTGAGAGTAAAAGAAATGGTAAATGCAATGAAAGCACTTGGTTAAAAAATTGAAGAATCTTCTTCAGTTCAGAAAATCTTGAGATCTCTCCCAGACAGGTTCAATCCGAAGGTCTCTGCTATAGAAGAACTTAAAGATCTAAAAACCTTGGAGTTTGATCAAATTCTAGGAACATTGACTGCATATGAAATGAGAATAGATAAAGACAAACCCACCTCTAGAGAAGCATCATTTAAAACAGACAAGAATGAGGATTCTGAGCCCAATGAAATTGAAGAAAAATTTGTGAAGAGACTGAAGAAGGGATTAGGAAAATACAAAGGAAAACTGCCTTTCAAATGTTTCAACTGTGGTAGGATAGGTCATTTTGCAAATAAATGTCCCCGCAAAAGAAAGGATCAGCCATGTGATGATGAGGAGAAGCATAACCACATAAATTTATTTAAAGAGAATAACTTTAAGAAGAAAAGTCTTTGCGTAAACAATGATGATGATCCTTCAGATGATGAAGACAATGACTCCTCTATTGAAGATAAACTAAATGACTTCATACTTAGGGCCAAAGAGGATTATGATAATAACAACACAAGAAGTGATGTTAATGAAGAAGAAGATGTGGTTGACATGGAAGGAGAACTGATCAGTGCACTGGAAGAATGATATAGCCAAGCAACAAACCTTCACAGATTGCAAATTGCCAAATTAAGTCTAGTGACATGCAGCTAAGGAGGTTAAGAAATAATCAACAGTCAATGAGTAGACAACACTACAACAATAAGTTTGACCTATTGAACAATGAGATTGAATGCTACATCTGTCATAACTGTGGACATAAATCTGTTGACTGTCGATTAAGGAACTATGAACCAGATTTGAATTCCCCTACTGAAAATGTCAAGTTTTGGAAGATGAAAGACAGTGACAAGTGTGGATTAGTGTTGTCAGCTCAAAGAAAAATGCATCCTTGGTATATAGACAGTGGATGCTCTAAACATATGACGGGAGACAAAGGTAAGTTTCTATATCTAAGTGAAATAAAATCAGGAAATGTAACCTTTGGAAATGATGCTCTAGGTAAAATAAAGGGTAAAGGGATGGTGAGCTTAAGTAATGGAAAAGGAAAAGCCCAAGATGTTCTACTTATATATGGGATGAAACATAATCTGCTCAGCGCAAGTCAAAAGTGTGACAGAGGATGTGAAGTGGTTTTCATGTCCAAGGACTAGAAAATAAAGTCTGTAAACTCATGACAAGTGGTGGCCAATGGCATAAGGACAGAAAATAATGTATACGTACTGAAGGAAAATAGAGAAGAGTGTCATCTAAGAAAACATGATGAAAGATGGTTATGGCATAGGAGACATGGAAATCTAAACTTTGACCACTTAATCAAACTCAAAAATCTCAAGGTAGTAAAAGATCTTCTGAGAATATCAAAGCCCCAAGATTCAATGTGTAAACCCTGCCAAGTAGGAAAGATAAGCAAGACACAGTTCAAGGCCAAGAGCTTTACTTCAATAGAGAAACCACTCCAACTAGTTCATATGGATTTATGTAGACCATCAAGATAGGAAGGCATAGGGAAAGAAAACTACTTCATGCTGATTATTGATAATTACTCCAGACTTATGTGGGTTGTTTTTCTCAAGGAAAAAGCTGAAGCATTTGATAAGTTTAAAATATTTTATGGCTTTAACTGAGACTCAAACATGAAATAGGTTAAAGGCAGTAAGATCAGACTGAGGAGGAGATTTTATGTCAATATACTTCAAGGAATTTTGTGATAAGCATGGGATCAAGAGAGAATACATGATCCCAAGAACTCCACAAAAAAATGGAGTAGTTGAGAGGCAAAACAGAACAGTGCAGGAAATGGCCAGGTCAATGATGAATGAGAAGAACATTGGTCAAACCTACTGGGTAGAAGCAATACACACAGTAGTCCATGTTCTTAACAAAGCTCACCTTAGACCACAAAGTGACAATACACCTTATGAACTGTGGTTTGGGAGACCTGGTTCAATTAAACACTTCAAAGTCTTTGGGAGTAAATGCTACATAAAGAATAATGATGAGAACCTTAGCAAATATGATGACAAGGTTGATGAAGGTATCTTACTAGGGTATGCTACAAACAGTAAAGGATATAGATGCTATGATAAGAGGCTACATAAAATGGTTGACAATATTGATGTAAAAGTTGATGAAGGAATCCCAACAAGAGAGGTGTACAATAATGATTCTTCTACAGAAGACACAGCTAAAGATGAATATGAATAGGTCCAAGAATCAAAAAATGAAGAATATGAATCAGATGAAGACATAGATACTCAGACAGACTCAAATCAGCAGTCAACCTCAAATTCCTCCTCCAGAATCATTCAAAAGAATCATCCTGGAAGTCAGATAATTGGAGAAAAAGAAAAAGGTGTACAAACCAGGAGAAAGTTAATCAAAAACAATGAACAATCTCATATAGCTTTCATATCCATGCTGGAACCCAAGAATTTTAATGAGCTCAACAAAGATGACCACTGGGTTAAAGCAATGAATGATGAACTTGATCAGATTGAGAAAAACAATACGTGGGAGATGGTTCATAAACCTGAAGGTAAAAATGTCATTGGCTCCAAATGGATCTTTATGAATAAGTTGAATGAGCAGGGACAAGTTGTTAGGAACAAAGAAATATTGGTCTGTAAAGGATATGCTCAGATAGAAGGATTAGATTTTGATGAAACATTTGCGCCCGTAGCAAGATTAGAAGCTATCAGAATGTTTCTTGCCTATGCTTGTCATAAAAGGTTTAAAGACTATCAAATGGATGTCAAGTCAGCTTTTCTAAATGGAGATTTAAGTGAAGAAGTCTATGTGGAAGAACCAGAGGGTTTCGAGCTGTCTGATAACCCTGAATTAGTATGTAAGTTGAAGAAAACTTTATACGGGTTAAAACAAGCCCTTCGAGCTTGGTATCACAGACTGGATACATATCTCAAAGACAAAGGGTTCAAGAGAGGAACAACTGACAACAATCTGTATATTAAAACAAAGGATAATAATTTTCTCATCGTATTGGTCTATGTAGATGACATCATCTTCGGATGTAATAAGGATTCATTGGTACAATGGTTTGCTTCTACCATGGAATCTAAGTTTGAAATGTCTATGATAGGTGAACTATCATTTTTCCTTGGTCTGTAAATTACTCAGAGAACTGAAGGGATGTTCATTTCTCAAGAAAAATATCTAAGAGAGATGTTGAAAAGGTTTCAAATGGAAGATTCTAAACCTGTGGGCACACCTATGGTTACTGGATGCAAATTAAGCAAGGATGATGGCTCACCTGATGTTGATCAAAGTTCATATAGGTCAATGATAGGTAGCCTGTTGTACATCACAACATCTCGCCCAAACATAATGCATGTTGTTGGAATGGTAGGAGGATATCAATCTACACCTAAACAGAGTCATTTTCTAGCTGTCAAAAGGATATTCAAGTATTTAAAAGAAACAATGACTTATGGTCTGTGGTATCCCAAAAATCAAAATTTTTAGTTAACTTCTAATTCAGATGCAGATCGGGCAAACTGTATTGATGAGAGAAAAAGCACCAATGGAGGGGAATTCTTCCTGGGTGACTCATTAGTAGCATGGCTTAGTAAAAATCAAAGTTCCATTTCTTTATCAAATATAGAGGCAGAGTACATTGCTACTGCTACCTGTTGCACTCAAGTATTATGGATGATTCAAACATTTGCAAACTTGGAGGTAAAATACGTTACACTGATCCCAATTCATTATGATAACACTAGTGCCATCAATGTGTCCATGAATCCTATATTCCACTCCAAGACCAAGCATATTCCCATAAAATACCATTTTCTGAGAGAGCAAGTCACCAATTAGGTTTTTCAGGTCCATTACATTGCAACCATAGAATAAATTTCAGACATCTTTACTAAACCCCTAGCCAAGACACCATTTGAATATATCCGATAGAAGTTGGGTGTCATCCCGTCTCACACCTAAGAGAGTCCATCCTGTTAGGGGGAGTTTTTGTATTTATTGAATATCTGATACCTCCTAAAATTACTGCAACAACTCAGGGGGGCATGTTTTCTTTAACATTGATGTCAAAGGGGGAGAAAAGGAGTGGTCCAGACCAGATGCTACAGATGGAGGTCCAAATAGTTTAGCGCACTCGTTCAGGGTTTCCATCAATGCCAAAGGGGGAGATTGTTGGCATGTTTATAGGAAGGTGTGCTTGTCATTGATGGCAAGATCAGAGTATGCAGCGAAGGAAAAAGAGGGACAACATAAGCTCATAAGAGAAAGTGTAGAAGTGTACTCAACGTGCAAGAGTGTGCTTGTTCATTTGATGGAAAATAGGCAAGCAAGAAATCTTAGCAGCACAGGGATAATGGCATGGAATGATCAAAAGAGTAAACTCCAATTCGGAGTTTCAGATACTGGGAGATTGAGAAGTCAAGAGTTCAGACTCTTCAACACAGGAGTCCCGTAGTTGCGAAATCTAGAATCCTGAAATCCCAAAAGAGGCACACCAACAAGAGTTTTGCAGACCGGGAAATAAATCCATTTTGGAGTCCCAGATGCTGGGAGTTGAAGTGTCGAAACACTTCATCACAGGAGTGCCAAAATGCCGAAAGAGCGAAATGCGAAAAGTCGAAATCCTGAAATAAGCACATAAACGAAGAGTTTCGTAGACAGGGAAATAACTCTATTTTGGAGTTTCAGATACCAGGAGTTGGAAGAGTCAAGACTCTTCATCATCAGGAGTCCCGAAATTGCGAAATGCGAAACGTCGAAATCCCAGAAGAAGGAGGACAGTTTCAGATATCGGGAGTTGGAAGAGTCAAGACTCTTCATCATCAGGAGTCTTGGAATTGTGAAATGCGAAACATCGAAATCCCAAAAGAAGGAGGATTGTTTTGGATACCGGGAGTTGGAAGAGTCAAGACTCTTCATCATCAGGACTCCTGGAATCGCGAAATGTGAAATGTTGAAATCCTGAAGGTAGGAGGACAGTTTCAGATATTAGGAGATGGAACAATCAAGACCTGAGACTCTTCATCATAGGAGTCATGAAGTGTCTAAATGCGAAATTGCGAAATGCACTGTTTGAATAAGGTTGTGGTCACAGCCAGTGGTCACATTGTCAGAGAGCCGTAGAGAAGAGTTCAAAGAGTTAAGCTCATTTTTTCGGAGTTTCGGAGATCGCGATTTGGATAGTCGAGATTCTTCAGAACAGGATTGTCGAAATACCAAAATATGAAACATGTTTTGGCTCAGCCTGTGGTCACAACCATTGGTCACATTGACGGAAGATGGAAGAAAGAGCTAGAGAAAGCAAGCTCCATTTCGGGGATCACGACATGGAGTGTTGAGACACTTGATCACACGAATGTTGAAATGTCGAATGCCAAAATTCTAAAATTGTAAAATGTCTATGTAGACGGTGGTCACCGCTGATGGTCACGAAAGTGGAAGGAGCTAGCATAGCTAGGCTCCATTTCAAGGTTTTCACTGTAACTACTAGAAACCACTTATGGTTTCAGCCAGAGGACTCGAAGAGACTTCTGTGTGATTGCCAGAGGAGTGGAAGAGTCTCAAGGAATCTTCGAGTGGGATAAAGACTGGTCATAGAGGCGATTGACAACTGGAAGAGCATTGAAGCATGTCACTGCAACAGAGAGGTTGAGCTCGACTATAATAGAGAAGATGAAAAGTCTCGATTACTAGAGAGGCGAAGGAATCTCGGCATAACACCCAGTGATGATAGATGCATGGGCTCAACTGCTAGAGAAGCTGAAGAGTTGCTATGATGATCTGGCAGAGAACTCGACATGGAGAGAGCATGCAAAAGCATGGGATATAGCATGCACAAAGGGAACATAAACTAAAAGTAAGTAGAACAAAGAAGAGAGAGGTTGTCATTTTTTTTAGAGGATTTGAGACGAGTAGAAGGAGGAGATTGCAGTAGCTGAAATACAGAGAAGAGGAATGGTGCATGGGATGGAGATGGCACACAAAGCATAAAAGTCAGAGGCACAGAAAGTGCAAGGCATGGGTGCAGCAAGACAGTGAGACAATGAAGAAAGGTTGTGGTGGACCTTTAGAGAAAAAAAAAAGATCAGAAAGGGAAAGAAGATGTAGACAAAGAGACACTTATACAGGAGAGCAGAGCAACATAGCAGAACAGAGATAAGCCTGGTAAGACAATGATGAATATTGTATCACTGTGATAAATTAATATACATAGCAAACTTTAGAAACCAGGGAGGTAGGGAGGTGCTAGGGAGGACTATTGTCCTAAAAGGTTCAAGTGGGTGCTTGAAAACAGTGAGTTGTAGCTTCCATCTGGATGCAGCCAGAGAAATCAGGGGGCTAGGATGGTGCAAGGGAGAATTGTTGTTCTCTATTTTATAGGTTGGTGCCTGTATGATTGGAAGTTGGTGCTTCCATCCAGTTGGTGCTGGAACACTTGGGGAGTTGGTGCTTCTTTCTAGTTGGTGCTAGAGAAACCAGGGAGTTGGTGCTTCCTTCTAGTTGGTGTTAGAGAAAAAAGAGAGTTGGTTCTCTCAGCAAGTAGCATCTTGCAAACTAGAGGTTGCAGCCTCATTATGATTTGGTCCTCATATGTATGATAATGTAAAGAATGTAAATAATACTTATCATATAAAGAAGAATAGGTTTTTACCCTCTATGGGTTTCCTCAGGAAATATCTGTCTCTGGGTATCTCATATGTGTGACTGATGTTCAATGTGGTATTGCTTATTTCCCTGCATTATTGTGATTGTCATTGAGTGCCTTGTAAAGAGTTTAAAAGAAGCATAATTTTTTAAGCACGGTAACAACTGATTCACC
>ML786335.1:753035-764241 GCA_009831015.1 Picea engelmannii | reverse complement strand
CCCTCTCAGTTGTCCAACAATAATAACTTAATTCATTTATGTGCTATGCCAAGGAATTTTGCACTCTATCATTTCAAGAACAACCATTCGTGGTAAGCACACAAAGTTGAAGAACACATATTAGGTTATAGTAATGATATTCAAAAGGGCCTTCACATTTAGAAAAGTATTCTACCCAATTACCATTTCGACTGACAAAGCAAGTTAAAATCTTAACACTAAAATTCCGCAATGCTTGTAAACAACGTTTTAAACTTCAGAATTTTACTCAAATTGTAATCACATGGGTTATTTATTTCTTCACGATCTTTCCCAAGAACCACACAACAATACCACATTATTCTAAACATACCATAAAGGAAATATTACACTGTGACAACCGATTCTCCGAATATTAATTTTGAGTTTAACGTTTGATATGTCATTCAATGGCTGCAACAAGTAAAATAAAAATGGATATGAAATAAGGAGAGATAACATGAAATGTCCAATGCTTATTTAGAAGTTTGGATGAAATTCCACTCCATAAAATTTCTTTATTGTACAAAATCCATCAAGGAATTGCCCAATCCATTTCAGAAATGAATTACAGTGTACGACAATATTCTAGGGAACTAATGTATGTAAAATTAACTTAATAAAGTTACAAAACCCAATAAAAATACCGCATTCAAATCCAACGAAGCTGACGGTGTTCCTCACCAATGGTGCTCCCTCCAACCTCCCGCTTGCTAATCCTTGACACTTCACCGGTACCTCCTAGCCAACACTAGGGGTAATCTTCTTCCCCCTTAGCCAACACTAGGGGCACACAAAACTAAAAGCGTCTAGCTCCCAACCCACCTCACAAGGTAGAGACACCACTCTCTCTCAAGCTAGCTATCCCAACTCTCACCAGTAAAACTAATAAAAAAAATTGTAGCATAACTTTACCCATAACCAATGTGATCTCTTTTTCCCTCTAAACCATTTTCTTTATAGGAGTTTCCTTAACGAAACTGTTGGAGTTACTTCACACACACCTAGGATTTATTTTTCCTAAGTTTATAAGGTTTTTCCTATCTTTATTATTCATTATTAAGTCTTCTAAAGTTTAGGGGAGAATATTCCACTTGGAGAATATTCTCTTTAGTTAGACTAGTTGAGTTGAGTCTAGATGTTGCATTGGTTTTTTCACCATGAAACATTGGGATCATCAACATGCTAATGTCCATTATCCTTGGTGTCATCACCAGATTGGCGCATTACCCTTGATTCCTTGATCTACTCCTCACTACACATTGTTTCAATCAGTTAATTGAAGATTGGTTGACTACTTAACTCAGCTAGGTGGCAGTTCACTCCCGTAACTTCCTGAGAGACTAGACTAGGTGGAAGTTCACTCTTGTAACTATTGGTGTGTGTCCAGATCACTCTAGACCACCACTATGGTGCATTGGTTCTCCTCCATTGTGCATTGATTGAGTTATACAAAGTATATCATGTGTAAATTATTCATTATTCATTATGGTTAATGAGAATTCTTCCATTCTTTGTCTCTTGCTTCTTCTTTCTCAATTTATCTCTGCAAATGTGTGTGGTATTTTCTAGTTAGATCTATTATGTGTAGTTTCAACAAATGTACATGGTATCAGAGCCGACAGATTGCAAATAAAAACCTACACAAATTGTTTGTAGGTACAAAATATTGAAGAGAGCAGAAAGATGGATTTCCTAAAAGAATTCATTCTTACACCTTACAATTAATTTGCATGGAAGGAGAAAATTGTCATACATATCTGAACTAGAGGATTTTACAGGTTAACCTTGAATACAGACAAAGAACTGACATCATCCAGAGAAAAATCCAAGTATCTAAATCGAATGGATGAAGCATTAGGAATGATTTGCAGTATTATTTCTCCCGATCTCCTTTTTCACATATCTTCCTGTAAAACCCCCAATGAATCCTGAACCACCATGGAAAGGATGTTTAGAAAATAGGATGAGATGAGGGGACACATGTTGGAGCTGTAATTTATCACATTGGATCCAAAAACCTTCGACAATATCCAATATTTATTTACAAAATTCAAGGATTTATTGTCGCAACTCAAAGCTTCTGCGGTTGATAAATATAAGGAGGAGAAACAAATGGTTCTATTCATTCTCTCCAAACTTGGTCCTGAATTATCTGTGTTCGTATCAACATTCCATTTATTCAAATTCTCCTCTCGATCCACCTGGAAGATGCCTTCTCTTGAGGAATTTATTCAATCCCTGACACAAGAGCAAACCAATCTCATCAACATGGGAAAAATCAAAGGCCCAAAGGTGCATGCACTTACTGTGCAATATGGAAGCCATCAATACCATAAATATAAATATATATACAAAGGGAAATCTCACGCACATCCAAATAAGGAAGGGTAGTCAAAACCCTTCACCGATGCCTCAAGATCCAAAGGTGGAAAGGTAAGAAAAGGGGAGAAATGCACGTATTTCCATAAAGGATTCCATACAGAATCACCATGCATGAAGAAAAGAATATATCTAATGACTCAAATACTTCAGAAAAAGAACCTTGGAGATCTTATCCCTGAGGGTGCCAAGAAGTAGAATCCAGAATATCAGAATCCCAAGAAAGGCAATTCTAGCCACGCCTTGATTTCCATCAACTCCTCTGTCGATGCTTGGATCATAGATTCAGGAGAATCACATCACATGGATGCTAAAAATGCACTTTATTCTTCATTAGATGCATGCAAAGGTCCTCCTATTCTGATGGGAGACAACTCTCCAGTCAAGGTCACTAGCAAAGGAAGGATTGAACTCACCAACAAAAGCTTCGAGAATGTGTTGCATGTTCCCAAAAATTTTCGTCAATCTTCTCTCCGTGCATTAGATGACGAATTATGGCACTGGAAATAAATTCATATTCACACCAAATATAGTGGACGTATATGACATGCAAACCAATTCCAGGGTTTCTATCGGTGAGGTAAATCATCAATATAAATTGTATACTTTTTCTGAATTTATTGAACAAGATTTTTCTTTACTTCTTACCCATGCTTATGAAAGTAGTAGGATATGGCATGAATGGTTCAAACATTTGAATTTCATATATATGAAACAACTTATCAAGAAAATTTTGGTTGATGGTCTATGAGACATCCATTTCTCCAAAGGAGTCTGTGAGGGATGTGTTCTTGGAAAACACCCTAAAGAGAAATTCGACAAAGGAAAGACTCGGAGAACTTCCTCTCCTTTAGATATGATCCATATTGACCTCATGGGTCCTTTTTCATATCCATCTATCATCAAATTGAGTTTTGTTCTCATTTTTGTTGATGATTTCTCATGTTTCAGATGGATTTACTTTCTCATGCAAAAATATGAAGTCTTTCAACACCTCAAAGATTTCAAAGCCCTGGTTGAGGCATAGTCAGGAAATAAAATCAAAGTCGTTCGAACCGATAACAGGGGAGAGTATGTAAATCATGAGATTAAAAATATTTGTCATGAGGAAAGGATTCAGTTGCAACACATAGTTCCCTATACTCTGCAACAAAATGAAGTTACTGAGTGAAAAAACATATCTCTAAAAGAGATGGCATCTTGAATGTTACATGCAAAGTCACCACCACTAAGACTATGGGCCAAAGCACTTAATTATGCAAAAACCATCCAAAATAGATCTCCCCATAGATTTGTGAAGGATAAGACCCCCTACGAGGCTTGGAGCATCATCAAACCGGAAGTGAACCACTTTCATATTTTCGATTCACGTGCATGGGCGCGAATTCCCTCAGAAAAGAGGAAGGCACTTGATCCACAGAGAAATGATTGTATTTTTGTTGGATACCTCAATAGTGTGAAGGGATACAAACTTATTGATCTTTCCTCAGACTGGTTCATCATTGAGTGAAGTGTCCAATTCAAATAAAGTGTCTCACATATACCTCAACAACCGCATGTAAACACCTTCATTCTTTCACCTATCTAAGACGATGAGCGTGCAACATGTTAACTCTTCTTCATACAAGAGTTCTGATTCAATGGAATCAGATGATCCATATACATAGTCAGTACAGTCAGATACAGATTCATAGCATTCATATGCAGATGCAAAGCCAGAGCAGAGGCCCAAGTGGGCACATACTACTCTTTAGGATGCAAGAGATCTTGTTGGTGATCCAGCCGATACTAGGAGAACTCGATCTGATTTCGAGGAGCCTCTTATTGCACTCACTAGCACTGAACCATTTCCCTCCAGGAATATTTTCTCGGTTCATTCTTCAAATCCACAGTGTTATGGATATCCTACTGGAAATCCCTCTTGGGAATCCGCCATGCAGGAGGAGTACAACTCCCTCCTCGAGAACTAGACTTGGGATCTGGTTCCCCTTCGTTCTGGATGGAAACTTGTCAGATGCAAATGGGTCTATAGGACCAAGAGCACAACAGATGGATAGATTAGCATATACATGCCATTCTTGTTTCCAAAGGATTTCAACAATTGCATGGAATTGACTACGATGAGACCTTTGCTCAAGTAGCGAAGATGGATTCCATACGTTTGGCACTTGCCATTATGGTGACCAAGGGATGGAAACTCCATCAGATGGATGTGAAGAATGCATTTCTTCATGATGATATCTTTGAGGATATATATATATGGAGAAACCCCAAGGATTTATGCATGATTCATCTTTGGTCTATCGACTAAATAAATATCTTTATGGCTTCAAGAAGGCTCCGAGGGCATGCTATTCCAATATGGACTCTTATCTTCTGTCACAAAACTTTGTAGGCTGTAAATCAGACCTGAATGTCTACATTCTCAAGATGACTGATTAACTTCTACTCTTAGTTCTATATGTTGATGATATGTTTATCACCAATTGCTCGACTTCAACGATTGTTGCAGTCAAGAGGATTCTACATGATAGGTTTTTGATGACAGACATGGGTCCTCTACACTTCTTCCTTTGACTCGAGATCAGTTAGGATGCATCAGGCATCAAACTGTCTCAGGCCAAGTATGGACGATATCTCCTTGAGAGATTTCACATGACAGACTGCAAGTCTTCTCCGACTCCATTCCTATCAGGAGTCAAACTTGAGGATGGAGGGGACGCTCCACTAGTTGATAAAACATTGTAAAAACATCTAGTGGGATCTTATTGTATCTCACACACTCTAGACTAGACCTCTCCTATTGTTGTTGGGAAAAACACCCTACGGACTAGCAAACTAGGGTTAGACTTGCATGCATATTTTGAACGTATAGAAACTACTTTTTTACCTACAACCTAAGATTTAAACCCCTTTTTCACAGTAAATGCATGGAAAAGGACCACCAACCTTATTACCGGCATTCGATGTAGATCCTCCGTTGTTCTTTGATTACTTGCTTGCGCTGCTCCTTCCACAGATGACTTGCACTCAAGATAAACAAAAACTATGCATGCATGCTACTTCTATACTCAAGGGTTAGAAATCTAGCATAAATTAAGCAAACCATAGACAAAACATGCATTGGGATGGGAAAAGTATTATTTTTATTACTGAAAGTGAAACAACTTACAAAAACGATGAGACCGGCCACTACTCCTTGAACCTGATCCTGGGCTCCTCTTCTTCTGTCCTTCAACTTCTTTGTGTTAAATCTCCTTTGGCATGAGGAAAGGCTAAAGGGTTGGGACAATGGATTACATAAATGGGCAGAGTTTCTTCGCTATATTTTTTCCTCTTCCAAACGGTACCCCTACCAGGGATGATTTTAAGGATGGAAATTTATTTTAAAATGTAGAAATCTTGGTGAATCTTACTAATCCTTCATATACCAACTATAAATGTTTGGCAATATTGTTGTAAAAATATTCAAATTTCTAAGGATTCTATATAGTTTTTATAAAATTTTGGCGATTTTTAAGGTAAAATAATTTTATCCTATAGAATTTGGCGAATCATTTTTAAAATAGCGAATCTTGTTTTTGGAAAAACAATGGAAAATTAGCCCATGAGCGAAATTTAGCCCCTAAAATCATCCATGACCCCTACCCCTTCTTTTATAGGCTAGAAGGAGCTAGGGTTTTGGATGAACCCTCGCCCATGCATGGCAGGGAGTTTTAGTTAACTGACCCATAGCTTTTTGTTCCATCGACAACTTTCCTTTTTTCATGCTTTGTTAGGTACATGCAGGCTGTTGTGAGTCAGCCCGCGTGCACATGCATGCAGTAATGGGTTAGGGCATGTGGGCCTTGACACAAGAGGATTTTCAAAGAGTTGTTCAGGAGAGTTTTGGCAAAGAAAGGATATGAGTTGGCCTGATGCTAGGTAAGCATGTGTGGTGCAATTTAGGGTTATAACACCTATGCATTTGGCACAGTTTCTAGGTTCATTCAGGAGCCACATGAGCTACATTGGAAGGCTGTAAAGCATATTATTCGATACGTACAAGAAACCATCACCTTTTGGATTCATTATGCAATAGAATCTACATTATATCTCATCAGGTTTACTGAGTCTGACAGGGTTGGCGATAGTACTAATTGCAAGTCCACATCTGGTTACTCACTCAATCTTTTTTATGAGTCTATCTGTTGGTCGAGCAAGAAGCAAGATGTTATTTCTCTTTCTTCATCCAATGAAGAGTACAGAGGGGTAGTTAACATAACCATTCAGGCTATGTGGCTACATATTTTTCTGACTGAGTTGGGCATTTAGTTTCATCAGTGGATCATCATCTTGTGTGACAACCACAACACTCTGAAGTTCTATAGAGATCCAGTTCATACAAATTAGATGAAGCACATCTAGATCCACATACACTACATATAGGACTTAGTACATGAGGGGATCATCGGCCTACAATTTTTTCCTTCAGCAGAACAGACGACATACGTCTTCACCAAGACCTTCACTGAGCAGAAGTTCCAATCTACCAAGTTATCTTGGAGTGAAGGACACAGTTTCCTAGGAACTATTAGTTCTTATTTTTACATACATTGTACCTTGATGGGGGGGTTTCCCATGAGGTTTTCCCTCTTTCCTCACTTTATTTTAGTGTATATTTTGTATTTGGGTACCTAAGATGGCCTCGTTGTCGGGACCCGTTCATTATTTTCACCATAGTGACATTTAAGGGGGTGTTGGAGTTACTTCACACACACCTAATATTTATTTTTCTTAAGGTCCTTGTTGAACAACTGAGAAGGGGGGAGGTGAATCAATTGTTACCGTGCTTAAACAATTATTCTTCTTTTAAAATCTTTACAAGGCACTCAATGATGACCACAATAATGCAAGGAAATACACAATGGCACATTGAGCATCAGTCGCATATATGAGAAACACAGAGATAGATATTTCCCAAGGAAACCCATACAGGGTAAAAACCTCTTCTTCTTTATATTATAAGTATTATTTACATTCTTTACATTATCATACATATGAGCACCAACTCATTGTGACGCTACAACCTCTATTTTGCAAGTTGCAACTTGCTGAGAGCACCAACTCTCTGTTTTTCTCGAGCACCCACTAGAAGGAAGCACCAACTCCCTAGTTTCTCTAGCACCAACTAGAAGGAAGCACCAACTCCCTATGTTTAAGAACCCACTTGAACCTCTGAGGACACCGGTCCTCGCTAGCACCTCCCAACCACTCTGAATTATAATTTCTTTGTTACTAAAACTTATTACAATGATATAAAGTTATTCAATGTCTTACTAGCCTTGTCACTATTCTGTTACACTGCTCTGCCTTGTCTGCATCAGTGTTTTCTGCACACCCCTTACACTTTTTTTTCTTCTGCCTTTCATGCTCTATCCACCATATCCCTTTAATGCACCATACCTCAACTGTGCATTTCTTCTCCTGCACTCTGCCTCCTTGCACACCACTGAATCCTCCTACACAACGACAACCCCTTTCTCTTCTTTGTCCTGCACTCTTATAGTCTTTGTGGTCTTTGTGCATGCAATATTCACAATTCCTCTGCATGCTCACTCCATGCGAAATTCCTCCACATCTTGAGTGCTCTGCCTCATCATCATCGCGACTCTTCAACTTCTTCGACAGTTTTTCCCACGTGTTCAGCATCACTGGGTGTTCTGTCTAGATTTCTCAGCTTCTTTGGAAGTTGAGGTTCTTCGTCTTCTCTGTCTTCGATGAGCTTATCCTTTCTATTTTCAGCTACAGACTTCAATTCTCATCCACCTATCAATCCCTCTAAGATTTGTCTGCTTTCACTAGATGAATGTTGGAGACTCTTCATCTCCTCTGGCGATCACACAGAGTCTCTTCGAATCTTCTGGCAGACACCATGGATGGTTTCTGGTAGTTTCATTGTGTCATGCATCAGTAGCCCTTTGATCGTGCTCATGTTCACCTCCATCATTGGATTAACTCTGATGGGTTCTTGCATTATTTACCCGTTTTGCACTTTCGCAATTCGGAGATTCTGCGATGAGACATCTAGAGTCTCCATGTCACGAGTTTCGAAGCTCCGAAATAGAGCTTTTCTATGCTGGCTCCTTCCTTTGTATGACCATGGCTATGACTAAGTGCTTATGCATAAAGTGCTTTTTGCGAATTCACATTTCGTGAATCTGGAGATGAGGCATCTTGAATCACCAAGTCATGATCCTCGAAACCCCGAAATGGAGCTTATCTGAACTGACTCCTTCCCTTCTCGTAACCACCAGCGGTGACCATAGGCTGTGCCAAAAGGTGCTTTAAACTTCATTGAGTCTGATCAACGGTTGAAATCTCCAAAGATACGACGATCCAGATCTTATCGTGATCTCGCATCTCGTGAGTTTCCACACCATGCTCCGTTGACTCCAAGTTAGCGACTTGTCCTATGATTCGATGGTCCAGATCTGATCTTGATTCAATGGCTCGAATCATATCGTGATTTCGCATATCACGATTCTGAAGATGAGGCATCTCGACTCTCCAAGACGCGATCCACAAAACTCCAAAATGAAGTTGGATCAACGGTCCAGATCACGCCTTGATCTGACGGCTGCGATTAAATCGCGATTTCGCATATCGTGATTCTGGAGATGAGGCATCTTGAATCTCCAAGTCACGATCCGTGAAACTCCGAAATGAAGTTGAGTTGATGGTCCAGATCACACCTTGATCTGACGGCTGTGATTAAATCGCGATTTCGCATATTGTGATTCCTTCGATGAGGTTCTTGTCACTCCAAGTTGCGATAGGAAAAACTCTGAAATAGATCTTAGATCAACTCCAGATCTCATCGTGAATTCTCATCTTGCGATTCCTTCGATGGATGTTCTTGTCACTCCAAGTCACGATAGGCGAAACTATGAAATGGAGCTTAGATCAACGGTCCACGTCTTTTGGTTTATCGATGGTTAGGATCTTTTCGTGATTTCGCAAGTCTTCATTGTGTCTGCATCGAGATTTTGAGATTTTGTGAACTTTCTTCACCTTGCACTTTTAAAGATCGTCTAGATTCTCCTGGATCCTACGATGGTCGATCCTCGTGCTTGGATCTAATGCCCGAGATCTATCCTCCATATTTGTGCGCTCTTCTTGTCTACATTGAGATCTGACAGTCATCGAGAATTTTGAATTGTTGATCCAACGATCACTGTTGCTGCTGATCATGCTGATCTTTTCCATCGCTATTCTTGCCAACAATCCTCTGCACTATCTCTTCTGAGCTTATTCAATTCTTCTCTGCAGTGTCTTCTCAAAATGCCATCATCTGAATGCCCATCTATTACATACCTTCTCTACTCATTCCATCTTCATTGTTGTACTTGCCATCAATGACAAGCATTCGTTGTCTATTAAATATTTTCCAATAGTCCCAAGGTTTTTTCTATGTTTATTAGTCATTATTCAGTCTCCTAAAGTTTATGGGAGAATATTCCACTTGGAGAATATTCTCTTCATTTGACACTTCAGTTTGACAAGTTGAGTTGAGTCGAGATGCTACATTGGTTTTGTCACCATGCAACAATGGGATCATCGCCATGATAATGAACATTAGCCTTGGTTTCATCACTAGGTTGGTGCATTACCATTGATTCCTTGATCTACTCCTCACTACTGTTTGTTTCAGTCAGTTATCTGAAGACTGGTTGACTAGTTGACTTCGGTATGTGGCAGGTCACTCCCGTAACTACTAGTGTGTGTCAAGATCACTCTAGACCGCCACTATTGTGCATTGGTTCTCCTCCAGTGCGTTTTTATTGAGTTATACATAGTATATCATGTGTAAATTATTCATTATTCATTACAATTAATGAGAATTGTTCCATTTGGCTCTAAGGGACCAGATACAGAGGGCATCTCTTTTGGGAAACACTTTGCATCCCTAGAGAGAATTTTCTTGGCACTCTTGGGGTTTTCTAGAATCCATATTTATTTATTATCAGAGTTGGGTAAACTTCCTGAAGGAGGGCTCACTAGGGGTTTGATATCTCGTGATTTGTGGTCATTTTTTTCAACTATAGATAGTGAAACTCTTCACATGAGTTATACATCCTCATCTCTACAGGTTTACAACTATTTTTGGGGGTTTGGAGGCCAAATCTAGTGAGGTCGAATTTCTAAGGGATTTTCCATCTAGGGAGGGGCACAACTCAGCCAAAATATTCATGTTGTGAGCAGAAGGGACAAAGATTGATCTTGTATATATTTGCATGTAGCTACTGGAGGTTCATGATAGTTCATATCTCTCTCTTTATTGTATCTTGGAGGAGCCATCAACCATATCTTTCATTCTTTTATATTTGTTCCAGATCTTCTCTTTTCATGTACTGAGGTCAACTTATATATTAAATAAAATGCATATATGAGTTTGTGGCTATTCTATTGTTGTTTCTATATGACCTATTTTTGTTTAAGTTCAAATCTATCATTGGAAACCACTTGTGAAAACCTCTCAACCAGAAACAATGAAAATTGAAAAATTACAAATAGATCCACTTGGGGATCTTACAGAGGCACATGTGGCACACATGAATCGAGAATTATAATTACTCTAAGATAATTTTTTATTCATCAATTTTTCCAAATGTGGGTTCTTGTAATACTTATAAGGTGGAATATGTGGGTGGAATTGTTAATTAAGACAATGTTTGAGTTGGCCAAGAATAGAAAAACTAGGCACACCAAAAGATAGTAAAAGTATTTTGTGGTTTGCTTGTTTCTTTACTTACTACATAATATT
>ML786335.1:737808-747813 GCA_009831015.1 Picea engelmannii | reverse complement strand
TTGCAGGATGGAAAGTCTGCGGTTTCTGATGATATTCTACCAGATGGATACAAAATAAAGAAAGGTGATATAGTGAGCTATGTGCCTTATTCTATGGGAAGAATGAAATACCTCTGGGGTGTGGATGCGGACGAGTTTAAGCCCGAGAGATGGCTTAATCAGAATGGAGTATTCCAACCCCAGTCGCCATTCAAGTTCACTGCATTTCAAGTATGTGAGCTGAGCTGAGCGTGGTATTGGGTTTTTTGAAGTGATAACAAGTATTTTGAAAACTATTTCTGGAAATTGATAAGGTGTATTGTTGACTTGCAGGCTGGGCCTCGCATCTGTCTTGGCAGGGAGTTTGCATACATGCAAATGAAGACTGTTGCTGCTGTCCTCATTCGCTTCTTCAAATTTGAGGGTGAGGGTGCCCAACCAGTGACATATCGTCCCGCACTGACACTAGTTATGAGTGGGGATGGGCTAAATCTTCGGGTAAACCCTAGATGAGGTTGCTGAGCAGAGTGTGCAAGTCTGTTCACAGAGCTTCGTTAAGTTTGATATTTCCTGGCAGAAGGGGTATAAAGTGAACTGAGAGCACAACAGCAAACTTTAAAGACCTAATAAGCCTATTCATTATGCCTCATAGGTAACCGATAAAGCACCGTTATGGCAGTCCTTCCGTATAATATGGTTTTTAATACAAAAATCGAGCGTGACTTTACTTATACTGTAACTGGCAATTTATTCTAGTTTTTGAAGTTTCTTTTAAGAAAATAAATATCATGGGAGAGACTCAGAGACATGTATTCTAGATTTTTATGTTTTCTGAAGATTTTTATGGGAGAATATTTACTTAGTTGGTTAATGGATGTCAAAAAGTGAGAGACATTTTTTTTCATTTAGCTGTAAACTAATTTTTTTCATATGTGGTGGTTTGTTGAAAACTTAACAAAAGCATCATATAGATCTATTAAGAACATCACATGTCACTTATAAAAAATTGAAAGCAGAATAACAAGCACATCATATAAACTTATTAACAAATATTACTTATAAAAAATTGAATCTAGGCGAAAAAAGTAATAACCATTCCTATGAACCACCCAATCTACATCCAATCAACTCACTATAAAACAATTATTAAAATTTTATATTTATATAATAATTTTATTACATAACGTATTTCAATCATTAATAATGAAAAAATATTAAATAAAAATTAAAATATTTTGAAACGCCATTTGTCACATCAGCAGAGGTTGACTGGTGTTTGATGTTGTAGGCTGTTACATGTTAGGTGTTTGGTGTTGTAGGCAGCAAGCTAATCCATTAATCCAAGAAAAGAAAAGAAAGAAACACATACACAAAAAAGAAACCAAAAAACACAACACAATATAAGAATTATTACATCGCCAGACATGCGAGGCCATGGCCCGTGATCAAATGCTGCACGAGCGGCTTTTACAGCCAAATCCACATCTTCGTGCCCAGCCTCCGATACGCTCGCTATCACGTCCCCTGTTCGAGGATCCAAAGTCTCAAGCGTTTTTCCTGCAACAACAAAATAAATCAGCTGTAAACACAAATCATGATATGATTTTTATACTGTACGATGGATCAAGGAAAATACCTGAAACTGAATCTACAAACTCTCCGTTGATGAAGAGCTTCGTATACTTTACTGTAAACGGTGACGTTCGATTCGGAAGAAAGGGACGCCATCTAGGAAAAAATATTTGGAAGTCACTGAGAATTTTAAGAACGTTGCAGTAGATGATACAATGGCCCTCCTTACAATATATATAATATAGCAAGAATCATGGAGACTGGGTCTGGGTCCTCGCTAACCATGTATTCAAATTTGGCTGCTTCAACTATGACAGCGAAAATTTTGCAGGGCTGTCCGCTGAAAGCAATAACAGGATGGCTAATTTATATGAAAAATGCACCAGCATCAAAATTCATAACGATTCTCTTGCAAGTCGACAAATACTCAAGTTCATTGTCTGATGTAGTCTTCTCTTTAACATCTATCGACCGTTTACTTTTTTTTATGACGTATTGGATTTTTATGTGTTTATATTTGTATTATTGAAACCTAACCAAATAAAATATATAATATTCATTAAGAAATTTTAGCATAATATAATAGAGGGAAACTTTAATTTAATTTTCTTCCTACTAATTTAATTTTATCTCTTTGATGTCGATAATGATATTATTACGTGGAAAGGCGTATACCTATTGACAATGGACAGATTTAATAGGAGTTTAGTGCTTAATAAATTTTATATGGACATAATTAAATATCGCTGGAATATTCTTAGTAGTCACACAAAATAAAGAACCAATTTAATACCCCATAGTAAATCCAGTTCCAGGTATTAAATGGCCATATTCAAATACGGATCCATTACAAACACGAGCAATTCCATATATTCCAGCAGCAGTGAAAGTTGGTTATTGGTTAAAGAGGGAAATATGCTCATCTCTTATGATATGATGCAATTTATGGGCTCATTTTACATCCCAGTATTAAAGAGATGTATGATATATTTAAATTTAATATGGAGTTGACATTTGTAATTTTTAAATAATAATAAAAAAAATTAAGTAAATAAAAATTATATATAAATGAAAAAAAAGTTTCCAATTTAATTCTCTTAAAACAAAAATTAGATAAATATATGTTGATGAATATCAAAACCATCCTTTCCCAATTGAAATACATGGTAGTAGCCTATACTAACTGACATTGAGTCGTACCCTAATAGGAATAGTTAACCCTTGAGTTTATTAAAAACTATCTACACGTAAATTAGAAAGTCAAAATCTCAACCTTATTAAGGGTTAAATAAAAAATTAGATTGAAATGAGGATGGATTATGGTAGAAATGATGTGGAAAATGTGTTTCAAACTAGGGAGCAACAAAATTCATGCACACACTTATATGGGAATGGAGAACCCTTGGCAAGACTTCTTTTATGTTAAAATTAGTTACATGTAGATGTTGCAGGTGAGAAAATATATAACATGATCATCAAGTTTTTATTGGTGGATCACCTTCAAAATATAATATAATGATAATGGTTATTAATGTCTAGTACTATTAATATTGGTTCATAGTAATTTAAAAGAGGTAAGAAATTACTTGATTTGTTTCAAAACTTTGTTTTTGTTTTCAAAAGTATTTAAGAGAAACATTCATAAATGAGAATAGTTTTGATGAGTTATAGGTTAGAAAGCTCTTTATTGTAATATTTTTTTTTTTTTAATGTTGAAATTTAACATGGGTGTATAAAGGAAATTCTAATATAAATTGCTTTTCATCTTCAACCCTCTTAGTGTTACAAAGGTGATGAATTCTTTCTAATCATTGGCCAATGTCTTGTTTCACTCTGATGCTACTCTCAAGAGTTAGTTCTAATTTCACCTCTTTCTCAATACTCGAATGTTGAAGAAACATTAGGAAGTGTCATGGCTTCCATGTTTTCTATATTCTTCTTATAAGTTAACTACCTAGTCATAGCCACGCTCTCAATTGGAAGAAGACTAGCTTCTATGAGGAGGATATGATAGGTTGTATTGTCTTTATTTTTAATATTATATGTTATAAAACACTTTGGATTTGCTTATCTTTCTCCATAATTCTCTAGAGATGTTGCATTCCTAAACTACAAAAACATATAAGATAATAAGAGTGATGAGAGTCTCAAAAAAAAGTTTCCTCCTATCCCAAAGCTAAACATCCACTAATTTAAAACTATTTTCAAGTCTATAAAAAGCTTTTCATCCTCAATCTATCATTTTCTCAGTGTTATAGTTCCAATTGAGCTTGTGATGAAGATCAATTATGAGATATTTGTATGAAGTCACTTCCTCCAAGATATTATGGAATACATCAAGTTAGCATTTAAGTAATACTTTTGTTTTGATTATCATAACCTTTTTTGGACAATGTTAATAGCCATACCGATACTAGACCAATAATCCTTGAGAATATTTAGTTGTTTATCGATATCATAGGATCCATGATGTAAAAATGATATTAGAAGCATACAGAAGAAGGATGATGACCATTCCATATAGATACATATCAACACATCCTTCTTCATCCAAGAAACCCTTCAACTTGTTGAGTTATATGTTAAAAAGGGTAGGGAATAGGGGACAACCTTGATTAACTGGACTATATTAAAATCAATTTCTTTGTGCACTAGACCTCACTATTCTCAAACTTGAAAATAATGTTCTCATACAACCTTATCATAGTAGTTCTCAACTTGAAATGAAACTTTAACTCTTCTATTCTATTCCATAAGTTAGTTCTTGTCATTATGTCAAATTCTTTTTGAAAGTCAACAAAGCAACATAGGGGATCAACATAGGGGATTGTTTCTATTATTGTGAAACTCCTCTCCAATGATCTTAAGTGTAACAAGGTCATCCATAGTTAAATGATAACTACTAAATATAGCTTTCCATTTATCTCTTTCTCCATGGTTTTCTAGCAAAACATTGGTATTCTTTTGTAGAATAATTCTATATAACTTGGCTAAAAGAGGGTTATTCATAATAGTCCTACAGTTAAAGGGATTTATATTTTCGTTACGTTTAAATTCATGAACAATGAATCTTTGAGTGAAATGTGTAGGGAAACTATGTTTGACTGTTAAATTGAACAAATTGTGAATGTAAGGGATGAGGATAGGCACTGCAATTTTTACGATTTCTACTTCGCAACCTTCCATGTCCTTATCTTTCCATTTTGTGAACCTCTTAACTGCAAATTCTATGTCTTCTAAATAAATCTAGCTTCTTCCTCTGTGGAAAGGGTGAATATTTTCCAAAACATTACGGATTTGTAAATTATTTTAAAGTATGAATTGTAGTCCCCCAAAGGAATCATATATTTTTCTTTATTTTTACAAGCTATAATTTTCTTCCATAATTTCTTAGGATCTAGATGAGAGAGGTGTAAAAATATCTCTTGCTTTCTATTTATATAGTACATTTTTTTTTTTTAATTAGGACATTCTCCTATTTATCTTGTTGCATTTTAGGGACAAGTTACAAGCATCCCTATTAGCTTTCTTAGAAATATTACACTCTTTACCATACCAAGTGTTGGTTGTTCTATTTTCCTTTCTACCAAACATTTCGATAGAGAACTTGTTAACAAAAATAGAGAGGGTTATCGTAAAATTTTGATAGAGGTATTCAATATTGTCCTTAATTGATATGATATTTAATTCATGATTTAGATCGTTTAGTAAAATCATCTTGATTTTTGTTGAATAGCAAGTGCTTATGGTTTTCATAATTGTCTTCTACATGGCTTTTGTGCATGTCAAAGTTTAGAGTTAGGGTTAAATGTCTATGATCTAAATCAAGGTCATGGTCATCTCAGATGTCAAAATATACCATTTGGTTGTAAATTTCATGTACCTACTTATTAAAAATAAAACATCACAATAGGACTAAATATTTTCAACAAGGGTGGTTATGTTCTATCCCCAGTTCCAAGTTCAACAATCCATGAAAAACACATTAATGGTTTCCAAGATGCATGCATTAGAAATAGAAAGGTAAGAGTTGTACATATATGTTATATGATGTATACAAAACCAAACTGAGACTTGTTCTTGATACTTATGCCTTATACGAAGTAGACTTTAAACTTGTGTACTATGACTCAAGTTATAAGCCAACCACTAGGCCACATATTATAGTTTTCAGTTCTACATGTGGAAATATGCGAATGAAGTTTCCAATCAAATTCATCGTCTTGTAACTAATATTATTGAATTGAACTCAAACGTGCTTGAGCCATCTAATACATGGATATATCATTGAACCTTAATTTTTTTTTTCATATGTTTATATTGGAGAGTTATTCATAAATTAGTTGTAATTATTAGAAAATATAGTGACTCAAAACCAATGAGGCCTATCATACTAGAATTGAATATACTAAGGGAACTTGATTTCTGAGAGACTGAAATTAATAGAAGCATCACAAGAAGTAAAATGTAATTTATTGTATGTAATAATGGATTGAGTGCATGCAAGGTACAATAAAAAATTCTTGTCCTTCCAAGGCTGTTGATTTGGTATTTAGAGAGAGTTGATGTCATGTCCAAGTCTCGATCACATTAATGGAAAATGGAAAACTAAGATGTGATACAATAATAGTTTTGAAAGATTTTGGCTTACAAAATGAATGACATTTTGGAATATCATAATTAGACTATCAATATTGGGCATATAAGCATCCTTATAAATCAATTTGAAGAATTAAAAAAATTGAGAAGAAGCAAAGTAAATTGAACTTTAATATGTCCATAGTATTTTATTTTCCTTCAAAATGAAAATTAACAAATAGAACTCTAGGAATTGAATTAATTGAGCATATTTTTTATTCCAAATGATATTCAATGACAAAGAGATAACAAAATAGAGCTCCAATCTCTTCATGGAAATCATTTTATCCAAGTCCAATGCGTTGGAAATTACATATATTTAAGACAATGATTTATCCACAAAAGTATTCAAGTCACTTAAAAATATGAGTTGAAGTAAGGCTAGGGAAAAAATAGGTATCTTTCCATTATTGTTTCAATTATCTTTAGATATGAGGCTAATATTGCCTCACAATCATCATATTAATGTCCCAAGTACATCACAATAGATTAAATTGAATCAACTTGTGAAGCATTCTTAAAAAAAATTGAAAAGCTTAAAAAAAAAACATGTTTCCTAAAAAAGAAAATTTGAAAAGCTTAAAAAACTAGAGAACTAAAAACTAGAGACCTAAAGTTTCTTGTTACAAATTAAAATATTAAGTAAAATGAAATTTAACCTTTTTGCATAGGCTTTGTATCAATACCCCTCTAATCATAACTCTATAATAAAGGATAATGCTTTCCCATATGTATAAAAAATTAACTCAATGAGTACAAAAATATGGATGGCTATTAGCCACATACACTTTATTTTTTTCTAAAATATACAATTTTGGCACAAGAAATATGATAAATAGAAACCGTGTGTTCCCTTTCCAAAAATGTTTTCTATTACAATGCAATAGAATAAAATAATTCCCCATAAAAGTTGTGCTTTTTCTTGCCAAAATAGTTTTCTCATTATAGTGAAAGACAATGAATTAATTCTTAGTGGAGACAACAATTTACTTACCAGAAACATTTGCAACACAATAATTAATTCCCAATATATCAGTAAATAAATGGTTTAAATATTTCATTGTAAGTAGAGTAGGGGACATCCCTTTTGGCTTGATTCTTGAGTCGATAGATGAAATTAGAGTGGTTAATTGATTCGGATGGAATTTTTTATCAAAAATTTGATATCTTCATATGCTTATGAAAAGGACTCAATTGGGTAAAGTTTGATTAGATCTTTCCAATGTAATTTGAAGGGATGAAATAGAAATTGTATGCATAAGTTATCACATTTTGAACTTTTTGACTTTTAATTAATAATGAAAGAATCAACAAAAGTAGTGACACGTGGCAGCTCTAAGAGGTGACATGTGACATGCAATGATCGCTGACACTTGGAATGTATGGCTGGCTGACATGTGGCATGTATGAATGAATGGCACATGGCATGGTGTTTACATGGTAATGCTAGGAGGCAACATGTGGCAACATAAGAAGAGTTTATGTGGTATTGTATGGTGATGATGTGGCAGATGCTAACTGGGTAGGATGACATGGCAAAGTCACTGTGCAAACATGTGGATAGATCAAGAGATGACACATCGCCCAATCAGATGGTACAACATGACACCCCAAGAATGGCCAATAAGTGCTAAGGTAAAAAATTGCTTCCAAATCTATTGGTAGGGGATTTGAACCCCTCACCTACCAGATTGTATTTTGGCACCTTGCTACTAAGTGACAAGGTGGCTCTTGCAAAAGAATCTATTGGTAGGGGATTTTAACCCCTCACCTATTGTATTTTGGCACCTTGCCACTAAGTCACAAGGTGGTTCTTTCAAAAGCATGGGAACAAATAGTATTTAAAGTTATATATTGTCATATATAACATGAAATATGACCTAACTAATGACCTCCACTCATTATGAGCTCATATATACTAATCGCATGTGTTAAAAACCATAAAATTTGGTTCGACCATACCACAAATGGTTAGAAAAAATATTTCTGCCGAAAGGCGTATACCTATTGGAGATGGGCACAATTAATCACCTTTTAATCTAAAATTCTAATATGATGTCTAACAATTGGAAATGCTGGCATATTCTTAGTCGTCCTCCCAAATCAATGAATGTGATTTACTCTTCATAACTTCCTTGTATTTTTGAATGCATCAGTTAACCTGTTTACTTTTTAACATTTACCTAATCATATTACGAAATTGTTGTACCACCATATGATTGCCACGTTTAATTGATTAACCTTTGGAATTACCACATTTAAGATTAACCTTTGGATTTCCTCAGCTCTATGTGCGTTTCAACTATCTGTGCGCTTCAATTCACCAGAGTGTTGTCTGTCTAGATAACTTTCGGTGTTCACCAGCCACAACACTAGCCACTTTGCGACTGTGATAGTATATATGTAATTATGCGCTCATATATATATTAATCACGTGTGTTAAAATCCATAAAATTTGGTTCGACCATATCACAAATGGTTAGAAGAAATATTATATATGGTTGTATGGTTGTTAACCATATATCTCATAGCCATAAAACAAAATGGCATTCGACCATATATTATGGTATTTTCAAATATTTTGGATTGATTATAATATGCCATTATGTGGTTATTGAACCATATATTTTATTTCCCATATAAAAAGTGGATGGGATAAGACTCTGACCATATATTATTTATTTCAAATCTTTTAGAGTTATTATAATATTTTTTTGGGGGGATATACATTTATTATATGGTTAATCATATATTTCATATCCCATTTAAATTGGAGATTCATAACCCTTTGGTATTTACACCAAGACATTTTTCCATTGTGTGAGAGTTGGTTTTTTGGGAGGAATTGTTATGTAAAATGTAGAAATATTTTCTGCATAAGATATATTGGAGAAGTGTTTTTAGGCCGAGTTTTGGAAGTGAAATTGTGGAGGTGATGTTTCCATTATGCCAGAGCCTTGTAGTAGAGTTGGAGAAAATATTGTATGCAAGTTGGGAGCCTTATGAAGCAGACCCAGAGATGTAACCCACGAGGGATGAACTCCATTAAAAACCTCGTGTTTGTCTCTTCTTTTCTATCATGTCATTTCTTCATTTTGAAATTCATATTTATTCATTTTTTAGCATTACTTGTTTATGTATCAGCACTATCGATCCAAATTCAACTTAAATACATAAACTAACTTGTAAATCGATCAATAATACCTTCATTTTAGGATCATTAACTAAGAGATTCATTCATGGATTACCTCATCATCCAGTTCACACAAAATTTACTCTATGATTTTATTGCATACACCTGATTTGATTTCAAGATATAAGTAAAATGAATAATATTAGAGAGATCAAAGAACAAAGGGAGTGAAATTCGCTACTCTTCTAATTTGTAAAGAAATTAATTATGTATACAATAAAATAATGTGAATGAAGTACCTTCAATAATATTTCCATAAAATGATCTTCAAACTGAGATGAATCATTTAAATAGGAAAATATACAAAGAATTTTCCCAAGCCATACAAATTTTATAATAAAATCTATAAACACACACACACACACAAGTCCAATCATTTAGCTCGAGTGGTTGAGTGCTATGGATTACAAGCAAGAGGTCATGGGTTCAATTCCTTGTATTGGTTGCCTCTATAGATATTATTGGGTATCACTCAATGTCCCATCCAGATTAGGTTTCCAAAAAGGAAACTAGATGGTTTACCTCCCATACCATCCTCAAAATGAGGGGAAGTACCTGGAGGGTTTATCAAGATGTGTATTCCATAGAATATATATATATATATATATATATATATATATATA
>ML786335.1:712799-729900 GCA_009831015.1 Picea engelmannii | reverse complement strand
AATTCTTCTGAGATTAGATTAGATTGAGATCCACTATCGATTAATGTGTCTATCTTAGTGTGTCACATGATTACCCTTATATGAAACAAGTTGTTTCTACAATCAATGTCTTCACCAAATTTACCTGTCATACCAACCAATGAAATCTTGGACTCATCACCTGAATCCGATCCCAAGTCTGTGGGTTTTGATGTCGTTGCCACTGTTTGTGTTCCCTTCTTTTCTTTGAACCACTTTGGCCTCTTTTCGGGATGCAACTGCCAACATCTATCCTCATCATGTTCCTCTTTCTTGCAATGCTTGCAAGAGGGATTTCCTTCCTTCCTCGTCACTGCATTTGCATTCTTTACATGCCTTTTCCTCTTCTCTTCTTTCCTTGAAGACGATGATTCCCCTGACACACTTGTTTTCCCTGCTTCAATATATGTAGCTTGAACAGAAACCTCATCAAGGTTAGTGGGTCCAAACATGAAAACAGTGTTTCTAATATGTGCAGGTAAACCTCCTATATACTTCATAAGAGTTTCTTGTGTTTGCAAAGGGATGTCTAACATTAATTCCATTTTTCGAAATCCATCGGTGTATTCTTGCACTGTTTGTCCTTTTCTTAGTTTTAAAGATTGCCATTCAATTATTGCTTTTTCTTTATAACCCAAAGGATAGAATTGTTTCCTAAGTGCCAAAATGAAACTCTTCCATGATGGAAATACATTACCCACATGTTGTGTTCCATTTTGCAGCTTGCTTTGCCACCATATGAGAGCTATACTTGCAAGTATCAAAGATGCCAACTTAATTTGTGTGGCCTCATCCTTGATCTGTTGCACACTGCAATATACCTCCATCTACCTAATCCAATTTTCAAGTTTTTCTGCATTTACTTCACCATCATATATGGGCAACTCAAATTTAACATCAAGTTTTAACAATGACATTTCACTTTTATGCTTATGAACATTTTTCTTTCCATTAGATTTAGAACTTGAACTTGAAGAAGAAGGAGAATAAGGAGGTGTTGATGGAGGTGAAGGATGAATTTGAGGATGGTCCTCTTCCTCTTCAGTTTTTTCCTTTGAAGATTCACCCAAAATTGGTCGCTTTCGTTCCAGGTAATCCTCGTAAAAAACCTTCACCATCTCTGACATAGCAAGGAATGTTTTCTGGAACTCTTTCTCATCTTGAGAAATCCCTTCTTCCGATGCCATCTTCTCGCTGTGAGAATCTCTCTTTCTCAATCCAATTAATTGATTCTCTGCAACAAGATCACCTTCACCACACTGTATCTTTTCCCTGGTTAACATGAAAAACTCAAATCCAAACGTCAACTAGCTCTGATACCACTTGATCCGTAGGATCTTTTAATGACTATGGTTGAGTTTTGATTTTACATGCATTAATTAACCATTTGAGAAACTTAATGAAAGAATGAGGAAAGAAGAGGAATTATAACATCGATATACACATATGCAGATCTGAAATGAAATAATAGACAGCAAACCATAAGCACGAGAATTGATAACGGAGTTCAACACAACTTTGCCTATGTCTCCGGGCCTTTGTCTCTATGGGGGAGGCTTCTTTATTTCTATTTAAAATATTAAAAGTACATCGTAGTAGTGCCAATTGGCCACAGGACTGATTTGGTCATGTTCTTCCATATCTCTAGAACCCTGCAAAGAAAACGACACGCAAAACGGATGTCCGGAGCTCACATAAATGGCCTGCAAGCGTCTGCTCCTCAATAGCTTCCCTGCATAAAAATGGATTTGGCTTGGCTTCTCTTCAGCATAAATATTCTATGACTTACCTCCATGGCCTCAAACAGGCCTGGTTTATATAGATCTGAAGTTGGTTATCCATCCCCAACTTCCTCCCAAAATTTGGGCTCAAAAAATGCCCAATATCTCCCAAAAATGGAGAAAATCAATTAAAATTAGGCAAAATCAAATAGAAAAATGAAAAACTATATAAAATAACCACTTTTTGGATTTAATTTGGGCATAAGCTCCTTATGCTGTGCGCGCGCCCCCTTGGCAGGGTCACATGGGGCCATATGGTCGAGCACTAGCCCCTCGGGCTATGCGCTGGCCCCTTTCCTCGTGCTCCAGCTCTTGGTCTTTGGGCTAGCATATATCCACAAGCTAGTAGTTGTAACCTCATGCCCTATTGTAGGGATAGACCTCGGTTCTATGGGATCTGCCTAGGATCCAAGGGCTGGCTCTATCTGTATACACCCCTCATTCCAACATGTGGTCGTATGTATATGTATCGGACCGTGGGCTGGGGCTAAGCCCCGACCCTTTTCCCCATCGACGAAACTTTAACCCAAACTCAAATACATTTTTTAACATATATATAACAAGAACCAACGTGGCCTGAGTGGTTAGCCCGGTCCTACCAGTCCATTGCCCCAGAGAATAGGTGATGGGTTCAACCCTGACCGAGCCATATAAATTTTATACAACCCGTTAACCAACCACAGGGTACCACGTGGAAGCCCATGACTGGGCCACGTGGCACCTCAACAACCAACCACAAGCTGCCATGTGGAAATCACCGAATGGTCCATGTCACCTGCCACCTGTCAACCTGTGCGTCTGCCACATGTCTGCCATGTACCCTGTCCAGTCACTGCCCTGTCAGCCACTGACATCATCCCGTGCCACATGTCACCCTTACAGTGGTGACACATGTCACCCCTGGATTGGTCCAGCTGTCTGACTGTACGCCACATCAGCCTGCCACGTGTCTCCTCCTAGAGCTTCCACATCATTTGTATGGACTATACAGCCTGTACAGTCAGCATGCCATGTGGCAATGTACGGACTGTACAGTCATCCATTTTTTTTTCCTATTTGCCTTTTCAGACAGAACGCGATATCTTGCGCATACGGAGCCCGTTTGATGAAGTAAATATATGGTTGGGACGAGACATATGTAATGGTGCTGGTTTCGTCGGATTTCGAGCACTTTGATTTTTGAGCATTTTTAAGCCCTGTCAGGCTTCTGGATCCGATTATGGATCACAAATGCATCCCACAAGCACCACAGGCCCCAAAATATATCATCATCTCACCATGCATATAAGAACAAAAGAAATATATGAGAGACTACGCCCTCGTAGGAAAATTCCTAGGGCTTTGGCCTTCAGAGCGGGATCTGATCAAATGGATACAATACTAGTGGAAGCCAAAAGGACACTATGAGCTACAATCATATTCCATAACCTTGAGGACCGCAATCGCATCTTTGATGGGGGGCCATACTTCTATAACTCGACAGGACTCTTCTTAAGATTTTGGACCGAGAAGTTTAGCTCTGAAAAGGAGGATTTTGCCCATGCACCTGTATGGATTAGATTGTACTCTCTCCCCCCGGAATTCTACCTGGAAGAGGTCTTGGCCGGCATTGGTAACACCATAGGAATATATGTTAAGTCCTCAGAAGCCACCAAGCAGAGGCCCTACACCTCTTATGTGTGCATCTGCGTATACCTGAATATAGCCAAGCCGCTGTCCAGATCCATAATACTTGAATATCATGATGAGGATTAGACCCAAACCATCGACTACGAACACATCCCGTTCCGATGCAAGAAATTCCATGAACATGGTCATATTTTCAGAGACTGCCCCCTCAATGCTTCTCACAAAGAAGAGAACCCAGAAAGTGCCAAAGATAAGGACGACTTTGCTCAACCAGCAGGAAAAAGAATATCATGAGGATGAAAGCATCCCACTCAAGTAAGTAAGGATCCTTCCACTAGTAATAAATATGCAATTCTACAAGATCAACCAGAGAATCCCACAACCCTATTAAATCCCAATGAACCCCACATGGATAATCCTCCTCAATCTATAAGCCAAGGGGAAGAACGGGCCTCATAGGGAAAGGAATTAGATCACCCCTCCCTGGACACGGCTGTGGACCAGCAAGAATTTCTGGAGACAGAGGACGGTGATGCAGAAATGGAGCTAGAAGAGAAAGAACTAGCCAGGGTGGATCTGGAGCACCTCGAGCATGCCTACAGGCATCAGAAACAGTTCACCATACCTAGGGATCAATTATGGAAGGTGCACAAGGTCTTTCTTAACTCATCCACTGGATCCATAGCTCGATCAAGCAAAGGTCTAGGAATACAAGGGAGTTAGTCAAAAAATCAAAATAAAACTCAGAAAGATGAAAAGAAAAGAGTTAGGAAGTCCACCAACAAGCTTATACAAGAAATAGGCCACTTCATGGTAAACTCAGGACAAATCAACCTTATCTCAGATAGATTTCCTCCTCTCCCCACCCCCTAGTCAGCATGAAGATTATCTCATGGAATATCAGAGGCCTCAATGGACGTAGCAAGCAAAAAATGCTACGAGATCTGATCTTTGCGGAAAAACCTGACATAGTACTATTACAGGATACAAAGTGTACTTCCGAAGACATTGACAAGCTACTCCCCTACTGCTGGAAGCAAGGGGATGTAGCTTCCACTGCAGCCATCGACACAGCTAGAGGATTGGCCATCCTCTGGAACACCAACTTATTTCTGTTGGAAAATTTTGTCACCACCAAATGTCCATCACTGCAGATTATAGGCTTATTGGCTCTAATAAGCTGGGACACCTGACCAATGTCTATGGACCGACCAACCCATGCGATAAGCAGGCCTTTCTCAGGAACTTGGAATACCTATCCAATCTAACTCGGCATAACAGATGGATTATGGGTGGAGATTTTAATCTCATACGCAATCTGGGGGGGAAAAATGGGGGTTCAAGATGCCTGGATCAGGATTCCAGTGACTTTAACAGCCTCATAGACAACCTCAACCTTATCGACCTGGAAGCAATCAATGGCAATTACACTTGGACAAATAGAAGAACTGGATCACATCAAATCGCCTGCAAGCTAGATCGCTTCCTCATCTCTGACTCCCTTATGATGGAAGGAACAACTCTGGAAGCTAGTATTCTGAACATCCCCGGCTCGGATCACTGGCCTATCCAGCTATGGCTGGATGTGCCGGGCACACCAGGAAAGAAACCCTTCAGGTTTGAACATTTTTGTCTCAACCATCCAAATTTCCAAGCAAAGATCTAGGATTGGTGGAGGGAGGCAGAGGTCCCCCGCAGCTCCAAAATGTATAGATTTTAGCAAAATTTAAAGAACCTCAAACAAATTCTCAAATTCTGGAATAAGAAAACCTTCGGCAATATCTTTGAATCCCAAAAGAAGATGTCAGAATATATGAGAGAAATTCAAAATCAGATTTGGATGCAAATGTTAACGAACAAGTTCAAAGCTCATGAAGCAAAAGTAAATCAACAGCTAGAGGCCCAGAAAAGACAAGAAGAGATTTTATGGAGACAGAAATCATGCATCCAATGGCTCAAGGAGGGGGAACGAAACACCAAATTCTTCCACAGACGTCATTCTAATAGAATTACTCACTCAACCTCCACCAACGGGGAGCCCATTCATTCCCATGAAGACTTGGAGACGACACTGATCAACTATTACAAAGATCTCCTCATGGAACCTTTCTCGGATAGATCTGCAGCCATAGCTAAGGTCACGCAGCATGTGCCCTCCCTCATCACCCCAGAGAAAAACTCAACCTTACTCCAGCCCATTACAATTAAGGAGGTGGGTCAAGTGCTTTAGTACACCCCCAAATGCAAGGCACCTGGACCCGATGGCTTCACCAACGATTTTTTCCACCATTGTTGGTCGTTGATCAGGGTAGAGGTATGGGAAATTATTGAAGACTCCCAATCCACAGGACAAGTCCTTCAGGCTCTCAATGCAACTTTCCTCACCCTCATTCCCAAAGAGGGGTAGGCTCACCATCCTAAGAAGTTTAGACCCATAACACTTTGCAATGTCATCTACAAACTCCTAACAAAAGTGATTGCTCGAAGACTCAAGCCCATCCTACCGACAATCATTTCTCTGGAGCAATCGAGATATGTTGAAGGAAGATAAATCCTGGACAGCATCATCCTTTCCCATGAAGTGATTCACTCTTTGCAGAAGACCAAAACACCAGGTATGCTCCTTAAACTAGACCTTTCTAAGGCCTTTGATAAGATTAGTTGGGGCTAGATGTGGGAAATTCTCCTCGCCTTTGGCTTTGATAAGCTATGGGTAACTTGGATTCTAAATCTAACCTCCTCAGCTTTTTTTTCCATCCTCATCAATGGTGTTCCCTCTCGACCCTTCTCCCCTTCAAGAGGAATTAGACAGGGAGACCCTCTCTCCCCATTCCTCTTCATTATTATGGTTGAAGGACTCAGTTCTTCTATTCATGCAGCTATTGCATGCAACCTACTGACATCCCTCCCTCTGCATGGCATCTCCCTCCCTATCTCGCATATTCAATTTATGGATGGCACACTTTTGATGGGAACCCCAACTGCCCGTGAAGAAAACTCTCTTCTCTCGATCCTACAAACCTTCTCTGAAGCCTCGGGTTTGGACTGTAACAAAGATAAATCCCAAATCTTTTTCTTCAATATGCCCCCTTCGATTCAGCGCCATGTCTATGATATCTTGGGATTCAACAGAAGATCCCTTCCATCCAAATACCTTAGCATCCCCTTGATTGATAATTCCCTCAGGAACTCCTCTTGGGAACATCTCTTGTCCTCATTCACCAAGAGGCTTTCTTCCCGGACCCTCAGAGTTCTAAACCTTCCTATTCGTCTCACTCTTCTCCGGTCTGTTCTTCAAGCCCTTCCTATCTACACCTTCTCAGCGTTGTCTGCTCCAAAGTTTGTCCTCACAACCATTAAAATCTCACAAACAAACTTCATCTGGAAAGGTCTCAACACAGGGAAGAAAATAGCATTGATCACTTCGAACAAACATTACCAACCCAAAGCACAAGGAGGCCCGGGTTTACAGGACCCCTTTATCATGAACAAAGTTCTAAGTGCCAAAATATGGTGGTGGTGGCTAAAAAACCCGAAGGATCTCTGGGCACGACTCTGGAGGAAAAAATATGTAGCAGATGTGGTGGAAAAGAACTTAATATGATGGAATGGGGACAACCCAGGCTCCTTAATCTGGACAGAGGCTAAGCATAACAAACAACTAGTTACTCAACATGCTTTTTGGGAAATTAGAAATGGGAAAACAACTCTTTTCTGGAAAGATTCCTGGTAGCAATGGCCAATTTTGGACCACAAGGATTGGGTTGGGCATATCAGTACCCAAGCTACACTTGCAATCCTGACAAGAGTAGTTGATTATTGGAAGGACAATCCCTCAGAAGACACCCGATGGTGTTGGGACCTTAACAGGGAACACATGAATTTGGAAGCGCACATGGATCTAGGACACTGGCAGGAGGAAATATCCAAAAGGAAAATCCCCAAGCTCGTAGGAGAGGATATCCTCCGATGGGGATACTTGTCACGGGGCACCTACAACATACAGGAAGCCTATCAAATCAAAACTCAATTAGACCCTCCACTTACAAGGAAAGTTTGGCGCAAAATTTGGAATCTCAAACACTGGCCTAAAATTACCCTCTTTCTCTGGCTCATTTCCCACTCGAGCATTCTAACCTAGGATAACCTCTCAAAAAGAGGTTTTGTTGGGCCTTCTATATGCATTATTTGTGGAGAGGCAGAGGAAACCATGAATCATCTCCTCAATTCCTGCCCTTACACCACACAAATATGGGATCAAGTTGCGCTTATCATGCGTACCTCGGATCGCAAAAGAGATAGTATCATTGATACCATTACGGATTGGAGGGACCAAGCTTTCCAATCTCCCCTCATAAATTGTATATGGAAATTACTTCCAGGCTTCATTCTATGGCAGGTCTGGAAAGAAAGAAACAGGAGGCTTTTCAGAAATGCCTCCCTTCCGTGGCAACACTGCTGGAACCAATGCCGCCTCAATATTCTGGAAACTCTTAACCTTCAGTTATGGACTGGAAAAGACTTGATCTGCAATCCTTTAGAACTCCTGATCCTTCAGTACTAGAATCCTCTTCCTTCTCATCACCCAGTTCCCCACTCTTCTTACCCTCCCTTCCTCAGCAGACCCTCCTTTTGGTTTGTCCCCCCAGTCGACTTCATCAAACTCAATTTTGAGGGAGCCTCTAAAGGCAATCCAGGAGCAGCGGGCTATGGAGTAGTCTTTCACAACCATCATGGGCACATCATTCTCATAAACACAGGCTCCCTTGGTCATACCACGAACAATGCAGTAGAACTTTGGGGACTCATTAGAGGATTGCAATTAGCCATTGAGCACAATTTCACCAGGCTAATTGTAGAGGGAGATTCTCAAATCATCATCAATCTCCTTCGCAGAATTCTAAATGGAGAAAACTTAGACAAAATTTCCCCTAGTTGGAGACTCTCACACGGGCTAAAGTCTATCACGGATCTGCTGCAACCTAATCAGGTCGTTATACCTTCTCATATTAGGAGAAAGGCGAATCAAGTTGTAGATGAATTGGCTAATCTGGGGACCAATTGGATTGGACCAGAACTCCTTTGCAAAATGTCCCTTGATCCTGATCACCCCATTCTCCAGCAATGTATTCATAAAGCTGGGGTAGTGGACACACCCCTGTATGGGGTGCTAGTGTAGGCCAACTGGCACGAGGAGGAAGAATGGGTAGGCCAGCGAGGCAGGGAGCAATGTGACAATCCCATGCCACTGCCCGCCACCCTGACCATGCATTAAATTGATCTTACGTCGATGCAAAAAATTTAATTCTACTACACCCATCCCCTTTACATTTCACTCTATGGATCCACCATTTGTGTTAGCTTCTCACCCTCGCTCGAGGATCGACTGGCTCCTCCCTCTACTACCCTGGCCTAGTTCAAACTGGACCCTCATGGTGATTACCACCCATGCCCATCTCCAGGCACTTTACTTCTGCCTAGTGCACTTAGTCTTTTTATGCATTCATTTGACGAAACTCATGCCGCGTCAAAGGGGACGACTGCAGAGAGGATCTCCATGGCATCCTCATCAGCTCCAGGCCTTTGTCTCGCCCCCTGGTTCTCCCTCCACGATCTCCTCACCGCCTCTCTAGCCTTATCCAACACCTCTCGCCTCCTCCACCCTGCCTGTCTCTCGGTTTGATTGCTTGGCCATCATTGACAGCTCGTCGGGATCTTCTCCACGATACCTTCCTGTCCCTCTAAATTCTATCACTTTCGAGCCTCCCCATGCACCAGTTGTTGGTTCCTCAAGGCCGCCCATGGGGACGCCACCTCCTACTCGAAGGGCCCGAGACAACGTGAACCCGTCTTCTAACTCCATATTCGACTCACAGCTGAAGGAAAGTTTTACTCTTCTCTATGGTCTGGTCTTAGAACTCCGTTAGGGGATGGAGGACCTCCAATTCCATCTACAGATCACGAATGGAAAGATCTTGACCCTCCTTCAGATTCTTTCCTCCTTCCAAGATGCTTTCTCCCCTGACCCAGTAGTCGCGGCTTCAATAGAGGAACTCCATGCAGAGACCAGCGGAGGAAACGGCCAGATGCAGCGTTCCGCAGAGATTGTTGTGGAGCAGGCCAAGCATGAGGAAACGGACATGGAGAAGACTACAGGACAGCATGCGCTATAGGAAACCTTGCTAGTCGCCAACAAGGATGAGAGAAATGTGGACGCTGCCATGCAGGTGGAAAGCAAAGGGACACTCGTCGAAGAGGAACCTTGGCACGAGGCTATTCTTTCCACCTAGCCAGGTTATTTTCCAAGTGTTTGAGCACATAGGGGCTCTTTACTTTTTTTAATAAGTTTTTTAGCCGCATTCAAGTCAGCCTAGTTTAACTCTAAAAGATTGTTAAATTTTCAATGCCCGACTTATCCGGTTGGCTGAACTGGTTTCCCCTCTATTGGGGCAGTTCAATAATTAAAGTACGCTTACTATACGGTTCTTGTATCTCTGGCTTGGTTTTTTGAAGGCCCTTTATATATAAAACCTCTTACTTACAAATAAAAAAACAAATCGGTAGGTGATAAAAGTTTTGAAGTTGGTGACTTAGTCTTGAAATGGGATAAGGTCCATGACGAAAAGGGTAAACATTCAAAATTCCATAGATTATGGCTAGGTCCCTTTAATATTTCTAATAAGATTGGTTCATCTACCTTTACTCTGCAAACGCCTGAAGGCATCGAGGAAACTCTCCTTGCAAATGGGCTAATTCTGAAAAAAAAAAAATTTCTTGGAGGATGTTGCAGTCCTTTGTAAATAATTGTAAATATTTTTGTTGTTTAAATATTTTTATGATTTGTTTGCAAATTTTAAATTTTTGATGTTTTTTTTTTGCATATAGACTTCATTTTTGTTTTTTTGTTGTTTATTTTTGTTTTATGTTTGACATAACAATCTAGGATATGTTGTTTACCATTTTTTTTTTAAATTTGGCCGCAGAGAAAAAATAAAATCAACTTGTTTGAAATAGGAACATTTTGAAATTATTTCAAATGAGAAACTCTTATTGCTATTCTATATTTTCAAGGAATGTCACCTGAGAAAATACTTTCTAGCAAGGTCTTATCGGAATTTAATTTCCTTTATATTAAAAGTGCTTTTCGGGAATGGCATATCAATAGATGAAAATCTTTTCTTTAACCCATGTAGTGAAATAAAATAAAATAACTTTCTATATCACCCATATTTTGTTTCTCCATTGCTTAAATTGCGATAGCAAATTTACTTATTAAAAGGAGAATGTCTAAATTTAATAAATAGGAATATGTGAGAAGCATGTATAAACCTGTTGGGATACTGAATAGGTTTGCTGGCAGCGGGGCCATGTATGCATGATATCAAGGTAACATAGTTGGGTATTGAATAGGCCTGCTCACAATGAAGCAATGTCAGGTACAGAAAGTTAAAATAAACAAATTGCACTATGTCATGGTAATTAATTTTTCTTAGTAGTTAAATCAAAATCCCTTAATTGCTAGTTATAAATTAATCAAAATCTTGTTTCCTTATGAGAAAGGATTATTGAAAAAGTGTGAATATCAATGTGTTTTCTTCACTTTTTAAATTTATCTATGACAAAGTTATCATTTATTAGTAAATTTTCTTATTTCTTATGGGATGATATATTTCTCTGATTTTTGTTCACATAGATAACTAGTTCTTACAGTGATTCACCAATTGTTGTGGCATACAACAACCTCCCAAATTTGCATCTCATAAACCATTTGAAATTTGGTCCCTTTTTCCTATTTGAAAATTCTTTTCAATATTTGCTAATTTTATTTGTAATTTGTTTTACGTTATGATTCTATTGAGCATTAATGTGTGCAATATTTTTATAATTGACAAAGTTTTTATTCTGATCCCTATTTATATTGATTGTAATTTTGATTTCTTTGAATTTCATGAATTCAAACATGAAATTCAAAACTCGATTTCGAAATTTTCCTCATGGCATATCATTTAGGATCATCTCATTTCATTTGAATCATTTTGATTAATGATCTTGATTTCATAGTAAAGTTCATAAGGTTAAATATCTAATACCCATTCTTAATTTTCTTGATCATTTTGGCTCAGAAACATATCCCTAACAAAGTTTTTTCTTGAGCTACAAAATTTATTAGATTATCCATTAGCTATTATTTCTCATCATGTTTTAACCTATTATCCTAAAAAGAAACTCAAATGAGGAATTAAAAAGTTTTGGTTTCCAATTCATTCTATTAAATACTAACAAATGATTCAAAGATGTACTTAATATATCATTTGATTAGTTCGTTGTGGTTATGATTCACATTGAAAAATCAAAATTTATATGAGTATATGTATAATCATATTAGTAAATACTCATATTTATCATCAATGTATTCGACTGTAACCCACAATCCAAGTAATGATACTCTTTTTACTTCGTATTCCATGTGGACTCTTCAAGTTTTATCCACCTTCCTCCATGTATTGTACCCCTCTTTCTTACCACAACCTAAAATTAATTACCAGATCAAGTCATGACAGGGCCCTGTACTTAGCGTTTTTATTCGATTTGGGTATATTCGAAATTGTGAGAGTTTCATATGTAGAGTTGATATTTCTTGTTTTCATGTCTGCATTTACCTTTTCTCCATAGAATTTTCCCTCTGAATTATCTTGAGTATTATCAATCATTTTAGTATGGGATTAATCTCTAGACATGAACCCCCAAGCCCTAAATTCGTTGAGGCAAATGAGGATTCCATTCCTATGCTTCGAAAACAAGGCTAGTTCGAGTTTCTGATTGTGTTTCATGACCATAACCTATAGGTGACCATATTGTTTTCTCTCAATTTCGATGGAAAGTCTGTCAGGATTGCAGACATCATATTACAACTCAATGAGGCCATAATTTCCAATGCCTCGAAGCTTCCAATAAAAGGTGAACAATGGTCTAAGACCAAAAAGATTAATAATATACATTGGTCTCTGTTTCTCTTCTCATCAAAAACTAAGTAGAATCACAAGCATATTCTTTCTTCCATGATTAAGAAGGAACGACCATATTTATTATGGATAATAAAATGAAATATAACTTGTGAGGGTCACTACAGTTTGTTCTTTCTCTATCATTTTCATTTGCTAATGGTATTTGTGGGATTCGAGCTGAATATTCCCTTTTTTCTATTGAAATCCCTCACAAAAATGGAATTTTTTTATCAAAGAGACCATATCATATCTAAGAGGAACCTCTTTCACCATAGTTTAATCATGATATTGATTGAGTATCATTTGAGCCAGATTAATGATTCATGGGATGAATTTATTAAAAAAAATAATTTTCTGGAAACCACAGAACTAAACCCTCAGAACCAATATTTCAAATTTGGGTTTGAATCAACTAATTCAAAAGGTGATGATGACAATAATCCTCCACATATCTCAGACTCCAAGAAAATTCCAAAAATGGTTACACGTAGCAAGACTCTAAGTTTAAATTTGAACCTTAAAATGATGGATTTTGATACAAATAAACAAGTTTCTATTTAGTATTCTAATCAAGTTGTATTTTCTTCCCTCGCCTCTGAACACCCTAAAGATGCTATATCCCTTGTTCTCAAACCCTCCAAGGATTCAGAGAAGTTCTCCCATTCATATAGGGGATGAAGATGCTATAAATCTAGGAAGGTTTCTAATGTCTGTTCTCCCATTCATATAGGGGATGAAGAAACTAAATAAACTCAAGACTTCTCGAGAGAAGGAATCCTCACCCATTGTGGGAAAACCTGTACAGGATAAATATAGTATTGACACCAGTTTCGAGACTTCCTTTTGGAAGAAGAAATACTTTGCAGTGGTTCCAATTTTACAGAATAGGTTAATTGATCTTGAATTGGAGAACCAACTACTCATATCCCAAAACAAATCCTTGGTTAAAGATCACAAGAAACGGATTTCAAATCTCAAGTGTAACAAAAACGAAGACTCAGTGACATTCAATTCTCTACGGGTTAATATTTTTTTCAAATCGGAGTTTAAAAATTCTACCTCTTAATGCTCAAGTGTAAATATCAGAGTTTGTTTGACGGGTATGGATTTTTTTATTTCTTCTATTTTATTTTTAGAAAGAGAAATTACATAATTAGAAATTATGTAGGTGCTCTAATTTATTAATTTTGTTTATTGACTTATAATTTTTTAATTTTATTTTATAGGTGTAAAGCATGTGACATGGACCAAGAATCAAGAACATATTATATTTTCAAGCTGCGAGGATGGGTTATGAAGAAAATCAGTTAGTCTATTATAGAAATCCTAATTTGTTGTAATTTTGATTTGGTTAGGGAATCAGAGAGTATTTATAAAATCTCATTCCTTATTTCAAGGAGTTACTTTGTATTTAATTAATAATTAGTAGTTAGACATAGATGGAACTCTTTTTCTATAAAAGAGAATGTAAGCTAAGTCCTAGGTTCAGAATTTTGGAAGACAAGTGAACTTATACACTACTGTAGAGTTTCCTTGTCAATTTTTTATACTAGATCATTTTATTTTGATTATCAATATAAGCATCGATATTCAACAATATTACTTGTATATGGATGTTTCATTTACTTTATCAAAATCTTATCAATATATATATTCTGTTACAGCATTATAATTAATGCAATTAATTACTATTAATTGATTGTATTCATTTTATTTATTGTTTCACAGTAATTCGCCATTGAATTGTATATGAATACTATTGTATTTCAATATATGTTCTAAATAATTAGATAGATCTTTCATCTATTGCACAATTGCTTGACTGAGAAATATGTTTAAAAAGATTTACATCTTTTTAATATTGTTTTATTTTATCTGATTCATATACAGAGAGAGACATAACCAAGTGTTTTTTAGTTTTAATTCCTAGTTTATATTCATCATTTTTGTTATTGATTTCAGAAAATATTGTATTGAATTAACTTCATCAACGATTTTTTTTTTTTCAAAATATATGTTTCAAAAAAAGAAACAAATCTCCTTTAGCTTATAAGTCTGGTTTGAATTAGCTTATTTGAGATAGTAATCAAATTGTTTGAAAATATATTCAGATATAGTTTCTTTTCTAGAGAAGTATTATTTATTATTTATATTAGAAAATATTAAATACAAATTAGAAATAATAGTGAGTGTAAACATAAAACTTGTTTAATTATTATATTTAAAGTTAGGATATTAAAGGGTAATTGTACCCATAACCAGTCAGAATCGCCACTTCAACGGAAAATGGTTTAATTGGGATGTTGACTGAGCGATATCCCCAAAGGTTGATCATGGTCATTTTTTTCCATCAACAGGTTGGAAGAGATATCATCTTCTTATTTTTAAAAGATAAGAAAATGGCTGTAGAGACAAGTCGAAACCAACTCGAAACATAAGTCTAGATGTAAAATTGTTATCATCATTGTCACTAGCTCAATTCGAGTCAATGTGTCAGACTAATTGGTTCACTTTGTCACTACAATATTTTATACCAAAATATAATGAACAACTCTTTTTGTGGCTTTAAGGTGACTTTTTCATTGATACCGACTAAACCAAGAAACCATAGTTACAATAACAAAAATATCATGTTTATAGCAAGTTAGATAAATAATGCTACCAAAACATTTTCAATAGAGTGTAGCATTAGTGTTTGGAGAATCACACTCAATTAGCTCCACTCATGAATGAAAAGGTGTAACACATGGTTTATAGTATTCCATGTTGAACTTCTATAAAGTATTCAATGAATATTTAGTCTGAGAAATAGCGATGCCTTCATCCATTTGTAATACATCGATCATTAAAAGGAAATGAAAAATACCAAGCTCAATCATCTCAAATGTATCTACTAACTATTTGTTCAAACCTAAAATTAAGTTAATATTGATTCGAGTAATGACTAGATCATCTATATCGAATGCAACAATTAATTTTTCACCATTTTCATGAAACACACATAGACTATGATCTGATTCACATATTTTGAAACCAAGATTGAGGAAAAATGGATAATTTCCTCATACCATGTCTTGAGGACCTATTTAAAACTATATTATGATTTCTTTAGTTGACATACATGACTAGTGTCCTTCTAGAAACTAGGGGTTTGTCCATATAGATCACTTTAGTAATATCACCATGTAGAAAATTACTTTTTAAATCCATGTGGTATATTTATTATCCAACGTGAGTAGGAAGTGAAAGAATATTTTGAACATGGTTCATCTTTAGATCTAGGGGAAATGTCTCAATATATTCAATGCCTTCTCGCTTATAAAATAAATTAGCTACCAAATGGGCCTTATGTCCTTTAACAATGCATTCCCATGTGAATTTTCTCTTGTATACCCATTGACATTTCAAAATATCCTTTCCTTTCAGTTGAAGGAAAAAATCTCATGTTTCCTACTTCATGAAGGGATGATATTCATCAGTCTTAGAATTGTCCAATTCAACTTGATCATGTGCATCCTCATATGTCTCTATATCACATAACTATAACACATGCACCATTTTAGAAACACTACCATGATGTGTATAACTTCTACTTTTTCTTGAGTAATTGATATCTCTTGCATCAGGTGTGGCAATTTCAATTGTCTTGGTTTCCCATTTGGGTAGACAAATATCCTTTCTTGAAGGTGTTTCTCTACCAAGATCAACATTTTTGGACTAAACAAGGTCCCAAATGTTGTTGTTGATTTTGTTGTGCAGGGTTGGTTGTAGGTAGATTCAAGTAAATAAGTTGACTAACTAGTTCATGATCCTATGAAGTACTTAGTTAATAAAAAAATCCCTAGAATTTACAATGGATCATTGCATAATAAACAAAAAGAGAAATTCAATAGAGTGATACCTAAAACATTCTTATCAAATAAAACATGTCTTTTGTATATAATATCCTATTCGACAAGGTCAAATAACCTATAGTCCTTTGATTGATTGGAGTATCCCATCATGATACAAACATGACTCTTCACAACAAATTTGTTCCATATATCATTCAAAATTTGATCTCACACTATGCATTAAAAGGTTATAATATATCCAACTAATGGGTTTCTTCCACTTCATTTTTTGACTAGAGTCACGTTCCATAAACCTTTAATTGGTAATGAATCTGAAAAATAGTTTGATCTATAGAATTGAAATACCTTTGGCTTGAACAAAACACCATGCCATTTCTACCAAAGTCCAATTATTTCTTTCAACAAAATCATTTTTCTAAGGTGTGTAAAGTACATATCTTTGGAAAAAGATAAAATTTAGTGCATGTACTTTTCAACATCCTTTCTTACATATTCTCCTCCATTTTTTGGTATTAAATATTTCATAATTTTACCACATTTATTTTCCTCTAATATCTTGAATTCCTTGAGCTATTAAAACAAATTTCTCTTATTATTCAATAAATATACCTTAGTATACCTAAAATAGTCATCAATGAAGGTCCATACATACCTTAAACTAACTTGTTGCGTGTTAAGCCCTAATATTGGCTCATTGCCCCTTAATTGGGGCATATTATATTAGTAATGTTATTTTATTTATGTCAGCTTTAGGCCATTAGTTGTAATTATACCTCCTAGTCTCCTATATATACCAAGGAGACATTTTCATTTT
>ML786335.1:696832-710932 GCA_009831015.1 Picea engelmannii | reverse complement strand
TCCTAAAACACCTCAACTGATGCAAGAGCATCGCCAACATCAAGCGAGCGTGGGGATAAACGCCAACAGATTTTGGCACATGATGAAATTGTTTGAATGTTTTGACGTTGGATGCGCAAAACGCAAATGGAACAATTAAAGAAGGGCGTACTTGTAGATTGTAATCAAACCTTGAGCGACCCACTCTTGTATGAAGGACTAAGAGGCATTTATGCTAGTTAATGTAAGTAGGTTGCTTTGAATTCTTAGATTAGACAGTTTTAGGAGTAGAGGGAAAATGGATATAGACACTCTCACTTGTAGCATTGTAACATTAGCAAGAGCAGCATAATCAATCAAAAGAGAAGAGAGTTGTAGTTAAAAACACCCATGTACAAAGATTTGAATTAATAGAAGGAACTTTGATTCAAATTCATGGTGTCGTGTTGTTCTCTATGTATGCATGTTGAATGTTATGCTCATGGATGTTTACTTTCTATTATACATTTTCTTTATGTGCAATGTATATGATTTCACGCTTTGTGTTTGAAGTCTGAGAGAGAGTAAGGAATGAGTTTCAATTGTTTCTCTATCTGAGAAAGAGTTTCTGCAAGGAGTGCAGTGAAGTTGTCTGCAAGGAGTGCGTTGACAAGAATTCAGAGTTTTATCTCTGAAGGCTCAGGAGGTTTAACGTTGTTCTCATTCTTGCAGAAGTGCAAGTTGAGCACAGGAGCTGTGCAAGGAGTGCGCAAGCCGGGTGAAGTCTCAGAGTTACAACCTTAGCGATATTGTTGAAGAACTATCGCAAGGAGTGTGTGCAGGAGTCTTCGTGAAGACTCGAGTTGTCGAAGAGAAACCCAAGAAGAATTAGTGCCTTAAAGTGTTGAAAGGAGGCATAGAGAAGTTGTTTTGCAGAAGACGATAAGTTCCAGTGAAGAACACTTTGTTCATTTCACAGGACTTGTCAAGGAATCTTTGGATGATCGGAATTCTCCGTGGAGAATTCGCGAAGTCCCGAGGGCCGTCAGATCTTGCACAGGAGAAAGGAGGGTTACATTGAGTTTTTTTTAAGTTTAAGTGATGAAGAAATTGGACCGTACGATTGAATCAACAGGGGCCATTGGATCACTCACGAAATCTCATTTCGGGGTTTCGTGAGTTGAAGGGTCGAAAGGTTTGCATCAAGGTTCGCGAAATTGTGAAAGGCGAGGTTGTGAAATAGCGAGAGAATCTGAACTATTCGCTGGAAGGAGGACACATGTCATGAGATCCTCCCTATCATGGATTTGGACCTCGAGGCTTAGAGAAGGAAGTCCTTCAACTTCATGAAAGGTGAAATCGTGAGAAGATCGTGACCGTTCATTTGAGGGTGGACAGGTGGCACAACCACCGACACAGAGGTCAGACTTTCATTGACCATTTCAGGGTTTCAGGGTTTGAAGAGATCAAGGCTTAGCATTAGGATTCACGAAGTACGAAATTCCAAAAGGCGAGAAGTTCCATTGTGGGACCCGCGCTAACAACGTGTCGAAATTTCATCATTTCGGCATATCGAAGGATAAGAGGTCGAGACTTTTTTCCCGAAAGTCCCGAAGTCATGAGTAGTGAAGTCACGAAAGAATATAAGATGTCTATTGGAGGAGGACAGGTGGCAGAGATCAGAGGATCTCACGAACTCGGAGGTTTGCAGGGTGAGGGTCAAAAACTTAGGTGGTCCAAGTCGTGAGTAGAGAAATCACGAGGAGCGAGGACAACCATTGGATCTAGGTCAATGTAGGACCGTTGGATCAGGAACCCCATCATATTTCACATCTTGGGGGATCGACGGTTAAAGGGAGTTGTTCTTGACATCAAAAGTTACAAAGTGTGTGAGCTGAAGTACGAAGGAAATGCATGGCAGGACCACGAAGGTGGGCTTGGAAAAACAGACAGGTGGATATGTGTGACCAGGAGGAGGTGAGTCAACAATCCATTGACTTCTTACTTCTTGGGAGTTCGTGAGGTAAGAGCTCGAAGGTTCAACCTTTGACCTTGTGAAGGTCCGAGAGGTGAGAGGTGCTAACGCTTGGACTAGCCTGCAGTCGCGCGAGAAAGGTGCTGACAGAAAAAGAGCTAAATCCATTTTGCGATCTCAGGTAATTCAATATCATAAGAATTTTCCCCAAATTTCTTCAATACCTTACATGGTCCAATCTTCTTCATCTTTAGTTTATTATATGTCCCCTTCGGGAACCTTTCCTTTCTTAGATGTGCCAGAATCAAATCACCAACCTCAAATTGAAGTTGTCTCCTATGTTGATCTACTTTGTGCTTATACTCTTGGCTCGAGTTTTGTAAAAGCTCCTTCACTTGGATGTGAAGTTCCTTCATCGCTTCTATGAAATCCTTTACACTAGCACTCCTTATATCATCCCGTTCTGAATCCCTCAATTCAGAAACTCCTCTTGGCTGCATAACATAAACAATTTGGAATGGACTCTACCCTATGCTTCTATTGATTGAATCATTATAAGAAAATTCCGCCTGTGGTAGAATATTGTCCCACTGGCTGTGGTGTTTTGTCACCAAGCTCCTCAACAAGTGTCCCAAGCTCCTATTCAAAAATTCTATCTGTCCATCCGTCTGAGGATGATAAGCTGAACTAAACGATAATTTTGTTCCTATATTTTTCCATAAGGTTCTCCTGAAGTGTCCCACGAACTTGGTGTCTCGATCCAAAACTATGCTCCTTTGTAAGCCATGAAGTAGAATGACCTTTTTGAAAAACAGATTCGCAATGTGAGTTGTGTCACTAGTTTTCTGACATGGTATGAAATGTGCCATCTTAGAAAATCTATCCACTACCACAAAGATTGAATCAAGCCCTCTTTTTGTTCTTAGCAACCCCAATATGAAGTCCATGCTTACTGCATCCCACTGCCTGTTAGGTATGGGTAACAGTTGATATAAACATGCATTCTGTCTTTTCCCTTTTGAATGTTGACAAATTCTACATCTGTCCATGAATCTTTTGACGTCTGCTCTCATTCCTGGCCAAAAATATGATTCATTTAACTTTGAGAACGTTTTGTCATGACCGAAATGTCCGGCCAATCCTCCACTGTGTTTCTCCTTCAACAAATTCTCCCTCATGGAGCATTTTGGAATATAAAGTTGATTACCCTTAAACAATAATCCTTCCTGGATCATGTATTATGTCCATTAACTTCTGTCTCTGAGAATTGGATTCTCAGCTACTTCATACGCCTCCTTAAAATCTAGATCATATTTGTACATGTCCTTGAGATCATCAAAACCCAGTGTTTTGACTTTCAACTCTTGAAACAACAAACATTTCCTGCTCAAAGCATCAACAACTTTGTTAGCAGTTTCAGAAATATGCTTGATTACAAAAGTAAAGTTCTGCATGTAATCAACCCATTTAACATGTCTTTGATTCAACTTCTCCTGTTGAGTCACAAATTGTAAAGCATGATTGTCACTATATAAGACAAACTCCTTGGGGATCAAGTAATGTCTCCATTTATTCAATGCCTGAATAATAGCATAGAAATCCTTGTCATAGGTGGATTATTTCACTTTCACTTCATTCAGCTTCTCGCTGAAGTATGCTATCAGCCTGTCTTCTTGGCTTAAGACTGGCCCTATTGCAAATCCACTAGCATCACATTTTACCTGAAATGTGTTTTTGAAATCCGGCAACACCAAAATTGGTTGTTCCATGATTTTCTTCTTCAACAAATTGAAGCTTTTCTCAGCCTCTTCTATCCAGTGAAAAGATTTGTGTCTCTTCTTCACTGTATCCATCATTGGTGCACTAATTCCACTGAAATTCCTGATGAACTTCCGGTAGAAACTAGCCAATCCGTCAAAACTTCTCACCTCAAATATACTCTTCGGTGATGGCCAATTCTTGATTACCTCTACCTTATATGGATCCATCCTCAACTTATCTGCATAAATAACAAATGCCAAATAAATGAGCTCTATCTTCATGAATGAGGATTTCTTCATGTTTATCAATAGCTTCTCTTGTTGTAATCTCTTCATCACTGTAGCTAAATGTTTCAGATGCTCTGCCTCTATTTTACTGAAAATCAGTATTTCGTCAAGGTACACAATGACAAATTTTTCGATGAAATCCTTCAGGACATCATTCATCAACCTTATGAAAGTACTTGGTGTGTTCGTTAAGCCAAAAAGCATAACAATCCATTCATACAACCCTTTGTTAGTCTTGAAGGTTGTCTTCCATTCATCACCTTCCCTCATACAAATCTGGTGATATCCACTTTTCAAATCAATCTTCGAAAAAAAAATTACTCCACTCAAACAATCCATCAAATCATCCATTCTTGGAAATGGAAATCTATACCTGATGGTTATCTTGTTGATTTCTCTTGAGTCAGTACACATCCTCCAGCCTCCATCTTTCTTCGGACTAAGCACTATTGGAACAACACACAGACTCAAGATTTCTCTAACCAACCCTTTGTCCATTAAGTCCTGGACCTATCTTTTGACCTCTTCATTCTCCTACGGCATCAATCTGTACGCTACTTTGTTTGGTAAACTAGCTCCAGATATGAGATCAATATGATGAATCACACTTCTGATCGATGACAATGAACGAGGTAGTTCGTCCACTACTATGTTAGCGAACTCTTCCAGCAGTTCCTGAATCTCTTCCAGTAAATCATCTACCCTTGTGCTGGTTAAAACAATTTTAGGCTTCCTGACCACAATGAATTGTGGTTCCTCCTTTTTCTTAACCTCTGTAAGAAGTTCCTTCCCACTCATGAGAAGTACAATGTTTCTTGCTTCTGGTTTCACCTCCTTATCTTTGATTGGAAGCAACAAGTGAGTTCTCCCATTCTTCTCTAGGGTGTATGTGTTCTTCCTCCCATAATGAACTACATTTCTGTCATATTTCCACAGTCTACCCAATAATAAATGACAAACATCCATGGGAATAACATCACAGAGTATTTCATCTTTATATCCACCTATTTTAAACTCAACTAAAAATTGCTTAGTGTCATTTACCTGATGTCCTTTTTGCAACCACGAAACTTTGTATGGGCTTGGATGATCAATCGTCTCCAGCTCCAACTTTTCTACCATCTCTATTGAAATGAGATTATCCGTGCTTCCACTGTCTACAATAACTTTGCATACCCTATCCTTGGTTTTGCAAACAGTCCGAAAAAGACTATTCCTTTGCACTGGATTTTCCACCTCCTTCTCTGGTGTTAAGAGAACTTTTCACATCATCAACGATCTTCCACCTTCAGCATCCTTTGCCTCAAAATTTTGTCTCTGTGCTTCAGCAATGTGAGTTTCACCACCTTCTTTCTTCTTATCTGGACATTCATAAGATTTGTGTCCATTCTTTCTACATGTGAAGCATTTTATCACTCCACCTCTTCCTCTTCCTCTACCTTTGGTACGAGGAAAAATGTTTCCATCAGCATACTGACCTTTATATTCGGTATGCTACCTTCTTTATGAGATTCCACCTCTCTCAGTTTGAGTTTGAGGTTTCTTCCCCTCTTCCTTGGGTTTCTGATTTCTATCCTATGCAACTGATTTGCCTCTAGCTTGACTTCTCCCTCGACCTCTTTGACCTTGTTTTTGGCTCAACTTCTATTTCGCCTTTAGAGCCATTTGATAAGCATCTTCCACTGTTTGGATGGTCATCATACTCATATAATCCTGAATGTCATATCTCAGACCATTCATGTACCTAGCAACCTTTTCATCATCGCTTTCCCAATGACCTGCCCTGATGTTCAGCCTATAAAATTCTTCAGTGTACTCCTTCACTGTCATTAGTTTCTGTCTCAAATTTTTCATTCTCCAAAACAGAGTGATTTGGTAATCCCTGGGAATGAATTTTGATTTCATCTTTGCGATCATCCTATCCCAACTCTTGATTTTATGCTTGCCTTTGCAGTGTCTGTCAGCTTGTAGCTCATCCCACCACAATGTTGCATGTCCTTTCAATCTTGTGACATCATCTTTGACCTTCTTGTCTCCCTCGACATATTCATAGTCAAAATATGTGTTTAGAGCTATAATCCAGTCTAGAATCTCTTCAGCATCTAGGTTTCCTTCATATACTGGGATATCCATTTTTTCCCTGGCACCCATCCTTGCAACATCCCTAATCAGGCGTTCATTTGCTGCATCTTCTACTGCAACTTCTTCTCCTTCATGTTCGACTTCATTTTCACTTTTAGAATCACTACAATCCCCAGCACTGGCTATGCACCTCTGTGCTATCTCCATGTCCTCAAGTCTAGCATGTAGATCATGCATCTCTCTTTCCATGGCTAGATCAGGCATCTGCCTACCCCTTCTTCTTGGTATTTCCCTCTCCTCTAGAAGATCGGGTGTTTTCCTGTCCCTTCTTCTCGGTGGCATGGTGAATCTTTATTTTCTCTGCTATAGAAACCAAAGAAACCTTTATGTGCTCTGATACCAACTGACGCAGACCTATCAGCCCTCCAGCTGAGATCTGATCACAGGATCATTCTTTAACCCCTTCTAGCCGAATCGGCTCTTTCGGATTCCTTGCAGGAATATCTTTTCAAATCGATCCACAGGTCCTTCTCGCAACTCGCAATCTCGTGAATTCGCGAGTCATGACTCTCGACTTTTCCCTTCTAATCTTGCGATACCCGAGATCACGAAATGGATTTATCTCTTTTTCTATCAGAACCTTTCTCGCGTGACTGCCGGTTAGGCCAAGCGCTAGCACCTCTCGCCTCTCACACCTTCGCGAGTTCAAAGGTATAACCTTCGAGCTCTTACCTCATGAACTCTCGAGAAGCAAGAAGTCAACGAAGTGTTGACTCACCTCCTCCTAGAGACATGTATCTGCCTGTCTGTTCTTTCGGGCCCACCTTCATGGTCCTGCCACGTGTTTCCTCTATACCTTGGCTCTCGCACTTCATAACTTTTGATGTTGAGAATAACTCCCTTTAAATATCGATCCCCCGAGACGTGAAATGCGATGGGGTTCTTGATCCAATGGTCCTATCTTGACCTGGATCCAACGACTATCCTTTCTCCTCGCGATTTCGCTACTCGTGAATTGGAGCACCTAAGTTTTTGACCGTCACCCTGTGAACCTTTGAGTTCGCAAGATCCTTTGATCTCTGCCACTTGTCCTCCTCCGATGGATGACTTATATTCTTTTGCAACTTCGCTACTCATGACTTTGGGACTTTTGGGACAAAAGTCTCGACCTGTTATCCTCCAATATGCCGAAATGTCGAAATTTATACATGTTGTTAGTGTGGGTCCCACAATGAAAATTCCCTCCTTTTGGAATTTCAGACTTCGCGAATCCTAATGCTAAGCCTTCATCTCTTCAAACCCTGAAACCCCAAAATGGTCAATGAAATTTTGACCTCTATGTCGGTGGTTGTGCCACCTGTCTACCCTCAGATGAATGGTCACGATCTTCTTGTGAATTCACCTTTCGCGAAGTTGAAGGACTTTCTTCTCTGAGCCCCGAGGTCGAAATCCCCAATGGGGAGGATCTCGTGACATGTGTCCTCCTTCTAGCAAACGGTTCAGATTCTCTCGCTATTTCGCAACCTCGCCTTTCACGACTTCGCGAACCTTGATGCAAACCTTTTGACCCATCAACTCACGAAACCCCGAAATGAGATTTCGTGAGTGATCCAACGGCCCCTATTGATTCAATACTACGGTCTGATTTCTTTAGCACTTAAACTTAAAAATAACTCACCGTAACCCTCCTTGCTCCTCTGCAAGATCTGATGGCCCTCGAGACTTCGTGAATTATCCATGGAGAATTTCGATCATCCAAAGCTTCCTTGACAACTCCTACAAAATGAACAAAGTGTTCTTCATTGGAACTTATCAGCTTTTGAAAAACAACTTCACTATGCCTCCTTTCAATGCTTTAAGGCACTAATTCTTCTTTGGTTTCTCTTCGACAACTCAAGTCTTCGCGAAGACTCCTCAAGCACTCCTTGCAACAATTCTTCAACAATCTTGGTCAGGTTGTACCTCCGAGACTTCACTCGGCCTGTGCACTCCTTGCACGGCTCCTGTGCTCAACTTGAACTTCTATGAGAATGAGAACAACGTTAACCCTCCTGAGCCTTTAGAGATAAAACTTTGAATTCTTGTCAACACACTCCTTGCAGACAACTTCACTGCACTCCTTGCAGGAACTCTTGCTCAAATAGAGAAACGATTGAAACTCATTCCGTACTCTCTCTCAGACTTCAAACACAAAGAATGAAATCATATACACTGCACATAAAGCAAATGTATAACAAAAAGTAAACATCCATGAGCATAACATTCAACATGCATACACAGAGAACAACACGACACCATGAATTTGAATCGAAGTTCCTTCTATTAATTCAAATCTCTGTACATGGGTGTTTTTAACTATATCTCTTTGCTCTTTTGATTGATTATACTTCTCTTGCTAATGTTACAATGATACAAGTGAGGGTGTCTATATCCGTTTACCCTCTTCTCCTAAAACTGTCTAATCCAAGAATTCAAAGCTACCTACTTACACTAACTAGCATAAATGCCTCTTAGTCCTTTAGACGAGAGCGGGTTGCTCAAGGTATGATTACAATCTACAAGTACGCCCTTCCTTAATTGTTCCATTTATGTTTGGTGCATCCAACATCAAAACATTCAAACAATTTCATCATGTGCCAAAATGCGTTGGCGTTTATCCCCACGCTCGCTTGATGTTGGTGATTCTCTTGCATCATCAACCTACAAGGTTGACACCTCAACAATTGGAGGAAAGAAAAGCAAAAGGTTTATGCTTTAATTGTGACAACAAGTACAGTAAGGGACATAAGTGTGGCGAGAATAAATTATTCTACATAGATTGTGTAATAACCCTTGATTATATATTATAATTAATTTCATAATGTAATCCTAAAAGATTAGCTAAACTATATTTATTTATTAAAATAACCTTAACTAATTATTTGTTATTAATTAGTTATTCTTGATTATGATTAATTTAAGTATTATTAACTCATTAATCAATATGGTAAATAAATAAAGGTGGATAATAAAATATATTATTAATTTAAGTTACGTTCCCGAAAATGGAAGTATTTAATAAATGGGATAAGATATTTAATAATGAGATAAGATATTTAATAAATGGGATAAGATATTTAATAATGGGATAAGATATTAGGTAAGGGAGTAAATGAAGGGAAGTCGGTGAAGGAGGGATAAGGGGGGGAAAAGAGTTTTGGGGGAGGATTATGTTACGGGAGTTGGGGATGAATTTGGGAGAGCAGGGAATTGGCAGAGTGAAACTTGGAGTGGAATTTACACAGTGCACCGGGGGTTGTTGGGGGTTTTGGGCTCAGAGGGATAGGATATCTGTTGATATCCTAGGGCTAGGAGCTAACTAGTCGACATGGTGGTCGGTTTTGGGTAGTGTTCTAAAGAAGCGGGAAGGAAGCAAGCAACGAGCAAATAGTAGCATCAGGTTCATGTAAGAATTATGCATTGTTTTGAATTGATTTGTTATTAAATATTATTATATTGACGAAATTGCATACGAATGAGTTAAATTAGTAAAAATTTCTTGAATGTTATGGAGGTTACTGTAATTTCATTATTGTGTTATGAAATTAGTTAGTTTATCAAAATAAATTGGTGTAAAATGTAAAACAGGCCCTTACATATGGTATAAGAGCATAGGCTCGAATGCTAGGGCCAAAAATGGCCACCATGTTTGTGTAGACTACTCTAAACAAATAGTAAAGTGATTGCACTTAGAAAAAAAAATATTAATTACAATTTACAGGACTAACCACGAAATCGTTTCCCAGGAAATTTTGTTTAGTTTAATCACATGTAAGTTACAGCTATTTCACACTTACAAGTCAAAAGGGATTTGTTTGGTAACATGCCTTGCATAGAGATTTAGAAACCAGACTAAGATCAATAACAAAAAGGACTTCCAAAAAAAAAAATAAGAATGAACCCACCCTTTAAGATAATAGCTTATTCAAAAACAAAGAGACTGATAGTGTACAAACCCATTTTTATAAACCTGTGAAACTTAAACATTTATTTATTTATTATAGTGTGATACTAGTAAACATGTATTAATAGATAAGAAGTTTATAATGCAGGAAAGAAAATTAATGTAAATACGATTTATGTGAAAATCAATAATAACCTCTGCTTGTAATAGTCATAGAATTTTTTTTCTGTATTTACAAAGAATAGAAAATGCAAAAATGTAATAATGTAATGGTAATAATGTAATGTATTTAGAAAGAAAAGAAAAAAATAAATGTGGAAATATAAACTAATGGTTTAATGTTTTAACAATGCTAACAGAGTTGAACTGCGTTCATATAATGAGACAGTTTGTAATAATTCCATCCCCAGCCGTCTATGCTCGAACTGCTTCGGCCAGATCTAGGTATATAGGTCAACGAATTTTTTTTCTTACAGAAGAAATGAAAGATATGAGTAAGGTGGTATTCCCAGTTAATAGTAAGGTTAAGGTTGTAGAATATAACAAATGAGTTCTTACAGCTCACTCAAGAATGGGATGGCAGTGGTCCGTCGGCAAGCTCTTTGTGCGGACAGACGGATACCATAGGTAGGTTCTATTAGACTGATCAGAACATCAGATGAAACATATCAAATCAAAGTTGTGGCTTGAAATTTGAACCTAGGAAAATTATAGATTTGATCTGGAGCTATTCTGGGAGACTCTAGTTTGTATGGTTCATATTCCTGAGCCAATAACCTAGTATTATATAAATTTTCAGAGCTATCAGAAGATAATATTGTCTAAACCAATCGCAGGGGTAATTTCTCCATGTGTGCCTTTCCTCAGATCTGGAACGTTTTCACAATCAAGATGTGTTCTGTCGTTCCCCGATTCCGCAGGATATTGATGACCAGGAGAGTCGCTTCTATCTCTATTTGAACAGTTGTTGTAGCTGTTGATAATATTGTCGAAACCAATCTCAAGGGAAATTTGTCCATCAGTGTCAATTTCTATAAGATGCACTTTGTCCGAAATGCAGTAATTCTAGTAATTCTAGAAATAACACAGTAATAAGATATAATGGAAAGGTGAAACGTATAGATGTGAGAACTCTAGGCAGAAGAGCCTTGGCATGGGCCGGTTTACCAGTCCTCCTACACGTTGTCTCCTACACGTTGTCTCAGTAACAATTGACCGCGTGACCTCCAAAAGGAGGAAAAAAAAAAAACGCGATAAGAAAACTGCACGAAATTCGTCCGCCCCAGCTATGGCCTCAGAAGAACCAAAAATTATGTTAATAAGTAGTTATGGTGTGGGGTCTGATGAGAAGAGACCAAATGGGACATAATACCAGAGAGCTTCAAGACAAGGTATTTAGCAACTATCCTGTAACTGACATGGCAGTGAAATTAGGTGCCATTTCCGAATTTCATTCAAAGCCCTTCCTTCATGAATTAAAGTCACAAAAGTGGCATTTATTGAAGGATGATCTCACCCTTCGTTTTACTTTCCAAGGCAGTGTCCGCCTAGAATCCAAATACAACATAAATAATTTCTTGTTGATTATATATTTGGTCTAGTGTTTTTCTTATGAGCTTCCCAGGATTATTACAGTCTGTAACATGCTAGGCTGGAGGTTACAACGTTCATGGACTAAATTAGGAGCAAAAGGAAAAATAGATGCATAACAAACTAAAGCCAGGGGCTCCGGACCAAATACATGAAGTAGGTAATAATCCCTTGTTTTTAACAACAGAGCATACCATTCAACCATTTAACGCAAACTTTTATGATATCCACTTTCAGAGATAGTAGGAAATTAACATTTTTTTTTACATAAATCGAATTGGGCTAGTTGTGGTAATAAACTCCTACCCATTTAACCCTAGACGACTGGAAATTAAGACATTGACAGAGACGGAAAGCCACAAACAAGAGGAATTTTTAACTTACCAGATTTGGTAATGAAAAGTGGATATAGCTCTACGCTTGAATTCAGTGGGGTTTGCATGTCACAAATACCACCTGAGTGAATGGAACTGGTGAGAGCGATCACGTTGGGGTGGCTAGCCATGTAGGTAGGTAGAGAACCATGGGATCTCTATGGGCGTAGGCAATAGGTATCAATTGGAATTTGGGGTTTTCAAAGATCCCGCAATATATCACCTCCTGGGCATAATCCACTATGGCGGTGCTTGCCCTGAGTGATAAACATGACTCGTATTAAACAATTGAAAACTGGCTACAAACTAAAACATACAGAATACCATTAATCTATGGCACTGAAGAAAAATATGCAGGAAAATAGCATTTTGTTAATAAGAAATGGATTCACCTCATAAACAAGCTGGTGACGGTTCGCCTGCATTTGTACAAAATGATCTTTCAGCTCCACCATTGATATCCACACATTATACATTTATTCATTCACACAACGGACTTCGGATGGAGAATGGAGGACTCCATCACCCATAGCAACTACAACTACAATGCGCCACGCCAACTACAACTACCAGCAGTTGAGCGTCCACAGGAGGAAGCGAGGGCGGGGCACGTGGGCCTCATGCGAGGACCCACGATGCCAATTCCTATACTTATAGTATTTCACGAATAATTCTAATTATTATTTTAATTGTAATACGTTAATGGTTTAATTTTTTTTTTAATAATAATTAATTAAAAAAAAATTAAAGGGGGGTTAAAAAAAATAAATTATTTTATTTAAATTTTAAATTAAATTAAGTTAAATTAATTAAATTAAATTAAGTTAAATTTAATGAAATAAAAATTTAATTAATTAAATTAAATTAAATTAATTGGGTATTTTGACTTTTTTTTTTATATAAGTAAAACGAAAGAAAAATCTATGGAGTCCGTGGGATTCGAACCTCGAACCTCCCCACCATGCAAATCTTTGACAATGACCGCTCTACCAACGTGCCATGTGTTGTTTCTTTTACAATTAATTTAACATTTAAATACTTTAACTGTCATACCCAAGACCACATGCCAAGCTATCAAGCACCAAAGATGTAAATGGAGGAGCTGACAAAGGGACGTATGTGATCAATGCGTCGTCTTAAGAAGAACACTAATGCCGAAAGGTACATAGCGTTGGTGTACGCATATCGGCGTAAATTAATAAACATAAGGTCAGGAGTCATTTTTAATCAAATTGTAAGCGTAAATTAAAAGGGCTCAGACTAGGACAAGCAGGAAGGAGGCGACATAGGTACTAGCAGAGTAAGCATAGGAAGTGGCAAGTAAGGCGCAAGGCTAACGTAGCTACAGGGCAAAGGAACCAATAGTTATTTTCGTAGGGGCCAAAAAACTAAGATTAGATGCTTAAACCTAACCCTAACCTAGCCAATCCCCTAATGGAGTAATGTCTGTTTACAGACAAGTAAAGAAAACTTACACCTAACCCTATTTCTAAAGTTTAGTAGCACCAATTTAAAACATCCTGGAACTCACCCTGACAACTTTGGTTGATGCAGGTCAAAGCATATAGGATGGTCATGACTCGAGGAAGTCGAGGTAGGGAAGCATCGACGCAAGCACCGCCAACACCACCAGTGCCACCACCACCATAGCCCGAACTCGCCCTCATACTACGCTCGTTGGAAGCCATCAACGAGACTTTAAAGGGGTGACAACCGGCAGGGACTAAAGTGGAACACCCACCGTCTGGAATGGGTAATCCAGAAGCGTCAAGGGATTCACGGGGAGGACCTCCACCTGAAGACATCACGCGAGAGTTGCAGAATATCAAATTTCCAAAGTTTTCCAGAGGTCATGCCAATGAATGCACGGAAGCATGGTTGGAAGGCATGACCAGGTGTTTTTCCCTAAGGGACTATGCGTCCAACTCAAAGGCGAAGATCGCCATTTTTTATATAAGGGACAACGCCCTGAACTAGTGGGGTAACCTGGAAAGACAATTGCACCTTACCCCAGACACGGTATCTTGGGAACTTTTCGAGGAAAGGTTCAGGAGGAAATATCTACCGACGTACTACGAGGAACAACAGGTTGGGGCATTTCATGCCTTAGTACAGGGAAACAAAACGGTA
>ML786335.1:663695-679885 GCA_009831015.1 Picea engelmannii | reverse complement strand
TTATTTTATTTATGTCGGCTTTAGGCCATTAGTTGTAATTATACCTCCTAGTCTCCTATATATACCAAGGAGACATTTTCATTTTGAATCATCTGGTACTTGAACATTTAAGTGGGGTAAAAGGAGGTTTCCCCCTTGAAGAGACTTATTATCTGAAATTATCTCTTTTTCAAGGCATTGAGTACTTTTTCTGAGGTTTTTCTATGCGATATTGATATTTGGTTCTTAACATTATGTTTAGGGAACATAGGTCACTACGGACAACTTATAGCTACATATTTTCTCTCTAATGTTTCTTTATTTCAAATACAACATGATGATTCTTTTCAATCATACATCCCTCACATAATCAATAAACACGAACAATATTAGGTAGTCTCGTAACCAAGTTGCATTTTATCATCAGTTTCAATCTTCAAAAACTAATATTTTTCAGTCGTTCATGCCAAAGTTTCCTCTAGTCATAAGTGTGACGTATGTGTGTAGTTCATCTTAAGTATTTATTAGGAAAGTCATAGAACTTATATAATTTTTCATTCATATCAAGGAAACATTTTAGAAAAAACAAAAAAGTTGTTGTGTATATCCTTCAAAACTAATTGATCTAGCCAAATGTATACCTTATTTCCAATATGTGTTAGTTTGAGTACATGAAACAATTTTCCACTCGGTCTAGGTAGATGATACAAGTCAATAATGACACCATTTTGAAATTAATTCATTATTCAACCAACAATATTACGAGTATAATCATTTTCTAGAAAGATTTATTTTCATGTAGCCTCTTTTATTGAAGAATGAGAGAAGAATATTTATCCATATGATGGGTGCAACCATATTCGACTATACATTCACTCTAGTATGTATAAGCATGTAACGATTGAGAATGACTAATAGAAAATGTATAATTATGCGTGTTACCTTTTAAAGATCAATTGTACAAGTCAATTGATCTTTCGATTGACATGTCTCCAAGATTCTTCATTTTCCTATCGAGGTCCTGAGTATTCTTCCAAAAATCCTTATTCATATATTCTAATTTCATGAAATGACAATAGTTCTACTTATTTATACCTTTCCTAGTCAAAGTTGGATCACCATGATTCTTCTTAACAGTATATCCATTACAATCATGTTGTTTCTCTTAGATGAATTATTGACCTCTTTCTCTATAATTTGGTCAATATTTACCCTTTAGGGAATGGGCCTATTGCTTGGCCTGAAAGGAAAGGAGCTAAGGTGGAATTGAAGGGGTCTAGAAAAAAAATGAAACCTTATGGGTGGAGAAGGCATATAAACTAGGTCTCAAAAAACAATCAAAATGTGAGATATTTAGTAAGATTTAATCAAAGGTTTGTGGGTCATTAAGAAAAGGACTTAATGTCATTATAAAAAGAGAGGGGAAATTTTGGGTATGTGTTATATTCTTTGCATGATTAGACGTAGTGTCAGTGTTGCACTGGGCATGTGGGGAGGTTGTAGGCGTGGTGTTAGCCCCCCCTGTTAGGGGGGTTATAGTGGGGAGACCCCGCCTATCTGGGGGATTTTCAAGGGGGTAGGATTCCCCATACATGGGGGTTATGGGGTAGCACCCCCGAAAAAACATTTTTTGGGATTTTTTGCATTCGTTTTTAGTTTTTTTTCAGCACATGGTTTTTGCCGATGGTTTTCTAATTCTAGTTTACAAATTAGGATTTTTGACTAATCTAGGTCAATGTATTAGGGGTTTTGGATGCCACAAGATCCTACATATATATTGTATTGTAAACAATGAAGAGAAAATGGTGAATAGAAGAAGATTAGATATGTGGCTCTAAACAAGTTCTTTGTTTTCCTGGTTTGGGTTTTCAGGGTAAAATATCTATGTAATATGGGTGTGTTCCATTGTATATTTTCTGTTTTTATTAAGAATCTATTTACATTAATTTATTGTACAAATTTAAAATCTACATTTGGTATTAGAGTTGCTATTGGGTTTAGGGGGATGCCTTTGTGGATAATAATTTGTCTTAATTATGTGATAAACCCTTTTATAATGGGAGATTTGTGGTATCGATTCATCAGGTGAAAAGAAATGGAAAGCAGTTAGAAAATAGAGATTGAGAAATTTAATGGGAAACATTTTGAGTTGTGGAACCTCAATATGGAAGATATTTTGGTGGACCAAGATTATTGAATCATTGTCGGTATAACTACTCTGTGGATTTCTATTTCTATTAACATTGTGTAAATGGGAGGAAGAATTGGGTAATCTTCCCCTCTAGTGGAATGAGAAAAAATGGAATTTTATATTCGATGCACAAGGATGTGTTTAGACCTATGTTAGTTCCATCACCGGGAAAATATGTGTACTATGTCTCATTTATATATGACTTCTCAAGGAATACATGGATATATTTCTTTAGGAACAAATTTAAAGTCTTTGACAAATTTATAGAGTTCAAGGCTCTTGTGACGAATCAAACGAAGGAAAGAATTAATGTGTTGATGATGGATAATGGTGGAGATTTATTCGAAAATTAATTCTAAGAAGTTAGTAAAAAGTGCAGTAAAGAAAGGAAGAATAATACTCCATATACACCTTATCGGAATTGATTTGCAAAAATGATGAACATGACACTAATGGAAAAAAAAAGTGCATGTTCAATGGTGTCGAGTTAGGATATGATTTTTAGGTAGAGGTAGTGGGTACTACATGTTACCTGGTCAATCGAGCACCCTCATCAACATTGGATGAAAACACTCCACATGAGGTATGTACTAGTAAGAAACCCTCTCTCACACATCTCATGGTATTTGGATGTGATTCCTATGTTCATGTTCCAAAGGAAAACAAGAGTAACCTAGATAAAAAGGATAAAAATGTATCTTTATTGGGTATAAATATTGTTTGAAAGGTTATAATCTTCGGAACCCAAAAACTTAAAAGGAAGTGTATAACCAAGATGTGGTGTTTAGAGAAATCAAAGATGTTCTCAAACATGAAGTCCTACAAAAGGAGGAAGAACATGAGAAAATAGAGTTTGAATTGAAGGAAAATGAATCATACTCTAGAGAAGAAATTTTTTTATAAGAAGATGATCCTCATACTCTAGTAATGATGAGATAGGTTCGGGAAAAAAGGCAACAAGAAAGGTATAATCCACCTGATTTCCATTCAAATTTGTATTTCTCTATTAATGATGATGATCTTATAAATGTTAGGGAGGGGATGGATTCAAAGGATGGAAAACTATGGAAAAATTCGATGATTGAAGATATGGCAGCCTTAGACAAGAATAAGGCTTGGGATGTAGTGGAGTTTCTGACTAGAAGAAATTCCATTGGAAAAGAATGGGTGTTCAAAAAGAAACTAAATGCTGAAGGAAAAGTGGAGAAATACAAATATCGATTAGTAGAAAAAGGGTATTCCCAAGTAGAGGGAATTGACTTTGGTGAATGCTTTTCTTCCATTTCAAGGTTAACTTCTATTATATTTATTTTATCTCTTGTTGTTGGATTTGATTTTGAAGTAGAACAAATGGATGTGAAGACAACATTCCAACATGCCTATTTGGAAGAAAAAATATACATGAAGTAGTGAGAAGACTTTGTTGTGAAGGAGAAGAAAGAGTTGGTATGCAAGATGGCAAATTCCTTGTATGGGTTAAAGAAAACACCAAGGAAGTGGTATCAAAACTTTGATACTTATACCTTTGGACTTGGCTTCATAAGGATAAAATAAGATCATTGTGGGTATTTCAAAGTAATCAACGACCATCTTATTTATTGTTTCTTGTATGTGAATGATATTTTATTGATTGGAAATAGAAAGGAGATTATCCAATATGTGAAAACTCGGTTTTCCTCTAAGTTTGACATGAAGGATCTCAGTGCTGCAAATTTCATTTTGGGCATGGAAATTAAAATAAATCGAGCAAAAATGAAACTTTGGTTAAATCAAAGGAAATACGCCAAGATAATATTGCATATATGTGATCTGTAGGAATGTAAATCAGTTAGGCTCCCTATTCCTATAGGTGTAATTATATCTATGGATAAGTGTCCCAAGACACGTGAAGAGGAAGAGGACATGTCTTGTATTTCATATGCTATTACAATTGATAGTTTGATGTATGCAATGGCATGTACTAGACTATACGTTTCACATAGAGTGGGAGTTTTCAGTTGGTATTTGTCAAAACCAGGGAAGGAACATTGGATTGTAGTAAAGAGGATTTTTAGGTATTTGTGTGGGATTACTAGTTATGCATTGTGCTACCAAGGAAGACTAGGATTGGATAGAGTGTTGGACATACATGGATTTGTTGATGTAGACTAGGTTGAATATCTAGATTGAAGAATATCTACAAGTGGGTGTGTGCTTAACCTACTTGGAGGAGAAATCAGTTGGATGAGAAAAAGATAGTCTACAATGACACTCTCAACTACAAAAGTTGAATACATGGAAACCACTCATGCAAGAAAGGAAGCAGTATGGTTACAAATATTTTGTTGAAGTATTGGGTTGGTAAATTAATCTATGAGAATAGATTGTGATATTCATATTGCAATATTCCTGGTGAAGAACCCATTGGCAGCCGTTTTGCAATTTTATATTTTCCTTACAAGCTGCCTACACAAGGGTTTTTGAACCCTCAATACTCATCGCAATTTTTTAAATAAAATGACACTATCATCTTTGATTTTGGATATATGCTTCTCATTTTCATTTTCACAACTGCAAGCATGAAAACCTACAGTTGGAAACCATGTTGATTGCGTTAGAATGATCTTTTGAATTATTATGAATCCTTTTGTTCATATGGTCATAATTTCTTTTACCTCCAACTCACTAATGGTCATACGTTTATCAAAACACCAAACCTTTATTCACTTTGCCTTTTTGTTAATATGGTTTTGATTTATAAGTTCGTGATGCAATGATTTTTGGTGTCTTTGATTAAACCCTTGGTGCAATGGTCTCATAAAATGCATTAACTTTGTGATTAAATCCTTGGTGCAATGTTCGATGTAGTGGATTCTTTCAAATCATACAAATACTATGGTTGATTTGGCATTCAGACCAATTGCTGGTTATGAACACTATGGTTTTCAAATGGTTATTTGATATTTCATTTGGTCAAAATATTTTGGTTATGTATGTTATGGCTTTCGATGATTATGTGAATAATCCATTTGATATTTCGTGTACAAAGCTTTGGATTGTGATGTGAATGAAATTATTACCAAGGTGCCATCGATTGTACATGCCAACATGAATGTTTTTCATGGTTTCAATTCACCCCACCACCCTCGCGTGCATAAGCATTAACATCTTCCTTGCACCCCGGGCTACCTCTGCTTGTTTTGAGTAAACTGTGGGAATTAGTCCTATGTCTACCCTGTCAAACCCCCTCACCGATTACCTTGTTGACTGTGTGCTATCTGCTATGGCTCCTGTAGTGTGAATTTAACCCCATGGTGTTCAGAGTATGTTATTGTTTGATAGTTCCAGAGAAGACTGCTTAGGCTAACCCCGTAATTTCCTCCCAGAGACACATTTTTGTGTGAGCGATTCTGGGCAAACGGTTTTGAATCAGATAAAACCCTTGAAAACCCAGAACCGAAATTATCCCCTTTACCTTCATAGTGAGAGGTTTCCTCAGAAATTGGGTTATTATAGAGATATAGCTCATCCTTTAGAGGTCAAATCTCAGATCTTCTCTGTGGCTGAAAGGTGCATTTTGTTCTGTGTGCATTTGTTGAAACGTTTATTACTTCTCCAAGCATGTGCTTCAGAACCCTTCTCACTCGTCCTGCCATTCCCCCTCCTACACTCTTTCTCCCTTTTGAACCCTTGATCAATCCAAAGGTTTATCAAGTAGTTTGTCAGCAAGTTGAAAGACAACAGGCTCTGTTCTCTTTAAAATGTAGAGGCAGCCACTGCCATTGTTAATTCGAAAATAACCTGACCGAATCGTATCCCTACAACCAAGGTATGATATTTCAACAATGATTTTAGAACGATTTGGTTTGTTTTGAATTAGCATAAACAATTTGGTTTGTTTTGAATTAGCATAAACGATTTTGATTGTTCTGAATTAGTATAAAAGATTTGTTTGATAAATCGTATCTAGTTTTGTTGTGATAGAATTGATGCAATACGACTCTATTTGCAAATAATGACCAGCTACAAAATCATGAGATTCTGTAGCTAGTCATAAAATCCAAATTTCTGTTGATTGTACAATTAAACACAATCTAAAATTGTTTATTTTTGTGCATCTACAGGTACACACAAATTTCAATGGGAATTGGATCGATTATGGCAGTTTTGAACATGCTTTTTGTTACACATTTTTGGTTTAGGTTGCTAATCTTAGATAGGAATAACAATTTGGGAGATTGTTCACATATTTTGTGCAAACAGTTTTGATGATTTCCACAGGGAATGTTTCATCCTATGGCCTTTATATACTTATTATTTTTTTTAAACAAGCCATCACTGTTGGGAGAACAGAGACTATGGGCTGATGATTATACAGACTCGAATGGAAGTGGATTTGTTGTACAACTTTAGCTTCAATTTATCTTACTTTTGTTCAAGTTTCTGTGCATTTTAATTTGTAATCAAATTATTGACTACTTTAGATATCAAGATTTGTTACAAGTTCATGTGATATGAATTAAGATTTGTCCATATTTGATGTATCTCATTTTACTTACATCAATTACCCTATTTTAATTTAATGAATAGAAGGTTTATCTTCTTTGTTAAATGAACAGTTATGTACAAATCTTCGCACTGGGATTTATCTAAATGTGATGATCTGTAAACTATAAAATTGTTGTTGCTATATCTCTTGTTTGTTTTTTCATTCGTATTCAAGAGCGTCACTTCTTCCTGTTTACGAGAAGCTTTTTGCAAAATCTGGTGCAGGTTTCCCCCCGTCAAATAGCTAAATCGAGTACTGTGCACAGGACAAATAGGAAGCGCTACTTCAAGTCAGTTTGTTATTTGCAATTTAATAGTTAATTAATTTGAGAATTCTCTGTAGTTTAGATAGATATATAGTATAGATTATTATCTTCATTGCTTAGTTAGATCGTTGTTGTTTCATTTCTTTTTCATAAAAGTTATAAAAATTCCAAAAATAATAGCTTCGCTGTCATAAGACAATTTACAAATGATTTTGTAGATTTCAATCAAAATTTGTATCTTGTAAATGCTATATATATAATCAAGATTTAATTGTATTGATAGATGAACATTTAATAAGTAGAATTATTGTTGTATAATATTAGTAAGTAAACTGTATATATAGTTTTCGATTTGTATATAGTTTGCAGCAGTTGTTTTTCACTTAGATTAGTTTCTTTAGCTTAGTTTTTTCACTTTCCTAGGACTTAGATCGGCCAACGGAGCCGCTAAACCCGTCAGAGTGGATTAATCCAAATGGCTTGGGTTATTTAGAAAACCTCGGAGCAGATCCACCCCTCCAGTTGATGAGCAGTCAATCTCGTCCGTCAACAAATGGCGCTAGAAGGAGGGCCGACTGACAAGCCGACCTTGTAGGAGCCCTTAATTTAAATGTATTCAATTCCCCCATGGCTCTCGAAATCACTGTGTTGGAACATGCTTTCAACTTCTCATTACCCAATGTTCCCAACGAGACAGTCTCTCGCTTGTCCAAACTAACCTTTGATGGTGGAGGCAATATATCTGCTAAAGACCACCTTAACAAGTTTTGGTGCAAATGCATCAAACATGACATCTCAGATTTAGGAGTTTTATGTAGATTGTTCGCTTTTAATTTTAGAGGCAGATTAAACATTGGTTTGAATCCTTTCCAGCATGTCACATTTTTTATTGGTTTCAATTTGTAGATGAGTTTCTAGATGCTTTTGAAATTTATGATTTTGATCAATTATGTGAAGAATTTCATACTTCGCTAATCAACGACGATTCATCTTCAGAAGACTTTGTGACAAGAGTCTATCATATCCTTTGTAAATTTAATCTTGATGACATGTCATTGGCATTAAATCTCTTCTATTATGCTTCCATCCCTTCCATCCAGTCATGTTCAATCATGAATGAAGAACCAATTGCAAATCCTATCACTCAACTGCTAGAACAATCTTATTCACAAGAAGAGAAAAATTCTTCCCATCATGTTGAACAAGCCAAGGAGGTAGAATCTATTGATTAGGCTCTTATTGACAACCAAATTGGTTTTTCCTTTGAATCATTGTATTTTCAGTCTAAGACTAGTATGGAAGATGATTCGTTTCTGGCTCAAGGTGAATATCCTCATTCTTTTAACTCATGCTCAAATCAACATTTGAAATCAGTCATTGAAGAACACTTAAGCGACGAAAATCGTCTTGAATGTTCTAGTACTCCTATGAAACTGATTAGAGAAGAAGATATGCAACTAGAAGAAGAAACTTTAAACCTTCATATTCAAAATGCACTTTGTTCATAGGAAAGACTAGATGTTTGTCACATATATTTTGAATTATCTATCACACAAAAGGCAAATCCAGATGATCATATCATGTTGAGGTATTTGTCACCAAAACAGAGTAAGGGTTTTAAAGAAGGTGAAGAGGAATCTTTTGAGAATACCATTGTTAATTCAAGAGATTCTTTTCATGTGCTTATCTCTAATTCCTTTTATTCTTTATATCCTGATCTATTCCTCGATTCTGTTGGACTTGGCATCTTACCTACAACATCCTACTATTTTCCACCGCAATCATATCCTTTCGATATGCTAAATTTTGGTGAAATCAATTCCAAACCAAACATTGATAAACTTGGATTTGATGCTTGTTCACTTTCATCACTCACATGGGAAAAGGACATGTTGCGAGATGATTTTACACAGTTTATTGTTGAAAAGGACAATGCATTATATCTTATGGAGATCAAACATTCTAAGTTTCATATTCGTTCTTTGCTTAGCTCGAATTTTAATGCTTATGCTTCGCATTTTGAAATGATCAATCTCATCGAAGGAAACATTCAAACCAATGATCTAATTGATTGCACGAATCCTCCTATGATGAGTTTCCCATTGATATATTCGTTTCATCAAAGTCATGGTTTGCATCCCCATTTTTGTGACAGGATCTTAGGATGGATTGAATATTCATATATAAAAAAAATTCATAATAAAGACAAAGTTGTGCTTACTTTCTTTTTACCTAAGTATCTTGGAAGTAGGCGTGACATATTTCTTTTGGATGCTCCATGTGAGGAAATTAATGAACACTTAGAGAATTGTCGGGAGGATGGGGAATTTCATCCTTGGCTAATGGTTATTTCATTTCCTCATAATCCTGACAAAATTTTCAAACCTACTTACACTCACCCATGCCATTATGACCCTTATCGCGACAAGATTGCACAATGGCTAGAGGATTCATACATCAAGAATATTCCAGGGAATGGTAAGATCATGCTTACTTTGTTTTTAGATGATGATTATGAAGGTAAGTGTGATATTTTTCTGTCATTTGTTGATATATTACCATTCTTATTAGTAATTCTTGATCTTGTTTCCATTGTAGGATTAGAATTACTCCGATGTCTACATTGGAAACATGACTTCATGTAGTATCCTGATTTGTTTAATAATTAGGGTAGATTTAGGAATAGGTTTTCCTTTCAGTTGTATTTCTCACTATTTCTCTTTGTAATAATGCAATCATGAACGCAAGTGGGCGCACCACGAGAACCATAATACGGTTGTTGTCAGGGAAGTCCCCTTGATCCTTTTCTCTTTACTTCTAGTTGAACATTTATTTTCAAAAACGCAGTATCATCATGAAAATCTTAAATGGAAAGTAAAAAGATAAATAAATCTGAATCAACCTTGACCCAAGGTACCACGAGTAAGACTGCTTTCCCATCAAACATGATTTTCCTATTTTCTCTCAGTCTCCCAAGGATTTGTTGCATGAGGTTTTCAGATGCAGCTTCTGTACATATTTTTTTTTTTTTTTTTGGATTTCTTTGCTTTCAAATCATTCTTCGTTGGTGTGTTTTGTTTCCTTTTATGCTTATCAGTTTTTACTTTTGAAATACACATACCTGCATTATGAACTATTCTGACAAAGAAAACAGAAAATTATTTCTCTGAAATGACTGTTGAAAAAATGTCTAAACATCAATTATAATATACTTTTGATATTTATAGCCATTTTTAAGAAAGCCTATCATTTGAAAGAAGTTTATTGATTCCAATTTGTAATTGAAGCCTATCACGATCATCCATTATCTTCTTACACTGTCCCTGTTCCTTAATGGAATAACTCAGAAGATGTCTCCCTGCTTTCGAAGGTTGGTTTTGTAAACAAACCATCTCTGAATCTTAATGAAGGATAGTTTAAAAAATTCTTTCAAGGTCTATAAAAATATGTCTAAAATATCATAATTTTCAGCATCACCCCACTCAATTATATATCTTTAGAAACCAAATAAATCATTAAAAGAGCTGTGGGACGTGCTTGTAAACCCGCCGGGATACTGAACAGGTCTGCTGGCAGTGGGTAAATGCATGCATGATGCCAAGACAACTTTGTCGGGGTACTGAACAGGCCCGCTGGCAGCGAAGCAATGTCGAGTATATGAAAATTCGCAAGTATGGAATCTCTTGACCTTAAAATGTCCTTTATTCTGATCTAGAACTTCTTGGCAGGATACGGATATCAAAGTGGGTTAAATGGCAACCCTGTTGAGGCTATGGATGCCTGTTGGCAGCAGTGGCTCTGTCAACAGTATTGGATATTTTTATCCTTAATATCATAACTCACTTTTATTAAGATTGTTATCAGTTTTCATCTTTTAAAATAACCAGTTGGAATCTTTATGATTGATGACGATGTTTAAACAATTTTTTGGTTGTTTTTGAGTTAGAATTATTCTCATTGTCTTAATCTGGAATTGTTCGTTTGGCAGAGATAACTGCTTCTACCAGTGTGTTACCATTGTTGGCAGCCGTTTTGCAATTTTATCATTTCCTTACAAGCTTCCTACACAAGGGTTTTTGAACCCTCAATACTCATCGCAATTTTTTAAATAAAACGACAGTATCATCTTTGCTTTCACATATATGATTCTCGTTTTCATTTTCACGACTGCAAGCGTGAAAACCTACAGTTGGAATTCATGTTGACTGTGTTAGAATGATCTTTTGAATTATTTTGAATCCTTTTGTTCATATGGTCATAATTTCTTTTACCTCCAACTAACTAATGGTCATACATTTATCAAAACACCAAACCTTTATTCACTTTGCATTTTTTTTAATATGGTTTCGATTTATAATTTCGTGATGCAATGATTTTTGGTGTCTTTGATTAAACCCTTGGTGCAATGGTCTCATAAAACGCATTAACTTTGTGATTAAATCCTTGGTGCAATGTTCTATGTAGTCGATTCTTTCAAATCATACAAATACTATGGTTGATTTAGCATTCAGACCAATTGTTGGTTATGAACACTATGTTTTTCAAATGGTTATTTGATATTTCATTTGGTCAAAATCTTTTGGTTATGTATGTTATGGCTTTTGATGATTATGTGAATAATCCATTTGATATTTGGTGTACAGAGCTTTGGATTGTGATGTGAATGAAATTATTACCAAGGCGTCGTTGATTGTACATGCCGACATGAATGTTCTGCATGGCTTCAATTCACCCCACCACCCTCGCACGCATAAGCATTAACGTCTGCCTTGCACCTCGGGCTACCTCTGCTTGTTTTGAGTAAACTGTGGGAATTAGTCCTGTGTCTACCCTGTCAAACCCCCTCACCGATTACCTTGTTGACTATGTGTTATCTTCTATGGCTCCTATAGTGAGAATTTAACCCCATGGTGTTCAGAGTCTGTTATTGTTTGATAGTTCCAGAGAAGACTGCTTAGGATAACCCTGTAATTGCCTCCCAGAGACATGTTTTTGCATGAGCGATTCTGGGCAAACGGTTTTGAATCAGATCAAACCCTTGAAAACCTAGAACCAAAATTAGCCCCTTTACCTTCATTGCGGGTAGTTTCCTCAGAAATTGGGTTATTACAGAGATATAGCTCGTCCTTTAGAGGTCAAATCTAAGATCTTCTCCATGGCTAAAAGGTGTGTCTTGGTCTATGTGCATTTGCTGAAACATTTATTACTTCTCCAGGCCTATGCTTCAGAACCCCTCTCACTCGTCTTGCCATTCCCCCTCCTACACTCTTGCTCCCTATTGAACCCTTGATCAATCCAAAGGTTTATCAAGCAGTCTATCAGCAAGTTGAAAGACAACCGGCTCTGTTCTCTTTAAAATGTAGAGGCAATGACTGCCATTGTTAATTCGAAAATAACATGACCAAAACGTATCTCTATAGCCAAGGTATGATATTTCAACAATGATTTTAGAACGATTTGGTTTGTTTTGAATTAGCATAAACGATTTGGTTTGTTTTGAATTAGCATAAACGATTTTGTTTGTTCTGAATTATTATAAAAGATTGGTTTGATAAATCGTATCTAGTTTTGTTGTGATAGAATTGATGCAATACGACTCTGTTTGCAAATAATGACCAGCTGCAAAATCATGAGATTCTGTAGCTAGTCATAAAATCCAATTTTTTGTTGATTGTACAATTAAACACAATCTAAAATTGTTTATTTTTGTGCATCTACAGGTACACACGAATTTCAATGGGAATTGGATCGATTATGGCAGTTTTGAACATGTTTTTTGTTACACAGTTTTTGTTTAGGTTGTTAATCTTAGATAGGAATAACAATTTGGGAGATTGTTCCCATATTTTTTGCAAACAGTTTTGATGATTTCCACAGGGAATGTTTCATCCTGTGGCCTTTATATACTTATTATTTTTTGTAAACAAGCCATCATTGTTGGGAGAACAGAGACTATGAGCTAATGATTATACAGAATCGAATGGAAGTGGATCTGTTGTACGACTTTAGCTTCAATTTATCTTACTTTTGTTCAAGTTTCTGTGCATTTTAATTTGTAATCAAATTATTGACTACTTTAGATATCAAGATTTGTTACAAGTTGATGCGATATGAACTAAGCTTTGTCCATATTTGATGTATCTCATTTTACTTGCAACAATTGCCCTGTTTTAATTTAATGAATAGAAGGTTTATCTTCTTTGTTAAATGAACAGTTATGTACAAATCTTCGCACTGGGATTTATCTAAATGTGATGATCTGTAAACTATAAAATTGGTGTTGCTATATCTCTTGTTTGTTCTGTCATTCGTATTCAAGAGTGTCGTTGCTTCCTGTTTATGAGAAGCTTTTTGCAAAATATGGTGCGAGTTTCCCCCCATCAAACAACTAAATCGAGTACTGTGCACAGGACAAATAGGAAGCGCTACTTCAGGTCAGTTTGTTATTTGCAATTTAATAGTTAATTAATTTGAGAATTCTCTATAGTTTAGATAGATATATAGTACAGATTATTATCTCCATTGCTTAGTTAGATAGTTGTTGTTTCATTTCTTTTTCATAAAAGTTATAAAAAATCCAAAAATAATAGCTTCGCTGTCATAAGACAATTTACAAATGATTTTGAAAATTTTGATCAAAATTTGTATCTTGTAAATGTTGTATATATAATCAAGATTTAATTGTATTGATAGCTAAACATTTAATAAGTACAATTATTGTTGTATAATATTAGTAAGTAAACTGTATATATAGTTTTCGATTTGTATATAGTTTGCAGTAGTTGTTTTTCACTTAGATTAGTTTCTTTAGCTTAGTTTTTTCACTTTCCTAGGACTTAGATCGGCCAACGGAGCTGCTAAACCCGTCAGAGTGGATTAATCGAAATGGCTTGGGTTATTTAGACAACCCCAGACCGGATGCACCCCTCCAGTTGATGAGCGGTCAATTTCGCCAGTCAACAGAACCCTACTTATAATTCAAAGAAAAAGCATATTGATGTTGAATATCACTTTGTGAGAGACATGGTTGAATAAAAAAAGATGTTGTTGATGGAGGTGGACACTTTGAAGAATGTTGTAGATTCATTAAAAAAATCTGTGAGCACTGAAAAGTTCTTTTTTTGTAGAATATCCATGGGCATTGATGTCTTGGATTGTTGACAATGTAACGATGTAACCCCGTATATGAAAAGAAAACAATAAGTGGGAGGATGTTGGGTATGTGTTATATTATTTACATGATTAGATCTAGTGTCTGCATTGCACTAGATGCATGGGGGCTTGTAGGGTGGGTGCACTAGCCCTCCTACCTAGGGGGTCACATGGGGTTGGAGCCCCCCTATCTATGGATTTTGCAGGGGGGTAGGGGTAACACCCTTGAAAAAAAAATTGCATTTTTCTATCCATTTTTAATGGTCTTTGCCAATGATTTTCTAATTATAGTATAGGTATTAGTGTTGTTTACTTATTCAGGTCAATGTTTTAGGGTTTCTGGATTCCACGAGATCATATATATATATATATATATTGTGAATAATGAAGAGAGAATGATGAATAGAATATTAGATGTGTGGTTCTAAAGAGGTGGTTGTTTTTCCCCATTTGGTTTTCTAGGGTAAAATATCTTTGAAATGTGTGTTTGTGCCATTATACCTTTTATGTTTTTATTAAGAATCTATTTGCAATAATTTATTGTACAAAGTTAAAATCTAAAGGAAACAAGAAGACAATTCTTCATTTTTGGGCAATTTTCCATTCATAAAAGTAAATCTTCACGAAGAAAAGTTGAAACCGAGAAAGAGAAGAGAAGAAGGAGAGAAATAAAGAGTGTGAAGATTAGCTACATATGGGAAATAGAACAATTCTCTTTGGAAGAAATTGGTTCTAGTAGTGTGTTAAGTAGAACTAATTCTTAGGAAGGAAGAAAAGGAGTTGTAACAACAACATTGGATAGAACTACAAAAGTATGAAACCAATGACCTATCCTATAGCTTGTGTAGTAGTAAAGGAAGGGGTGTAGTTTTAATTTTCTTTCTAGATGAAACTAGTAGTGGAAACAAGAGAATCGTAGCTCTTCTAGAGGAGACAATTTGAAGAGTAGTCCATAGCTTGTGTGGGAAAAAAAGATGAACTATATCTCATTTTAGGTAATTCATGATTCCATGGTTTCGAAGGAGAAAAAACCTATGTGATTTTCCAACCAATACATAAACCTGTGAGCATCCTCTCAGAAAAGGCTTGGCCTTGTTCTATTTTTTTTATTTTGTTGCAATTGGTAGAAAAAACATATTCCCTCGAGATTGCATAGACTATATGCTTATTTCAATTTAATAAAAGAAACCATGTGTTTTTATTTTATTTCATTATTAAATGCATGCATGTATTCTTATTAACCTTCAATCCTTATTATAAGTGTTAAAGTGATTCTAGGAAAAGTGACCTTCAAAATAGGAATGAAAGTTTTTATCTACATTAACTTACACCCTCCATTAAAACATTTCATTCTATCTTGTGCCCCCTACTAATGGGTAAAGTGGCCCAATGAGACATCATTTTAAATATTACTTAATGAATTCAACTAAAAACTTTCTTACCATTCTTAATGAGTGAGGATGAGTTACAATTTCCATAAATCACTACATATAATTTTTATTTTGTTAATTGCTATTATATATATATATATATATATATATATATATATATATTAATTTACAAAGTAAATTGTTTATAAAATAAACTATATATTCTATAAATACAAAAAAAATACATTCAAAATACAATTTTATATTAATTGAAGTAAGCTTCAAAAAAATATCTTTTCAATATTTAAAAATAAAGTTGTGATTCAAGTTACACAAAGTTTCTAACATTTATAAACTCCTTTTATATTATAATATTTATTACACAAAGTTCCTATAAACTCCTTTTATAATTCTAACATTTATTACACAAAGTTCTTATAAACTCATTTTATAGTTCTAACATTTATTCATCAATAAAAATGAGAAGTATTGAAAAATGCCCATTCATAAAATTTGACACTCGTATTTTGCAAGATACCAGATATATAAAATATGCAGAATGGAAATGAAATGCTAGAAATGACAGAATAACAGTAAAATATCCAGCATAATCTTCACAATACACAGAAATGATATACGAAATAGCAACATAAATAACACTTTGAATCAGATAGCAATGTTCACAGGCCTCTTCGAGGGGGCAAC
>ML786335.1:603972-629234 GCA_009831015.1 Picea engelmannii | reverse complement strand
TAATTAATTAATACATTAGTGTATTTATACATTATTAATGTTGTCTTCCTTTATTTATATATAATGTATTATTTTAACAATGTACTTATTTTTTTATTACTTTCTTATTATTATATGTAATACTTTATTATTTTTGTTTTTATGAACTTTATTAAATACTTTGTTATTTACTATTTTATTTTTTATAAATTAATTTATAATATATAAATGTATTTTTTCCGTTATTATTGTATTATTTTAATAATGCATTTATTTTTTATTAATTTATTAATTTCTCTATATTATTTTCTAATTTATAAATACTTTTTATTTAATATTAATTTTATTATATATAATCAATTGAGAATTAATAATTTAATTAGTATTAATTAATAAATATTATTATATAATTTCTAATTAATTAATTTTCTATAATTAAATAATCAATTTCTAATCATTTATTTATTGTTTAATATTTTTTATAAAGAAATAATAATTTATTATTATTTAATAATTAAATTATTATTTATTATTATTTAAGTATTATTATTAAATTATTAAATTTTATTTGAATATTAACTAAATTTTTAATTATTTTATTTTAAATAATAATTAAGTAATTACTAAATAATATTTAAATATTACATTTAAATTGTATCAAAATATGTTCATGGTTGTGGCGATGCATGTCGACCGTCAACTAGCAACAACCACATTTATGTAAAAAGTGGTTGATATACGCTGATCGACGCCATTAATTTAAAAAAGTGGAAAATGGCGTCGATTGGCATATATCAACCACCTTTTACATAAATGTGGTTGTTGCTAGTCCATTATTTTCACATACCTTGCCACTCTATGTCTCATAGAATGTCGTAGAGTGGATATCTTACCAATCTACGTCTAGTAGGGTGGGGGTGGATGTGTATGCAGTCATCCATTTTTTTCTTTGACATTTTCGTCGTTTCTTCTCTCGCCATTCCTATCCAGTCTTTCTCTTTGGTTATTTTGGTTTATTTATTGTTAGTGAAACATCCTCTTAAGGTAATAAATAGATAATATCTCTTATTCTCCAAATATGGAACAAGTGAGTGAATATATTTTCATAAAGTAAGTGTTAAGTGTTATATATGGAATCTTTATTTTGTTGAATAATAATTTATCACTTTATTTATAAGGAGTTTTGAAATTGTGGAAAACAAAAGTAATTGTATTGTAGGTATTAGGGATATGGGGTATCTAGGAGTTTATAGGTATTGGGGTATAAAAAGGGGTATCTAGTAAAATAGGGGTTTTTTTCATTGGAAAGATGTATTAAGAGGGGATTGAACAAAAATATTTTTGGAGTTATTTATCATTATCGAGTGAAAGTGGAGATATTCTTTAATATCTCATGAATGGAAGTAATATGTCACATGTTCACTAAGTGAAGACCTTATGCTGCCATATGGATGTAATTTGGATAAGAGGCATTTAGATGTACCATTGAAAAATATCTCTGAGACCACCTCACACTTGGTAAGAAACGTCTAGGTACCATCTCCTTTCCTTACGTACATCTCCTTCCAAATGGGTTCTTCCCCTACCATTGCCAAGCCCCCAAGGAATTCCAATGAAACACATCAAAAATTTAAAAATTTTAATGGGCAGACAGAAACGTCACTATGAAGGAGTGATTCTCTTTACAATACATCATTTAGAATCTACAAAAGAAAAGTTTGAATCTCTACTCAATGACCTCAAAAAATGATGATGCAGTACAAAAAAAGTTTATCTTTAGACCTTGCATAGATGCATTCTTCTTCCTTGCATGGTTTTCGATTTCTATTTTGTTATAAACACAACATTTTTGAAGCAATGACTACAAAAAGTTGTGTCAGACACCAAACACCTCAAATTCAATCCAAAAAATTCTCAAGTTCCAAAGTTAACATAAAAAGGAATCTTTTCATATGGTCGGTATGAGTAAACTACCACAATTGGAATCCACTTTTAAATAGAACCCAAATTGCTCACATATATCATTTTCAAAACAAAAATGTGCTCTTACGAGATGTAATGAATCAAATTAGCATATGGTAAGAATTTTTCTTTCCACTTGGTGAAGGTATCTACCAAATTTCATGTGTTTGTGGAAAATCATACATTGTTCAAATTTACAGATCTTTTAAATCCTTCCTCAAGGAACATATCACTTACACTTTCCACAATTCAATCTCTAAGGTAATTATTATGGAACATGCACACAATTCTACAAATATCATTTTCTTTGATGAAACTAAGATTTTTGTCTCAACCACCTCTTACTAGTGTAGTATCATTCATTCACGAAACACTAGAAATAAAAAAACATCTTATCCCACTATTGACATAGGGGCAGACCCAAGGTTCAACTCTAACAACGCACTAACAAGCCCTAAATATTGGCCCTTTCAGCAACACCTGCGAAGAAGATGCAGTCTCACCTGAAGTAGCAATAGGGGTTGAAGGACACATGTGTCTACAACTAAAGGAAATACCAAGTGGATCTAAAACAATAGAAACACAACAACTAGATATCAATTACGAACTTAACCCACTTCACATAGTTATATCTCATATCTAACACTATGATGCAATAACATAATAACATAAGTAAAAGAACACAACACCAATCCCACGGAACAACAAGATATACGTGGTTCACCCTCTCCCTAGGGTTACGTCCACTCAACTGCGTTTCTTGATATTATAGGAAAACATATTGTTCTATCTGCGCTCTTAGCTTGCAGATCTCTCTTCCTTTCTCTCTCTCTGTTTCTCTCCCCTCCCTGTGCACCCAACTACAGGGTTGATATTCGCACCCAACTAAAGATATTACAATACATAATGCTCACACACAACACTTCTCTCTTACACAATACACAATGATCAATGACGAACATCCAACTCTAAACGAACCCATCCCAGGTCCTCTAGACCTTTATTTATACATTAAATAACAAAGTCTAGGTGTCAAAACCCTACATCCAAAACCCTAGGTCCTCTTTGACCCACGTTTTCTGGGCTTTTCCAGCCTGCCTTTCCATTTTTCCCACGAGGTGCTCCAAATCATATATTTGTGGATTTTTCTACTTGATTAGTTGTCCACAATCTATCTTCCTTGATGATCTATTCTCCTCAATATTCCCGTCCAACGACTTGTTTTCCCTTGCTTCGCTCCTTCTTTTCTGTTTCTTTAACCACTTCGACCCAATCTCAATCAATGTGCCTTCCGCGCAGTTCGCACTTTGTCTTTTATTTTCCTTATTCTTCACTTTCTTTATTAACCCATAACCAAGGGACAACAAGCCCCCAACACTCACCTATGACTCGTCTCGAGGCACTTCAGGTCTGAATCTTATGTTTTACTTTGACTTTAGACTACGCAATGCAGCCTGTGCTTTCTCCTCTATCCTTCCCCACTGTGTGAAGACTTTATTTTCTATGTCTGGTAGCCAGTTTCAACTGCACTTGGTACCTAGACCCTTCTCTTTCATATTTTACTTAGAGATGTGAGGCAACTGGTTGTCATAGTACAATTTCAACCAACTCCCATTCACCAAAAATTCCTTCCATTCTCCCCTTAAAGTCTTCAACTTCACATCTCCTCCTTCTGTGACATAAGAAACCTCATATGGCCCAAGTAAATGTGTTCTGAAATTCACTAGATGCTTCATGAACTTGCTGTCATAAACCAATATCAGATCTCCTTGCTTAAAGTCTTTCTTCTTGATGTGTCTGTCATGGTAGGTTGTCTCTCGTTCCTTCTGTACTTGTTGGTGAAATCCTGCAATAAACATGTCTTCCTCCAATTCGACCAATGACGCGAGCCTCTCTTGAACAACACCAGTGTCATCCATATATGTAAAGGTTGCAATTCTTAGACTAGGAACCAAGTATTCCATAGATACAACTACTTCTAGACCATAGACCAAATTAAAGGGAGTCTTCATTTTTAGCTTCTTGTAAGTGGTTCTATAGGCCCATAATATTGCGGGTACTCTCAAATCTCAATAATCCCTGTTTACACTGCAAATATTCATCAATGTTGTCTCGAAGTTCTTATTGAAGGCTTCGACTGTACCATTCTTCTGTGGATGGTATGGAGTGCTCTTCTGATGGTGAACTTCAAATTCCTGAGTCAAGGCTTAAATCGTCTTATTAATAAAATGTGTTCCTTGATCACTCATCAGGATCTTTGGACATCCAAACCTGGTTATGATATCATCGAAAATGAATCACGCAGCTATAGTTGCACTACAGTCATTAATTTATCATTCTTTTTTGCATCTGGTCAAATATTTTGTCGCAGTAATGATGTAGCGAGCTCCTGTGCGCTTTCCTGGTGGGTTGATAGGTCCCATAAAATCAATGGCCCATTTCTCAAATGCCTATAAGGTTAGTTGTGGTGCTAAAGGCATATCATCTCTTATGGAAGGTTTCCAAACTCTTTGGCATACATCACAGGATTTTTAGTATTCCTTAGCGTCTTTGTGTAAAGTGGGCCACGAGAGGCCATCTCTAAGAACCTTCTGCATTGTTTCTTTTCCTGCATAGTGTCCTCCTGTGATGCCTTCATGTGCTTTTTCCAAAATCAATGGTCTTTCTACCTCCATAACACATCTCGTCAATATCTCATCAGGTCCCATCTTGTATAGTTGTCCAGCTATAAGTGAAAAATTTGCAGCGCGAAATACCAGTTGTTTTTTCTAGATAATTGTGTATTTGCGAGGTGTCATTCCTGTTGACAGGAACTAGACTATCTCGAAGAATTAATCATCAAACTTCCTGATGTCCAACAACTGTGCATCTGTTAAGGTATCCTCCAAGCTAGTAGGTTCCTCTTTTTGTTCTAACGTGGATAAGCGGTCATGTCCCTTGTTCATTCTCTTTGGCTTGACCATGATCTCGAAATCATATTCCTGGAATAACATAATCCATATGCATATTCTTTCCCCCAACATTAGCTTGTTGACTATATATTTCAATGAAGATTGATCAATGAACATTTAAAGTGTCCCCCAACAAGTAGTGTCGAACTTTCTGCAGTGCATACACCATGGCTAAACCTTCCCTCTTAGTGGTAGTGTAATTTACCTCAAATGTTGAAAGATTCCTGCTAGCAAAGGCTAAAGGGTGGTCAATATCTCCTAGTCTTGGCTATGATAACACTACTCCTAATGCAATGGACAAGGCATCGATATGAACATGAAATTACTTACTCTAATATAGAAAAACCAGAATAGGTGCAGTGACCATTTTATGTTTCAGCATGTCAAAGCTCTGCTGACATTTGTCTATCCATTGGAACTGACAATCTTTCTTCAACAACTTCTCCATGGGTGTTGTAATCTGTGTATAGCCCTTAATGAACTTTTTGTAGTATCCAGTATGTCCCAACGTAGTGTGAAACTATCTAACTGAAGTAGGAGGGGGTAGATCAACAATAATGACAATCTTAGATGGATCTACCAGCAATCCCTACTTACACACAATATGGCCTAGCAACGTGCCAAAGGGTGAAAATAATATACATTTCTTCAGGTTTAGGGCAATCTGACATTGCCTGCACTTATCCATCATTAGTCTCGGAACTATTTGTTGGCACAGGGGCAGACCCAGGATTCATCTCTAATAGCGCACCAACAAGCCCTAACTACTGGCCCTTTTGGCAACACCTGCAAATAAAATACAGCCTCACCTGAAGTAGCAATAGGGGGGTGTAGGACACATGTGTCTACAACTAGAGGAAATACCAAGTGGATCTAAAACAATAGCAACACAATAGCTAGATATCAATTAGCAACTTAACCCACTTCGCACAGTTATATCTTAGATCTAACACTATGATGCAATAACATAATAACAGAAGGTAAAAGAACACAACACCAATCCCACAGAACAACAAGATATACGTGGTTCACCCTCTCCCTAGGGATACACCCACAGAATTGTGTTTCTTGATATTATAGGAAAACACACAATTCTATCTGCTTTCTTATCTTGCAGATCTCTCTTCCTTTCTCTCTCTCTTTCTCTCCCCTCCCTGCGCACCCAGCTGCAGGGTTGATCTTCGCACCCAGCTAAAGATCTTACAATACAGAATGCTCTCACACACAACACATCTCTCTCACACAATACACAATGAACAACAACTTACAACCAACTCTGAACGAACCCATCCCAGGTCCTCTAGACCTTTATTTATACATTACATGACAAAGTCTAGGTGTCAAAACCCTAGAACCAAAAGCCTAGGTGTCTAAAACCCTAGGTCCTCTTTGACCCACGTTTTTTGGGCTTCGTCAGCCTATCTTTCCATCTTTCCCGCGAGGTTCTCCAAAGCATCTATTGGTGGTTTTTTCCGCTTGTTGAGTTTTCCACGATCTATTTTCCTTGTTGATCTGTTCTCCTCGACCTTCTTGTCGAACAACTTGTTTTCCCTTGCTTTGCTCCTTCTTTTCTTCTTCTTTAACCACTTCGACCCAATCTCAATCAATTTGCCTTCCACGCAGCTCGCAGTTCATCTTTTCTTTTCATTTTTCTTCACATTCTTTCTTAATCCATAACCAAGGACCAACACCCACATTTAAACTTTTATAAAAAAAAAAAAAAAAACCTTTTTTATAGAATTGTTTTCTTCTTTCCATGTCTTCAATTAACGTGCTTTTTGTTTTTAACTTAACCTTTAATATCTAGGTTTATTTTATCTTATTCCTACTAAAATAATTTTAATTTTTTTATTTTTAAAAATATTATTTCAATGTTTTCAATTAACCTCTTTTTTGTTTTGTTTTCAACTTAACTTTTAATATCTAGGTTTATTTGATCTTATTCGTACTAAAATAATTTTGATTTTTTAATTTTTAAAAATATATTTTCAATGTTTTCCATTAACCTCTTTTTTAATTTTAACTTAACCCTAGGTTTATTTGATCTTATTCCTATTAAATTAATTTTATTTTTATTTTTTCAATATTTTTTTATTATTTTGAGTTACTTTTAGTTCATTTTAATAATTCTTATACTAAATTAATTTTAATTCTTTTATTTTATAATATATATTTTTATTATTTTGAGTTGGTTTTAATAATTCTAATTATTCTCTATTATATTTCATTATTTAATTCTTTTATATATATTTAGAATTTGTTTTTTCATTATATTTTTTTTTAATTTTTTTATTTAGTTTAATTCTCTAGTTTGACTTTATGGTTAAAGCTTTTTGATCTCTCAGTTTGAATATTAAATATTATTTTTATTTTTCTTTGATTTTATGATTTTTTTGTTTTTAGTTATACCAATTTTATTATTTTTCTTTACAGCTGAACTATATCTATCAAATATTTATTATTAATAATGTTAAGGAACATATTTTATTTTAATCTATTTTTTAATGATTAATCATTATTTATAACTTCTAAATTTTCTCTACTTAAAACATATACCAAGATATTTCATAAACTTTTACACAATTTAATACATTATAATTAATTATGAAAACATATAATTTATATATTAAATTTCTTCATACCAATAAATCAACTAAACTAAATTAAAATAACACAATTCCAAAATTGTAAAATCTCTTAAACAATTTATTTATAAAAAAATTCAAATAATTATGACTAACCATAAATACCTACACAGTCAAATATTATTTTTTTTAATATTAATAAATCAATTTAACTTAACATGTTTCCACACTTGTGAATTTTCATACTACAATCTCTTAAGCAATTAAGTGAAAAATAACTGAATTTGAATAAATTTTATCAATTCTCATATACCTCACCTCTCCGATCTCTTAAGCATTTATATTAAAATTAGGTAAAAAGTGTCAAAATGTTGACTGAATTTGAATAAATTTTGTCAATTGCGATATACCTCACCTCTAGCTTTTTCTTATATATATAAGAGGAGAAAAGGTTCGAAGGAGTTGGACTTCATAGGGAAGATTTCATTCAGATGTCATGTGAGGGATGATAAATCATACTTTAGCTTAAATGTCAAGTTTGAAGGGGGTTTACTTTGCTAAAATTGCCAAAAACCTGAAAAAACAGAATCCTTGTAATTTACTTAATACCCAACTCAGAGTGTACTATTCTCTTACAAACCATAATGTACATTTTCTCTAAACGACCTCTATTGAGAGGTTGGAAAAATGGTGGCTATAAATTCCTCTAAATTAATGAAAAAAATTCAGCAAACTTATTTTAGATCTCAAGTGCAAAAATTCAAAATTTAGTCAGATCCATATCTATTTCAATTATATGTATGTGTCAATCACCCTGAAGGCTTATTTTTAAAATTTCATTTGTCAAATAACCCAGGTGTTGAACGATTTTGAAAAAAAAAAATCCAAGAAACCCACAGAAGAAGAGGCAGCATGAAACGGAAAATTTGTGATAAAAAAACACAAAATACAAATATCTGCTTATTTTTAAAATTTCACTCGTGGAATAACCGAGGTGTTGAACAAAAAAATATTAAAAAATCCACAAAAACCCACAGAAGATGCAGCATCAACCGGAAAATTTGTGATGATAAAACACAAAATAAAAATCTAAGATATCTGATTCTGATTCCTGTTTTCAAGAAGTATGAACCGACACAGAAAACCGCCACAATGCTCAGGCTCCATTCTCATACCATCAGGTCAGTTGTGACAGCTGCAACCGGGGTAGTGTACAGGTATGGAATAGACCAGAAAAACAATCCCATACACTATAAAAACTCAGAAAACGCTTACAGCCATCCACTGAATTTATATAAAACTGGGAAATTGAAACAGGCAAATGTTGATCTAAAGAACCCACATCAATCATATGAGTTGAGAGCATTAATACAGCATACCCTGTAGATTATACTGACAACACATCTGAAGTTTTCCACGTTTGGGAAGAGAAGGGATGCATGGTGAGGGTTGTAGGAATGCATGGAGGCGGGAAAAACAGATCATATTGGATGGGCTAACTAATGAATGAACGAGTTGACTTAGTTTTGCTATTTTTTCCCACTCCCAATGCTTTCAAGCCACATAACACCCCTTATGTAATTTTACTGTTTTGGAATTATTATTACACTTATTGATAATGAACACATTTAACAGGTTTAATGCTTAATCATTAATCAGTTTTGTATGGACAAGATTAAATATTGATGAAATATTCTTAATCGTCCCAATAAATCAATGGTTCTGATTTCAACCACTAAATTCCTCACTATTATAAAGCCATCAGTTTACATGTTTATTTGTTTACCTTTATTTTATCATATTTTGAATTTACTATGGTGACTAACTAAATATCAAATTTGAGTAATTAACAAATATTAATTAACAAATATTAAGATTTTATTATTAAAAAGATATGAATCAGCTTTTCATTTTCTAGACCAACCAAAAACCTTTAGACATTCACCAACCACAAATTTGTGGCTATGCTAGTTTGAACATTGTGTTGGGTGTTTCCAGAATAATATACATGGATAACAACGCTAAGATAAAAAAATTATAAGCCATTACGCAAGTATGTCTCAGACGGTGGTGGCAGGGCAGCTTGTCTTTCACCTTCCAGTGTCCAGTCTTAACGGCATGCATTCTTTATTCCAAAACGTTGACGATTATATGAAAGCTTTGTTCAGATTCTCAAATTCGCATTTGAAAACTATCCTCTCTGTGTTTGTCCTGTTTTCATTCAGAGCTGACAATTAACCAGAAAATGACAGAGATAATAGACAAAACCTGGCTGGCTATGAATACCTTGGCCTGATCATACTTGGTGAAATTCTGGTGAAATTCTTCAAGTATCGCTGGGATGGATGTTATTTCTGTAAGTCTCCTAGAACTACTTCTTAATTATATCTGTAACATCAACAGTATGTCATTGTACACTGTCAGCTGTTCTGACCAGTTGTACAATTGTTTCTTGATTTTCTTGATTTGTTGAAGTTTATTTAGCTCAGCTCTATTCTCTTAATGAATTGAGTTTTTCTCATTCCTGCTTTCTAATTTAGTCTTCTTTCTATTATCTTTTCTGCTTTTCATTTTGTCACTACTACTGTGGCTGGCAACCCCAGGGTTGGTGAAGTTCCCAATGCTGGTAAGGTTGGGTTTTGCCATGCCTATTCAACTGGGTAGATTTTAATTGGAAAAGGTTTTGTCTAAACATTTAACTTTTTGAAATTCAAAACAGATCTTGGTGAAATTATCATTTTTTCTTGTTTAAATAACATTTTTAAATATATAAATAAATTCAAATCTCTTAAAAAAAAAATTGAAGTATTCAAATTATCACTCAAATCTAAAATTTCAACAACTTTTAATCAAAATACAATAAAAAAATATCTAAAAAATATAATCATAAAAACTCAAAAAAATCTAACGTTTAAACTACACAAAACTGAAATAACCCAAATAAATACAAAACTAGATAGGCGCAGACGCTGATCGAGAACAGTCACGTAGTTCGGAATGTTGACAAGAAGGTAAATGTATCATATTCTAAAGTTAGGCGGGATATTGACAAGAAGGTAGATGCATCATATTCTAAAGTACGTTCTGCGACAAAGCGCCAAAGGAAATTTGAATGTGAATTCGACATACCTGAACGAAGCTATTGCCAGCAGGCGGCTGGGAAGCTGACCGGTAAATGGGATGAGTGGAGCTCACGGTATCTGAGCGCTGGATTTCTTACCAAGAAATTGGAATCTGTTAAGAATGTGCACTTTTTTTCCATGAGAAAAAAATGCTCTTTATATTCAAAAGTATATAAAAGTTTACATGCCGAATTTCATATACAGCAGCTAATCAAGGCGAAACCACAAAAGACTTGGTTCGAAACCATCAATGGTCCAACAAATACGGCAAATCTGTCAAAGGTCTGATTAATGCTATGCAGGAATCAAATCAAAGGTTTATCTTGTAGGAAGGTCCTTCATGACCGTCCTCCCAAAATGAAAAGTAAATTTGATTCGGAGGTATGTGCAAAGCCTTTTTCGAGAGAGAGTCTGCCACGTTGTTTTCCTCTCGGAAAATGTGCTGGAAGGAAAGCTTTCTGAAACGAAGAGTAGCTTCTTTGGTCCGTTCCTTCCAGCAATTAAGAGCTGCCACACGGAAGTCTGCGAGTTCGTTCAGCCAATCAATAGTGATTTTGGAGTCACCGAGGAGCAACAAAACTTCGGTGTGGCGACTAGCCAGAACTAGTGAGGTCCAAGCACCAATGAGCTCAGCCTTTGTGTTGGAACCCTGTTTGTAGTTCAAAGTCCAGAGAATACTTGAATGCGAATTTAAAACTATTTCCCCCCAGCTCCACAAAATGCTCCCCCAAGTTGAGAGGCCCCGTCAAACCAGGCCACCGCCCTATCCAATGGAATGTGTAGAGGTCGTCGAACTGTTGGCTTAATCTATGTCTTTGCAAGTTTGTTTGCTTCAGTCAAAATGAGAGAAGAAACATGAAGGATAGACGGCTTCTTATCATTGAAGATTGCAGCATTTCTGGACAGCCAAACATGCCAGCAAATGTGTATCGGAAGCATTGGAAGCGTGTTGTTATTGAGAATCCAGTTTTGGAAGCAAGAATGAACATTGTTGCCACTCCAATGTGTAGAAATCTTTAGAGCAGATGTAATTGTTGTCCAAAGCGCTCGGGTGAATGAGCAGAAAACAAAAACATGATGCGAAGATTCGAAGTCTCGAGCACAAAGAGAGCAGCGGTTTGGGCCCTCCCAGTCGCGCGCTTGCAACTTGTCCCAGAACAGTAATTTATTTTCCAGCATGAGCCAAGCAAACAATTTATATTTTAGAGGGCAAGAGTCCTTCCAGATCCTCTGTCTCCAGTTTGCTATTGAATATTTCCAGGTAAAGTCAGCCAGAGCTTGATAAACGTTTTTAGCAGTTAATCTCCCCGATCGATCGCCCCCCGTCCAGATTAGGGAGTCCGACTTTGACTTCAGATATACGCCGGAAGCTTTGAGAAGTTGGGAGAAGTTATCCCATTCGGCTCTGTGTTCCAGATTTAAATGCAAATCCAATCCGCTCAGGCAAGAGTCGCCAAGAGTGCCTGCAATGGACGGGCTGAAGAAATGATGTAAAAAAACAAGATTTTTGTGTTGTAGATGAGCTCGAAGGGACGGGGAGAGAATCGCTTTCCTGCCAAGATCCAGAATGCAGTTACGTCCAACTTCAATCAAGCGACCATCCCCGGGATCCCACGAGAGCCACTTTAAAATGATCGAAAGCGTGGCAGAAATTTTTTTCCAAGCATGAGAACCTGTTGAAGGATGGGCCTTCATGAATCTAATCCAAACATGGACCGGAAGGTGATGTAGATACTTAGCACTGATAACAGAACTCCAAAGTCCTGGTTTTGTTAAAATTCTCCAGAAGGTGTTAGTCGAAAGTGCCTTTTGGAAAAGAGACAGGTGTTTGAGGCCCCAGCCTCCCATCGACTTTGGCTTAGAGAGCTCCTCCCATTTGCAGAGATGAAAGATACTGGTTTTCTTACAACCAGACCAAAGAAATGAAAATATGAGTTGACGGAGAGACTTCAAAACAAAGGCTGGGATGTGTGCTAAAGCCATCCAATACACTGGTAGGCTTTCCAGCACCGCTTTGATCAAAATAAATCTTCCCCCCATAGAGAGAAATATGTGCTTCCAGTTGAGAATTCTATCTTCGAAGTTTGCAACGAGCCAAGCCCAATCATTTGGAGTGTATCTGGCAGCTTTTAAGAAAAATCCTAAGTAAGAAAAACCCTCCACAAGGTCTTGGGAACCGATGCCAAATAGCTCACTTAAGTCGAGTTTTAAGGAGTGTTGCGCCTTTGAAATCAAGAAGATGGATTTTGAGGCATTGATTTGTAAACCTGAAACATCACAAAAAGAAGAGAGAATTGAGTGTATAATGGACCATTCGACAAAATTAGAAGATGTCAAGATTAGAACGTCATCAACAAATAGGATATGGAGAATATGAGTTAGCCCTGCCACTTTAACACCTTTCAAGAGGCCCTCCGCTTGTTTGAACTTTAATAAAATGTTGAGGCCTTCCAGGATCAAGATGAAAAGAAGGGGGGAGAGAGAGCAGCCCTGTGTGAGTCCTCTCTCACAATTGAAGGTCTTTGTAGCTTCTCCATTGATTAGAATAGCTAGGGTTGCTGAGGAGATACATCCCATTATCCAGTTTGTAGTAGAAGTGCCAAAACCGCTCTAGATAAGGATGAGGTGAAGAAAGTTCCAATTTATACAATCAAATGCCTTTTTGAGATCCAGCTTGAGGAGGATGGCTTGAAGAGATTTTGTCTTAATGGTGTGTAGGCACTCTTGTGCAATGCCAACTGCATCCAGTATCTGTCTTCCCTTGAGGAAGCCAAGTTGTTCTGCGGAGAGCGCCCGAGAGAGAAAAGGTCGGAGTCTAACAACAATGATTTTAGAGATGATTTTATAACAGAGATTGCAGAGCGAGATGGGGCAGAAATCAGTGAAAAGCCGGGGAAAATTTGTTTTTGGAATCAGAACCACAAAGGTTTTGTTCAGCTGTGGGCTTACAAACCCTCTTGTTCTCGAATCCTCAACGATGTCTAGAATGTCCCGTGCCATTAGATCAAAAAAGTGTAAGAAGAGCTCGACCAATCAGCCGTCGGGTCCTGGGATTTTCTCTTTTTTAAAACTTTTGATTATCTCAAATAGTTCTTCTTTTGTACAGGGGGAATGTAACAAATTTGCTTGATCTGGAGTAATCAATTTTGGAAAGAAAATAGCAGTAGCTGTCTGCGCTGCAAGTGAAGGAGATGGGGGGGCTTGGAAAAAAGATTTGAAGTGAGAGTAAGCCGCCGATTTGATCTCTTTCTGGGAATGGAGAAGATTGCCAGAATCATCTTCGATTTCCCATATATGCTTTCTTGATCTATGGGCACATGCAACTCTATGAAAGTAAGTTGTATTTTTGTCACCTCCCGCCAACCACAACATCCTACTCTTTAAATGCCAACACTCCTCCTCCTCATGAAGCAGATTTCTATGGACTTCTTCTAGAGATCGAATCCTGCGATATAAGTCCACACAATTAGGCATCTGAAGCTTTTGTTTTAAAAGTAAATCCAGTTCAAATTCAATATTGATATGCTTGGCTTGATCTCTGTCTTTTTTATCGTTTAGCCATTGAATTGAGAGAGATTTTAAGGCACAGAGTTTTCTGAACAAATTCCCTTGAGGATCTCTAGGAATGACATGTGAGAAGTTTGACCAAACAGATTTAACCAGATTTATGAAGGAAGGTTCCTTCAACCAATGCAAATTAAATTTAAAGGGATAAACCTTTGCTCCACGACCTTCCCCTAATTGAAGGCAAATCGGTGTATGGTCTGATAAGAAGGGGAGTTTAACCCATGCGCGGCTGCTATAAGTCGGAAGGAGAAGACTCTCAGCAACCAAAAAGTAATCAAGACGCTTAGAAATATGCACAAACCCTTGTCTTCCGTTCCTCCAGGTTGGCAGAAGCTCAGGGGGTTTGATATCAATCAGAGCATTTTTGTAAAAAATCTGTTGAAAGAAACTAGAAAGTGGATCTGGCAAAGACGAGTTGCCCCAAATTTCAGAATTGCTGGTAGTTAGATTAAGATCCCCGGCGAGAATGAGGTTCTCATCCGCCAGAAGCCCCAGATCGTCTAGCCTCTGCCAGAAATCCTTGCGTCCAGTGCAAGGGCCATAAACATTTAGCAGGTTGATAGGTCGATTTAGGTCCATACTGATCTCGGTAAGTAAGATACCCCTAGGACTGAGCATCGGGGAGAGGTTGAAAAAAGTTGGCTCCCAAGTGTCCAGAAGTCCTCCCGAAGTTCCCACTGAACTTGCCACACAGGACAGCCAGCTCGAGCGAAGTAAATGCATGAAATCTCTAGCCACTGAAGCTTCAACAAGAGTTTCTTGAAGGAAAATGAGAGAAGGATGAGTCTGATCGATGATTCTTTTCAAGGAGGCTTGTTTCAGAGGTCCTCCGACCCCTCTGATGTTGATGGAAAGAAAGATCATGATTTCCCTCTTACAAGGGCTTTAAGGCCTCTAAGCGCCCCTTGTGTTGGAACAGGAATGGAAGAAACCGCTGAAGACAAGCCAGTCAAAGTCTTCTTTCATGCACTACGTGTTTTTAATGGAGAGAGTTCCTGGCCTACTCCTCTTGACCAGATCGGGTCATGGGCTATAAAAGGTAAAAGTCTTGAGGAAGATGGGCGATCAACGTGACTCCCGGATCCTAACACTGTAGATTTACCTTGATAAGTATGGAGTGGGATAGATTCAAAGGGAAGGGAGGAATCAGAGGGCAAATCCCGAATAATAGAATCCAGTTGTGTATCTGAGAGGGGAGGTTCAGAAAATCCGGCAAGGGAGTTAGGATCATGTGAGACATCTAAAGCATTTAAGGGATCGGTTTCAGACAGTAAATGAGAAGTCGGTGTGGGTAGAGAATCAAGGGGAACCTACACAGGAGAAGGTATTGTAGCAGAAGGATGGATGGAGTCTGGAACGAGGGATTCAATTGAAAGATCTATTAGGGAAGCCATGGAGGTTGGAGGCAAAATGAGATCAGAGTGTTTAGAAATGAAAATTCTGTCCGAGGCCGAGAAGGTGTTGTAAAGAGAAGGGCAGAGAGATTGAATTTTACTCACTAAATCATCCTCCAGAGCAGTGTCATCACTTTGGTAGAGAGGCACATCAGCTGGCTAATTTGGTGATGAGATATAGCCATTAAAAGTTGCCTCTTCAGTAGGTTCCAAAATCGCCTCTGGAGGAGGCAACTTGGAACAGTCTCTTCTCAAGTGTCCTGTTCTACGGCAGAAAGAGCAACGGAAAGGTATGCCTAGAAAGTCCAATCTCTGAGAGATCAGTTGTCTACGCCAGTCTATCTCCAAAACTTCAGGAAGTCCAGCCTGTATGTCTAATTCCACATAAATCCTCGCTAATCTTCTATCCTCTGCCTCAAGAAGATTTGAATCAATTTTGAGAAAACGCCCTAAGGATGCTCCAATCCGTTCAAGAGCTTGCAGGTTCCAAAGTTGAAGGGGGAGACCTGGGAGGAGTACCCAGAGATGTCGAAGACCAAAGAATTCAGTGGCAAAGTTAAATCCAAGTCTCCAACGTTTTAGCATGAGGCTTCCCCCATCGATGGGCCAAAAGTCTCCCAGGATCAAAGTAGATTCAGCTGGAGTCTTAAAAACAAATCCTAGCCAACCATGTTGTAACAGGTAAAACTTAGGAAGGTACCTGAGAATAGGTTTCCAAGTTATCTCCAACCAGTCTTCTAACTTCTGCTTGCAGTTTAGCTTGTAGGCTAATCAACCAACTAAGGCACATAGGGATAAATTGCAAGCTTCAGGGAGCCCGATATCCATTCCAAGCACTAGTTTGGGGTGCCTTTGCTTGGGTTTCCAAACTTTTTGTGACTGTTTCTGTGATCCAAGTTTCTTATAAGAGGTCGAGTGCTGCAAAGTCTTGTAATCTGAAGGTGGACAAAACTTTTGGGAACCTGTGTTAAACTTAGCAGAACCTGGTTGAGGTGAAACTGGAAGAGGCTTTTCCACAAGGGACTGAGGTGGGAGGCTTTTTGGGGAAGTATCCGACAGATGTGAAGGTGAAGCAGAGTAAGATGGGAGAAAGGGTCTAGAATAAGATGGAGGAGGTGCGCCAACAGTGTTAATAGAATGAAAATGTTTTGAACAAAGTTCATCTATCGATTCCAGGACCTCTGGGTGGTCCCAAGGGTCCCCCAGGTTCTCATAAGAAATAGAAGGTTCCTTTGAGTCCATGGGAAAAATCAAAAGAATACAAAGTGGAGGGGACAAAAAATGAGGACAGAGAGCTCAGTCAGCGCGGAATCTGGCCGATCCAGCGAGGATATAGGGATAGCAGACAGAAAAGGTGAAACATGAGTCACTTAGCACCGATCAGAAGTCAGAAGAGGACAGGGAAAAGACAAGAGTGATAGCAGGTAAGCCTGTAAGAAAAAAACAGCCCGACAGACTATGTCGACCACCCAGCAAGAAAAAGAGACAAAAAGCGAGTAAAAGATGGAAAACCAAGGTGGGTCGGATGATACCAACCGAGAGGCGCCAGGGAGAAAGTCCGATCAAAATGGAGCGAGAAAAAGCAACTACCAGAAGGTTACCGCAGATGAAGAGATTCAGAGGAACTTCTGGTCAGGTTGCAGGATTTGGTGTGTTGCAGATTTAGAACCAGTTTCAAAAAACGCCATGGGCGTCAAGAATGTGCACTTGCGAACTGCAGACATAATAATAATAAGAATAATAGAAATATTGTTGAAAGGAAGAACTGGAGCCAGATTAATAATAATAATAGAAATATTGCTGAACCATCGGTGACAATAAAAGGGCAAAGTACGACATCTAAGTTGTTAAGTTAGGCTGTCAATATCCAATTAACCATCTACAAATCATCAATGCTAAACTATTGTCTAACAGGTTAAATATTATTCTCGTTAAATTAAGTTTCACTCTTACCTTAAAGAGTTAATACCTTAAAGACTTAATGAATATTAATAGTTTCATTTAATGTTGCTTAGTAAACTAAGTATTGTTAGCACGTTAAATATTATTTTCGTTAAATTAAATTTCACTCTTAATTAATAAGAATTAATAATTTTTAAAGTATTTTTGAATTATTTTAATTGTGAGGTTGACTTTTAGGTTAAAGAGTTAATGACTATTAATTAATAAGTATTAATAGTTTTTTAAAGTATTTTTGAATTATTTTAATTCTGATCTTGACATTACCTAACCTTATCTCAAAGTTAATGAGTATTGATAGTTGAACTTGAAGTTACCCAACTGTATCCCAAATTTTGGATTTAGCAAAATCAAACTTTACATCTATATGGAATGTAATAAAAAAAATAACTGAAATGTTAAAATAAAATAAAAATTATTCAAATCCAAGAAAAATTATCCTGTCTGACCTCTGTAAGAGATACCCCATACATCCGCTGATTCAGAAGGCTGTGTGTTGATTCTGAAAAGCCGAAACATCCTCTGTCTGAGTATCGAGCCTATGCGTGGAGTCTTGTTCGAAGCCATATCTATGAGTCCATCCACCATTGTTGAACCTGTTGGAAAGCCCGTCTCTGTTTTCTCGTCGGTTGTTGTGGCCATGGAGTGCTGGACTGCGTGGGGCTTGTTGGCCAGTTTGTGCAGCACTCTCTTCAGGAGAGAGAGGTGGTTGAATTGGAAGAACTAGTTGCTTGGCCTGTGAGCGACTCTCTCCAGGTGAGAGTGCACAGAGGAAGGAGAGAGCTCCTGGAAGGAACCTTGTAGCTGCCACAAAGCTTGGAGACTTTCGGTCTGGTCTCTTGCTGTAACCCAAGGCAAAGGACATTAGCGATTGAAGGACTGTCTAGGTGATAGAGAAGGTGCATACTCCTGTGGTGGAACAGGCATGTGGGGAAGGAGAGTCTGTGGGCAGTGAGCATGACTGGTTCCTGGGAGATAATTCCTTCCTCATGACTGTGTGTTTTCCCTGTAACCTCAGGCTAGCCTAGGATTCCTTGCCTTGGGGTGGAGCTTAGTCCCAACTCTGGGGTGACCTACTGTTGAGCTAATGAGCAGTGCGGTCTAAGTCTGGGAGGTTTGTGGAAGGCCTGCACCTGGTTGGTGGAATTACCTCAGTTTCAAGATAAGTATCAGCTTATTTTAAATGTTATGTTTTGCATGCCTGTGATGCTTATATTTTATCATGTATTCTGTTGTGTAGATGAATTATGGTTAATGTCATTCTTAAAATTATGATAGAAATAATTTATATGACTTACTCTGAGTTTAAATGTGTTTCATTTGCTTAAATGCATGTTGTTTTATAATCCATAGTTGGTGTTATATTTCTGCGAAGTTTGTTAACCGAAAAAGTGTTGTTACAGTTTGGTATCAGAGCCAAGGTTTCGACACTGAGCCTAGATGGGCTAGTGGAGTGGTCTTTGGACCGAGGGTGAGAGGAGAAATGGTGTTTGGAGGACCAATTTGGGACCCTGGTATGGTCCAGAGTGTCAAGGAGCTACTTGACCATGCCTTTAAGCTCATGAGGTATAGCGGTGTTGTGAAACCGCAACGGGTGTGGTATATGGCCACAAGGAGAGAGGACTCCACACCAGTAGTGCTGGAGCCTTAGGATCTGTTAGTGAGGTAAGTAGCGCACCCTCGTGACCGTCAGATTGGGAAAATGTGCGCGGGTTTTAAAAATCCTTTGGAGTTGCACAGGAGCGTGGGAATCGCGATACGCGAACTCTCGAAAACCCAAAAAACTGAGAAGCTCTACGCTGTAGATCTAGGAGGAAGGCTCGACCGTTAGATATGGTGGAGTCGTGCTCGAGTTAGTCATGAAAACCTTTTGAATTTTTCAAAGTGGGGAGATGGGATGTGAGAAAGGTGAACACCTCTGAAACCCGAAACCCGAAATCCTGAAATGATCTACACCATAGATTGTAGGAAGGGAGTTGACTGTCTGATTCAGTGGAGGAGTAAACCATAATTTCAGGATTTTGATAGATGGAAGTCCAATATGTGGGATGGACAAACTCCCGATGCTCGAAACCCTGAAACGCCGAAAATCTCTGTGTCGTAGATTTGAGGAAGGAGTCTAACCATGGGATTTTGCTTGGAATGGACGTGGGCACATGAACGTGTACCACGTGCCAGTGAGTCGAGAAGACAGGTGAGAGTGGTGAGACCCAATGATGTCACCGAAGGTGACGTGGACCCTCTTGAACGTACCACGCACCACTGTGGTGAAGGGCGACAGCTGTGTTGTGGGCCCGGTGGATAAAGTAAATCGGAATTTGAAAGTCCGGGGTTGGGAAGGAAAGCAAGTCTGAAAGTCTCAAGAATCGAAATCCCAAAACCCGAAGTCTCGAAGTCATCAGAGACGGAAGAATCATAGCATATTTTAAGGGCAATAGCTGTGATATGAGCCCAGAGAGCAAGGAAACAAAATTTTTGGAATTCGGGAATTGAGGCGACAAAGATTAGGATTTTCTGCATCGTGAAATTCTGATTCATGAAATTCTGAAAAGATTTGGACCATTAAACCCAACTCATCGAGGATGGTTGCATCCTGTACAAGAAACCATTTATCGGATTTTGGGGATTGTAGCGACAAGAAGTTGGGAGTCACTGCGTTATGAACTCTCAGGTACTGAATACCCGAATCCCGAAAGCGAGTGTGAGAGCCTCGTGGACCAAAACCTCGAAGCCAGAAATCTTGAAGTCCCGAAATTATAGAATCGTCAGAGCTCAGAAAACTTTGTGAAGTGAAAACGTTTTCTCACTCACGTTGATTTATGAATATTATGATGTTGTAAGGGTTAATGCCTAACAAACTTCGATTGGTTGCATGTCGTGTGTGCAGAGTTCAACGAGTGTCAGGATAACCGAAAACCGACACCGAGTATGGAATTGAAAGAGGTGAAAATTGCCTCTGAAACAGAGGACGAAAGGGTAGGAATGAATGTCAACCTGGGATTTGAAGGAACAAACTATAATGGGCATGGAAAAGAGATGGATAAAGAAGGACATATGATGAAACTCATTGAAAGATTGCAGAAAGATGCCCAGGCTCACCGAGATGATAGCCAAAAACTCATGAAAATCAGGGATCGACAGGGTGAATTCAACTTAATAATGTTGAGGAGCCTAGAAAGAATATAAAAGAAATTGGAAAAAGAGAGTGGCACAAGCAGATCAAGAAGTGTCAGAACCCCTGAGAGGAGAAGGAAATTGAGCAGTGGTAGCAGACATTACCGTCTCTCCCCAAAGCATTCTGGTAAGGAAACACACAGTAGTTCAAGCCCGTCCCCTGCCAGAAAACACCGAAAATATGGAAAGGATGAATTGAAAGGGGAGATGAACAAGATTAAGCCTCCAACATTCAATGGAGAACATAAGAAGGAGGAAGATGCTGAAACATGGTTGCTTGGCATGAAGAAATATTTCCAACTACAGAACTACTCCGCTCATGCAGAAGGAAGAATTGCGATGTATCATCTAAAAGGAAAAGCATCCATGTGGTGGGATCTGTTGGTGCAAGTGCAGCACATCGGAGAGAAAGATATCACCTGGAAGGAGTTTAAGAGGTATTTCGAAAAGAAATACCTGACCAAAAGATATTATGATAGAAAGATGAAGGAGTTCTTTGAACTGAAGCTAGGTAGCATGACCATGGATGAGTACGAACAAAGTTTCTTGGAATTGCTAAAATATGTTCCATTCATCAAAGATGAGACTATCAAGATTCAGACGTATCTGAGTAGACTGCCACCTTCCATTAGTGATAAGATTTAGTATGATGATCCTAAGACCATGGAAGAAACGATAAGAAGGGCGAAATTCTTGTATGAACAACAAAGAGAAAGGCCTACTTTTTGGAAGGCTTGGGATGATCAGAAGAAGTTCAGGAAAGAGCAAAGGCAGAAGGGAAACAAGCCTCCCTTTTCCAGAAGCAATCCCCATGGAAAACCATCCTTTAGAGAGCCCAGGAAGGCTGAAGGGGGTGAGCAAATGCCAAGACCACCACCTATGGAATGTTGGGGTTGTAAAGGAAACCATAGGTACAGAGACTGCCCCCACAAAAAAGATAAAGCGAGAACTGTTCAAACTGTTCAGCAAGCTGAAAAAGTGGAGGATATGGGTAGCAAAATGCCAAGGATCTACACAGCCCTGGACAACAAACAAGCAAAATTTCAATCGCACATGATTGAAGTGGAAGGTATGATTAACAACCGAGCACTTATTATTTTAATTGATTCAGGGGCTAGCCATAGTTATGTAGATCCTAGGGTGGTGGAAAGTTTGCGTTTATCAAGGAGAAAACATGAAAAGTATTGGCTGGTACAGTTATCCATAGGAACCAAAATGAAGGTCACTGAATTGGTTAATTCCTGTTCAGTAGACATGAAAAGATTGAGCTCTAAGGCTGAATTTAATATTCTGCCTTTAGGCTCTTATGACTGCTTAATTGGGATGGACTAGTTGTTCCAGCACCATGCCCTTCTGGACTGTCGTAACAAGAAGTTCACATGCCTGGATGAAGAGGGAAATTAGGTAACAGTCCAAGGAATTCCTATATCCGTGGCTGTTAGACAAATCTCAGCCATGAAGCTGAAGAAGTGTTATAGGAAAGGCTGTCAGTTATTTGCAGCCCATGTGGGAGAAGCATCCAGTGATGTAGTCTCAAATCTGGAAGACCATGAGCTACTCACAGAGTTCAAGGACGTATTTCAGGAGGTAACTGGACTACCTCCTAAGAGGGACATCAATTTTTCTATAAATTTGATGCCTGGATGATGCAGACACCACCTCTGCCTCGACAGGGTCTCTGTGTTGACCTCCCAGTCTTAAGGATCGTTGAAATTCCCATTTTAGCCAAAGCGGCTCTTTGATTCCTCACTAGAATCTCTATTAAAATCGATCCATAGGTTCTTTCTTCTCCTCATGGCCTCTGAACATGATCTCTTCTTCTTCCACCACAGGAAAATGAAATTTCGGGCTTCAGGGTTTCCTGATTCCCTTTGTCGAGAACCTCTGACTTCTTGATCTCCCGATCACCGAAATGTCGATATGTTGAAACACTTTAACATTATTTATCCCCAGGGCTATCTCCTGGTCCATGTGACCACTATTCCATACGACTGCAACCCTATCTCCTTTCGTGATTTGGAGCTTTCAAATGCTAAAATGTATTGGACCTCTTGTCATCAGGATCCCCGATCCTCCAAATCCCGATATCTCGATTCTCCTGGGCCTTTACCTTTTCGCGATTTCGGGACTTTTATTCCTGAAATGTCTTTGGGATCTCGTCCTCGAAATCCCCGAAGTTCTGATCCCTGAAACTTCGATATGACGTCAGCTAGGAAACCCCTTTCGGGATTTCGTGTTTCAGGTTCTCTCGATGCGAGACTCCTCCTCGCCGCTGCTCCTTCGCACTCTCGACCTCCGATGTGCCGAAGTGACATCAGCTGGTCCATTTTCTGCCTTGATCATGATCAATGATAGTGATTGTCTGCTATACCAATGATCCCTGATCTCTTTCGGGACTTCATGGTTTCAAATGTCAAAATGCTCCGACATCTTGTCTTCAGGATTCGTGAAATGTCGAATCCCGATATGTCGATGGGCTCTCCCCTTTCGATATTTTTCCCGAAGGCCTCAATTTCTGCCACGCGTCTCCTCAAGATGGATGGTCCACATCCATTTCACAATTTCGCGAAATCAAATGCTAAAATGTCCCAAAATCTTGTCCCTTCGATTCCCAAAATCCTAACATACGAAATGCCGATAGACTCTCAGTCTCTGCCACGTGTCCCAACAGATGGACGACTCAGATTTGTTTCAGGGTTTTTAGCCTAGATAGTCTCGATCTCCTATCCTCGGGACTTTCGATATCTTGATTTTCGAAATCTCGATGACAAATTCTTGTCGGGACTTCACTCCTCTATTCACGAAGGCTTAACTCCCTCTCAACTCCTATAAGATCTGACGGCTGACGGGTATTCTAAGAAATATCCAACGGTTCAGATCGTTTCTCCTGTGTGCTCCTCCTGCTCCCTAGATGTAGAAATTTCAACGGTCCAGAATCTATCAGCTGATCCAATGGAAGTTGTGCTCCCTCCTGAGCTTCTTTTCTTTCTTCCGAGACTTGGAAGAATTTCCAAAATCCAAAGGCCTCAACCTTTGCTCCCTTTCCTCTCTACGAGCTCCACGATTTGAGTACTCTCCTGTGCATATAAAACCGATGCCCCTCCTGAGCTTTGGGTACTCTGAAATCGTCAAAGAGTTCTATGGCTTCTGCACTCCTTGTAGCTACGACTTCATGCACCTAAATCACTAACCCTTTTGAGCTTCACACCCGAATCCTTGAAGGATTCTGACTCCTGCGTCTCTACAGAGTCTCTGGACGCAAAGTGATATTCCTCGTGAGCTTCTCAATTACTCAGAACCCTAATGGATTTTATCCTTTTTCCTTCTCCTGTAGATGGAGAATTTGGATGCCCTCCTGGTTAGCCTTCTGCTCAAACAACCTATTGTTGAGTCCGCAGGGTGTTCAACAACACTGTGAAGGTCCTTCAATGGGATCTTCCTCAATTTGTAGAACTCAAAGAGTTCTCTTCCTCTCTCTGCCTACCTGCACACTGTCTCAATGCCCTCCTGGCAGAGTGTCAAGAATCCTTAGATGATTCTGACTTCTTAATAAATCACAACAGAGTTCTTCTTGTGTGCACTCCTTGCACTAGCTCAATGCCCACTTAGCAGAGATTTACAAAACTCCTTAGAGATTTCTCTCTGCAACTGTGTTCCTCTTACAAAGCCTTACCTCCTGAGGTATTCAGCAACCTCAAAGGTCTTCCTCTGAATTGTTGATTTCAGCTACTGTGCCCTCTTGGCACGTCTTTTTCTGACTCTGCAGAGTTTAGAAGTGCTTTTGTGCACTGGTATTAAGAGATTGCAGTACTCTATCACACCCTCCTGGCATGAAACCACAAAGATCCCTCAAGCTTGAAAATCAAACAACTCCCTGCAAATGCAAACCTACAACATACATCTACAACATAAATAGAACACACATAGACATTCATTCAACACAGGAAATATGCAGGAAAAATTGCTACTTGTATTAAATGGAAAATGCCTATTTGTACAAGGTGTTCTTGAGCTCATACTTTGACAGAGTCTCGGCTCCTTCTCTTGCATACTCACTCTCTCTTGTGCATATTCCAACTATTACCACTATTCCCAAATGAGATTGAAATTGATCTTTACATGAGGGGGCTCTTAGAGCTCTTCCCTCCAATCTACCTACCCTATTCAATAGCATTGAATGGGTTGTCTGGTCCACAAATCGGATCTAGATCTCATCCTTACAAACATTAAAGGCCTACCTACTCTAATGCCTACACAAAGACATGGCTCCATGTCTCAACAACCTACAACATTAATTACATTTAATTTCAAATCAAAACAAGGGCTACGCCTCTCTTCAGCTTTGAATGCACACGTTGACGTGATTGGCTGGATGGCTGGTTGACATGGAGAGATGCTCCTACATCATACTCCTCAGCTACAAAATTCATGAGATCCTGCTCATGAGCTTCCCATCTCTCATCTTTGGAAATCCTCCTAGATCCTAAACAAATTCCTGGAGTTGTTCATCTGCTCCATCTCCCTGCTGCTACTGCTGCTTATGTGCTGCTACTGCTGTTGTTGTTTCTT
>ML786335.1:582563-599352 GCA_009831015.1 Picea engelmannii | reverse complement strand
CCCATCTCTTAGCTTTGGAAATCCTCCTGGATCCCAAACAAATTCCTGGAGTTGTTCATCTGCTCCATCTCCCTGCTGTTGCTGCTGCTTCTACGCTATTGTTGCTGCATTTGTTTCTTTTCTTCTACCCAGTGCCTCCTTGCTGGCAGTCTCTACTGATCGGATCATCAGCTGCTTGATCTCGTTGATCACTTCATCTAGTTTCTCTAGTGGCTGGCCCTATTCATGCAGTCTCTCTAGCTGCAAAACTTTTCTACAATTGGGTAGATCACAGTGATCTCCCATGCCTTCTTCATCTGCTTCCAACTTCTCTTTTTGGATTTGCATGCCCTGCACTATCACCCTTCTCTCCAGGGCTTCAATTTTCTCATACAGATCAACCAAACTAATGTTGTTTGCTTCTTATTCTTCCTCCTCTTCTGCAAGCTCCAAGGTTGCAGTCCTTTCAGGTTCCCCGCTTAAAGTATAGAGCCATTCCTTGGAATGCTCATCTTCTTCTTCTGCTTCTTGGGCAGCTTCCAAAGTCTGCAACAATTCTTCTTTGACAGTCTCAGCTAGTTGTCCTTCTTCTGTTGTCACTGCTTCATCTACAACACAGGCTTCTGCCTCATCTGGGCTAAGTGGTAGGGATATTTCAATTCCCCCAATCATCAGAAGATTTCTCTAATCTTCCTCCTTTTTCAGTTGCATCTGTTGATCCAAACTCACCTCTGAGTTTATGAGACCCTCAGATAGTCTCATTTGCTTATCCCTGCTCACCTGGAAAATTGGGATTTCCATGCTGCTTCCCTGGTAGACTATGAGATCAACCGATCCCATCTTCATCAGCACCCCTTGTTGAATTGAACTCACCTCCAAGTCCATGAGACCTTCAGACAATCTCGTATTCTTATCTCTGCCCACCTGGCAATTTGAGATGCTTCCACTGCCCTCCTTGCAGTCTCCGAGATCTAGTAGCGACCTCATTTCATTGCCCAGATGGCAATGTGAAATTTCTTGGCTGTCCTCATGATAGTCTGTGAGATCTTCAGTTAATCTCAACTCCTTGCCCACCTGGGAATTTGGAATTTCCTCTCTACCCTCCTGGCAGTTCTTGAGATCTTCAGCTGATCCCATTTTATTCTCTTCACTGAGAATTCTCCTAGTCTCTGGTTCACATATCTAAACCATCTGCTCAGGTCCGTCGAGGTTTTCAACATGCCTCAACCATCCTCTTAATAGCCTACGTTGTCTTCTAGTCATCAACTCCTTAACTAGCCATTTTACCTTCGGCTTCCCCATGGACCATTCATATACCCATCTCGACTTGGCTTTTTGTTGTATCTCCAATGCAAGTTTATCCATCCTCGCGTTCTACTACATCCGAAATGCAAGCTTTTCTATTTCTTTCCTTATATTAGTGAGCTCTTCATCTATTTCTTCTTTACTCACCAGCTCCTGGTTCTTCCTTCCAGCATACTTACGACCTTCAATAGCCATGTTGTTGTCTCTGTCTGCCCTCCTGGAAAATCTGTTGCTCACTCTTGCAAACCTGAGTGCTCCAGCCTTTTCCTACAGTCCCACTGACTGTCTTCTCGATTGCTGCCTACCCATGAACAATCACCATAGAGTCTTCAACAACCCTGTCTTCTTTTGCCTCGCTTCACCTGAAATATACAAGTGAAGTCCAACTATGATACCATAACTGACGTAGACGCCACCTCTGCTTCGAAAGGCTCTCTGCGCTAACCTCCCGGTCTTAAGGATCGTTCAAATTCCCATTTAAATTGAAGTGGCTCTTTGATTCCTCCCTAGAATCTCTATTAAAATCGATCCACGGGTTCTTTCTACTCCTCAAGGCCTCTGAAAATGATTGCTTCTCCTTCCACCAGAGGAAAATGAAATTTTGGGCTTCGAGCTTTCCTGATTCCCATTATCGAGAACCTTTGTCTTCTCGATCTCCCAATCACCGAAATTCCGATACGTCGAAACGGTTTAACAGTATTTAGCCCCAGGTCTATCTCCTGGTCCATGTGACCACTATTCCATATGACCACAGCCCTATCTCCTTTCGTGATTTCGGGCTTTCAAATGCCGAAATGTATTGGACCTCTTGTCCTCAGGATCCCCGATCCTCCGAATCCCGATGTCCCGATTCTCCTGGGCATTTATCTTTTCGTGATTTCGGGACTTCCATTCCCGAAATGTCTTTGGGCTCTCGTCCTCAAAACTGTCGAAGTTCCGATTCTCAAAACTCCGATATGACGTCAGCTAGGAAACCCCTTTCAGTATTTCGCGTTTCAGGTTCTCCCGATGCGAGACTCCTCCTCGCCGTTGCTCCTTTGCACTTCTGACCTTCGATGTGGCAAAGTCATGTTAGCTGGTCCATTTTTCGCCTTGATCATGATCAACAGCTGTGATTGTCTGCTAGAACAAGGCTCCCTGATCTCTTTCGGGACTTCGCAGTTTGAAATGTCGAAATTCTCCGACATCTTGTCTTTAGGATTTGTGAAACGCTGAATCCCAATATGACGATGGGCTCTCCCCTTTCGATATTTTTCCCTAAGGCCTCAATTTCTGCCACACGTCCCCTCAAGATGGATGGTGCACATCCATTTCGCGATTTCATGAAATCAAATGTTGAAATGTCTTAGCATCTTGTCCCTTCGATCCCCAAATTCCTAACATGCGAAATGCCGACAAACTCTCAGTCTCTGCCATGTGTCCCAACCGATGGACGACTCAGATCTGTTTCAGGGTTTTCAACTTGGAGATTCCCAATCTCCTATCCTTAGGACTTCCGATATCTCGATTTCTGAAATCCCGATGACAAATTCCTGTCGAGACTTCACTCCTCTATTCACGAAGGCTTAACTCCCTCGCAACTCCTATTAGATCCAACGACTGACGAGTATTCTAAGAAAGATTTGATGATTTATATCATTTCTCCTGTGCTCTCCTCCTGTTCCCTGGACGTAGAAATTTCAACGGTCCAAAATGAAAAGGCTCATCCAATGACAATTGTGCTACCTCCTGAGCTTTTGCACTTTCTTTTCGGACTTGGAATAATTTCCAAAAGGCAAAGGCCTCAACCTTTTATCCCTTTCCTCTCTGTGAGCTCCATGATTTGACTCCTCACCTGTGCATATAAAACCGCTGTCCCTCCTGAGCTTTGGGTACTCTGAACTCTTTAAAGAGTTCTGTGGCCTTTGCACTCCTTGCAGCTACTGCTTCGTGCACCTAAAGCACTAACCCTCCCGAGCTTCATGCCAAATCCTTGAAGGATTCTGACTCCTACATCACTACAGAGTCTCTGCACGCAAAGTGTTATTCCTCCTGAGCTTCTCAATTAATCAAAACCCTAATGGATTTTATCCTTCTTCCTTCTCCTGTAGATGGAGAATTTGGATGCCCTCCTGGCTAGCCTTCTACTCAAGAAACCTATTGCTGAGTCTGCAAGGTGTTCAACAACCCTGTGAAGGTCCTTCAATGGGCTCTTCCTCAATTTGTAGAACTCAAAGAGTTCTCTTCCTCTCTGTACCTACCTTCACACTGTCTCAATGCCCTCCTGGCAGAGTGTCAAGAATCCTCAGATGATTCTGACTTCTTAAGAACTCACGACAGAGTTCTTCTTCTGTGCACTCCTTGCACTGGCTCAGTGCCCACTTGGAAAAGCTTTACAAAACTCCTTAGATATTTCTTTCTGTAACTGTGTTCCTCCTACACAGCCTTGCCTCTTGACGTATTCAACAACCTCATAGGTCTTCCTCTGAATTGTTGATTTCAACTACTGTGCCCTCTTGGCATGTCTTTGTTTGACTCCATAGAGTTCAGAAGTGCTTCTGTGCACTGGTATTCAGAGACTGCAGTATGTTGTCACGTCCTCCTGGCATGAAACCACAAAGATCCCTCAAGCCTGAGAATCAAACAACTCCCTGCAAATGCAAACCTACACCATACATCTACAAAATAAATAGAGCACACATAGACATTCATTCAACACAGGAAATATGCAAGAAAAATTTCTACTTGTATTAAATGGCAAATGCCTATTTTTACAAGGTGTTCTTGAGCTCAGACTTTGACAGAGTCTCAGCTCCTTCTCTTGCACACTCACTCTCTCTTCTGCATATTCAACTATTACCACTATTCCCAAATGAGATTGAAATTGATCTTTTACATGAGGGGGCTCTTAGAGCTCTTCCCTCCAATCTACCTACCCTATTCAATAACATTGAATGGGTTGTCTAGTCCACAAATCGGATCTAGATATCAACCTTACAAACATTAAAGGCCTACCTACTCTAATGCCTACACAAAGGCATGGCTCCATGGATCAACAACCTATAACATTAATTACATTTAATTTCAAATCAAAATGAGGGCTACGCCTCTCTTCAGCTTTGAATGCATGCGCTGACGTGGTTGGCTGGCTGGCTGGATGACATGGAGAGATGATCCTGTATCACTGGAGCAGCTCCAGTTTCAAAGGCTCCTTATAGAATGTGTACGTCAGAGTTAAAGGTGTTGCAATTGCAGCTCGAAGAGCTACTAAAGAAGGGATACATTCGCCCCATCGTGTCACCTTGGGGATCCCCAGTCCTATTCATGAAGAAGAAATATGGGACATTGAGGATATTCATTTTCGACAGTTGAACAAGGTAACTGTTAAGAACCAGTATCCGCTGCCAAGGATCGATGATCTTTTTGATCAGTTGAAGGATGCGAAAATATTTTCAAAAATAAATCTTAGATCTGGATATCACGAAGTGAGAATAAATGATGAGGACATTAGCAAGACCACCTTTAGAACAAGTTATGGTCATTATGAATTCACAGTGGTTCCATTTGGACTGACAAATGCACCTGCTGTTTTCATGTGCTGAATGAATGGTGTATTCAGGCACTATTTAGACAAGTTTTTCATAGTCTTCCTGGATTACATCTTGGTGCATTCTAAGTCATAGGAAGAGCTTGAGAAACACCTGAGAATGGTGCTGCAAGTGTTGAGAGAACACTAGTTGTATGCCAAGCTAAGAAAATGATCATTTTATCAAAGGCAGATCCATTACTTGGGACATATTATTTTAGAAAAGGGGATCGTTGTGGATCCTAAAAAGGTTGAGGCCATCCGAGAATGGTCGGCACCAAGGAATGTGGTAGAAGTTAGGTATTTTATGGGTCTAGCAGGCTACTATAGAAGGTTTATAGCTGGATTCTCAAAGATAGCTCACCCTATCACTTCCTTGCAAAGGAAGGAGAAGAAATTTCAGTGGACTTAAGAGAGTGAGAGAAGTTTCCAGCGATTGAAGCAACTGCTAACCAATGCTCCAATCCTGAAGATTGTAGATCCAAATATGAATTTTGTGGTGTGAACAGATGCATGTAAGGAGGGGCTAACATGAGTTCTTAGCCAAGAGGGATTTGTAATTTGTTATGAGGCCTGAAATATGAAAGAGCATGAAAGGAATTATTCCACTCATGATTTAGAGCTGGCAAAAATCGTCCATGCATTGAGGAAATGGAGACATTACCTCATGGGAAGGAGATTCGAACTTAGAACAGACCACAATAGAGACTTTAAATGCCAGGCAAACCATATGGCTGGAGTTTTTGTGTGAATATGACTTTGATATCAAGCATATCAAAGGGAAAGAAAATAAGGTAGCCGACGCACTCAGCAGAAAAGTGTATGAATTACATGCTACAGCCATTAGCATGTACAAGACCGAGATCAAGGACAGAATTTTGGAAGATGCAAATGTTGATTTGCAGTACAGAGGTCGGGTAGCAAATCTACAACAGCGTGAGAGACCACAGACCCAGGAAAGTTACACCTTGGGAACTAATGGCTTACTTTTGTATAAAAACATGGTGTATGTAACAAATGTCTAAGAATTGAAGCTGGAAATTCTAAAAGAAATGCAGAACATGGCTTATGATGTACATCCTAGATATCAAAAGACTGTGGCAGCAATCACAAGCCATATGTATGTAGTGCTAGAAAGTTAAGGCTGAGCATAGGCACCCAACAGGGTTGTTTCAGCCTTTACCCATTCCGGAGTGGAAATGGGAAGTGGTGACAATGGATTTTATCACAGGATTGCCTAGAACAAGCAAGCAACATGATTCAATCATGGAGGTGGTGGACAAGATTACAAAAGATGCCCATTTTATTCCACTAAAAACCACTCACAAGGTAGCAGATGTTGTTGATATCTTCTTAAAAGAAGTGGCATGCTTGCACGAAATTCCTAAGACAATTGTGTCTTATAGGGACCTGAAATTCACCTTGAATTTCTGGAAAGGACTGTTCAAGGGATTTAGAACGAATCTGAACTTTAGTACAGTGTATCATCCTAAGTCTGATGGTCAGACAAAAAGGGTGAACAGAGTAATAGAAGACATACTGAGAATGTATGTGATGGATAAACCATCAAGGTGGGAAGACTACCTGCATTTAGTAGAATTCGCCTACAATAATGGGTATCATACATCGTTGAAGATGAACCCATTCGAAGCACTTTATGGAAGAAAGTGCAACACACCAGTAAGCTGGGATAATCTAGCTGACAGAGCAATGATTGGGGCTGAGCTGCTCAAAGAGATGGAAGACCAAATGATAAGGATTAAACATAATCTAAAAGCTGCCCAGGACAGGAAGAAAAGTTACATTGATAGTAACAGAACCCACAGAGAATTCAGAGAAGGTGATCATGTTTTCCTGAAAGTAAAAACTAACAGGAGTTCTTTGAAGCTAGGAAGTTGCACCAAGTTGGCAGCAAGATTTTGTGGGCCATTTGAGATCCTGGAAAGGATTGGGCCAGTTGCATACATGCTTGCATTACCTGCATCTATGATTGTACATAATGTGTTTCATGTTTCACTCCTTAAGAGATATATACCTGATGCTAATCATGTTATCAATTGGAATGTGATTCAGGTGGAACCAGAAGGCACCCTGCAAGTGCATCATGTGCACATATTGGACAGGAAAAGAAAACAGCTCCAGAATCAATCCATAGAGCTTGTAAAGGTCCAGTGGACCTGGTATGGTCTTGAGGACACGACATGGGAGCATGAAGAGGTTATGTGGGTAGAGTACCCGCATCTTTTTGAAAATTTTGAAAAAGCTTGCAGAGACAGTGTAAGGTTTCACTCAGGACAGTGCATAAATAAGGGGAGGGGAATTGTAGTGTCCCCAAGGCCAAGCCCTTTGTAAGTCTGATGTATGAAATGAATTGTAAATATGTGTTATAGGCTGGTGAGCCAAGTTTGTATAATCCGATGGGCTTATGTGATTATTAGGCCAAAGAGAGAGCCTAAGGGTTGTAGGCCATGGACCTGATTTTGTACTTATATGTATGCAACACATTAATAAAATATAAACACCACCGTGTGCAGGCCAACATGATGAATGAGTGATGGGGGAATGAGCATACATAGAGAGGGAAAGGGATTAGGGGTTGGAAGGTGCGAAAAGGGGCTAAGTGTTAATCCTAAGGGGCTTAAGCCTTGAGAATAATATTTTATTATTATTCCAAAGAACATGTGCATTTTATGTTGTTTATCCTAGGTTCCTAGCAAGGGGAAAACATGAAAAGAAGATGCATGCTGATGGAATGCATGCAATTCCAAGGGTGACAAGTGTCAACCCTGGTGCATGCGAATAAACAACCAAGATCAGCCATGAGAGGGGTTCCTCGCCATTTTTTTCCCAATTTTCTGAACGGGACATCCCACCTGACCTCTACAAGAGATACTCCATACATCCACTGATCCAGAAGCCTGTGTGTTGATTCTAAAAATCCAAAACATCCTCTATCTGAGTATCGATCCTATGCATGGAGTCTTGTTCGAAGCCATATCTGTGAGTCCATATACTATTGTTGAACCTATTGGAAAGCCCGTGTCTATTTTCCCATCGGCTGTTGTGGCCACGCAGTGCTGGACTCTGTGGGGCTTGTTGGCCAGTTTGTGCAACACTCTCTTCAAGAGAGAGAGGTGGTTGAATTGGAGGAATAGGTTGCTTGGCCTGTGAGTGACTCTCTCTAGGTGAGAGAGTGCATAGAGAAATGAGAGAGCTACTGGAAGGAACCTTGTATCTACGTCAGAGCTTGGAGACTTCTGGTCCGGTCTGTTGCTATAACCCAAGAAAAGGAAGGTTAGCAGTCGAAGGACTATCTAGGTGACAGAGAAAGTGCATACTCCTAGGGTGGAACAGGCATGTGGGGAAGGAGAGTCTATGGGCAGTGAGCATGAGTGGTTCCTGGGAGAGAATTCCTTCCCCGTGACTGTGTGTTTTCCCTATAACCTCAGCCTAGCCTAGGATTCCTTGCCTTGGGGTGGAGCTTAGTCCCAGCTCAGGGGTGACCTACTGTTGAGCTGATGAGCAGTGCAGTCTAAGGCTGGGAGGTTCATGGAAGGCCTGCATTTGGTTGGTGGAATTACCTCAGTTTCAAGATAAGTATCAGATTATGTTAAATGTTATGTTTTGCATGCCTATGATGCTTATATTTTATCATGTATTATGTTGTGCAAATGAATTATGGTTAATGACATTCTTAAAATTATGATAACAATAATTTATATGACTTACTCTGAGTTTAAATGTGTTTCATTTGCTTAAATGCATGTTGTTTTATAATCCAGAGTGGGTGTTATATTTCCACGAAGTTTGTTAACCGAAAAAGTGGTGTTACACCAGAGAAGGCTAAGAATGACTCAAAACTCTCAGAGGCAGCTCATAACAGCTCCAACACACAGATAAAGGGAAAAAAATTCAAAGTTCCCAAAACTCAGTGAAATGGTATGATCACAAAAATCACGTCGCATGATTTATAACAGCGCAAAAGGCTCGTCAAACGGAGTTACGGTTTGAAAGATATTCATGGACAAAGTTGTTGTCAAACAAGGCGAGTCAACAAGGGACACATCATCATCCATAATGCTAACATCAACGTGATGTTAGCAGCTGATGTGGTAGGGAGACATCATCGTATGGGATGTTGACATCATCATGCCACATGGAAACAACATAGGCTGCTACATGTCACCCACTAGTGGACTTTTCAGGGGTCAATATGGACCAATAGAAAAGTGCCGCATGGAACCCTAGAAGATGCCACATGGCACCACCCAGGGAGCACCACATGTCAATACGTAAGTGATAGGTCAAGCCACATCAGTGACATCCCAAGGATGCCCAATGTTATCCTGTAAACGATTTTAGTTTAAAAAAAAAAAGAAATGGTGAGTCCGCCAAATCTATTGGACCATGCCAATTCTGTATGATTGTTGGTAGAGATTCTAGAGGGCTGCTAAATGTAGCAGANATATATATATATATATATATATATATATTAATCAACTACCAAAAATGGAATCCGGTGGGTTCGACCCCAGAACCTTCGCCTAGTACAACGCCTTCATAACTCCACCCTAACCAATGCGCCACTGGGTGTTTCTTGGTATATCCACCATTGCCATTATTTAAAAAGTGAAAATACTCCAAGAGCCAAGAGGAGGCACGACCGTACTATATGACCATGCACATGGATTTCAAGATGAAGACTGTTATAATTGCAGGTGTAGAGGGCATGAAAATTGAGCAAAATTCTTCTTGGCCCTGTAAGTGCCAGAGTCAGATCGAAGTGTGGAGACAGACATTTTTGGGTAATTCAATGCCATGAATCTAATGGTGATGTTTTTTTTTCTGATCTGAGCATTATTTCTACATCTTGATTTCACAATGAGGAATATTCATGTATTTGCCAAATTCTTTTGTTGAGTTAATGAAAGAGCCTACCCATTTGAGAGCAAGACCTGAAGACGTATTCCACCAGGGATGAACTCCGTTATCAAGATTGTGTGTTCATATATGATGCTTATGTCTCTTCATTTTTAATTTTTTCCTTCTTTAATGGTGTACTTTAATTTATGCTCATTTAATAAAAAAAATTATAAGTCATGATGAAAATATCATGGATCGTGTTGGTATCAGAGAAGTCATATTTGACATGAATTGTTGAGTGTGAATGATTAATAGGGCCAAGAATAAGCAGGGTTAAGGAACTCTAAAGACTTTCAATCCCGAAGTTGGTTGTGTATCTAAAAGGAAGAAAATGGAAGAAGAGCACAAGCATGATGAGCAAGAGAAAAAATTTCACATGGTATTTTATCACATGCCAAAAATGGTCGAGCAAATGTATGGAGATTACGAGAAGAGGATGAAGAAGAAAGGGAACAAAAAGGAAGCACATGCAGATGATGATGCTTTAGTAAACCAAGGGGCTGGAGGAGATCCTCCTGAGCCTTCGTCTTCACCTTCGAGTTCTAGTTCTTCTTCCTTTGAGCATTCTCATCAATCTCAACATTCTAGCCATAAAGCCTCTTTTAAGAAACCATTATTAAAACTTGATATAAAATTTTCTTTACCTATGTTTAATGGAGATGTTAATCCTGAAAATCTAGATAATTGGATTCGACAGGTTGAAGTGTATTGTCGTGTCTAGCATATTGATGAAGAGGAAGTTAAAGTGAAACTAGCTTCTCTTCGATTGGAAGGCACCGCTCTCGTATAGTGGGAGAGAAAGCTTCAGGACAGAAGTAACTGTGGTAAGCTTATTTCCTCATGGTCAGAATTTAAATCAATGATCAAGATTTTTTTTTATCCATTAGGGTATTTACATAAAGCAATGATGGAATGGAAAACCTTAAGGCAAAGTAAAGGAAAAATTGTACAAAGTTTCACAGAAGAATTTAGGGAGAAGGATCTAGCATTGAACATTCCATTAGATTCTTATGAGACTTTACTGAAGTATATTGGTGCACTTCACAGTTATATTCAACATACTTTTCTCTTGTTTAACCCCACTAGTCTTGACGAAGTTTTTGTGCAAGGCACTCACCTCAAAAATAGGGGGAAACATGTTCAAGAAGATCCCACAAAGAAACCTTTTAATTTCCCACATAAGACTTTTAATAAGTTTAAAAGGAAGGACAAGAAGACTACTATAGTGACGTGAGAAGGAGGAAAACCATCTTCCAGAGTCATTGCAAGAAGAACCGTCACAATGAAGAACACTGTTGGAAACTGAATCCAGAAAGAAACCGAAATAGTTCGGTGGAAAGGGGAAGACAAAGAATGTTTATATGGTACAACAAGATCTTGGTTCCGATCCAGGAGATGAAGGAAAGATCATAGCAGTTGGCGTAAAAGGTAAAGATTCCCTTCATGGTAGTTCTAGTTCCAATGATGAATCTCATGTTGATAAACGATAGAGGAATGAGTTATTTCACATAACAATTGTATCTAAACAAACTAAGATAGATACACTATTTGATCAGGGTTCCCAAGTAAACCTAATATCTGAAGCACTTGTCAAGAAAATGGGTCTTGAAACAAAACCACTTCTGAAGCCTTATCCTCTTGGTTGGGTATGTGACAAAGAAAAACTTAATGTCACCAAACAATGTAGGATCAGATTTGCTATTGCTTCAAAATTGATTGATGGAGTTGATTTGGATGTTGTACGACTTGATATATGTGGCATAGTGTTGGGAATCCCTTATCTTTATGATATAAAAGTAGTCTTCATTTGACATGCGAATAGATACCACCTCACTAAGGGGGGAGTGGAATATATTGTTAGAGCTCACAGCATGAGGGTAAATACAACACTTGTTAGTGCAATGAAAATGAAAAGACTCATAAACACTAATAAGATATATGTACTCATGGTCATCAGAGAGAAATATGTCGAGACATCCAATGCTTTCCAAGGGTGTGATCCATCTCATAAAAATGAATTAGTTGATATTGTTTCTAAGTATAATGATATTTTTCAGGAACCGGATGGATTACCTCCTAAGAGGGAAATCGAACATGAGATACATCTTCAGCAGGATTCCCCTATGCCTAATGTAGGAATGTACAAGATGTCAGCTGTGGAGATGACAAATATCAATAAGCATGTACATGGCTTATTGGATCAAGGGGTCATCAAGGCCAGTTCATCTCCTTATGGTTCTTCGATCATGATGGTGCCAAAGAAGGATGGCACATGGAGAATGTGTGTCAATTACTAAGTCTTAAATAAAATCACGGTGAAAAATCGATACCCTCTTCCTCGCATAAATTATTTGATTTATCAATTAAAGAATGTTGTCTATTTCACTGAGTTGGATTTGCACAGTGGAGATCATCAAATCAGAGTTGCAGAACAGGATTCATGGAAAACTTCCTTTAAAACCAAACATGGTTTGTTTGAGTGGTTGGTTATGATGTTTGGACTTTGTAATGCTCCAACAACTTTCATGTGTGTGATGAATGATGTATTCAAGACTTTCATAGATGAATTTGTGATTGTATATTTAGATGACATTGTTCTTCTTAGTGAGACATGGGGTGAGAATGTGGGGCATGTAAAGCAAACATTGGATACTCTACAAAGGGAAAAGTTGTATGTAAAATTGTCTAAATGTGAATTTGGAAAAACTTCACTTGTATACTTAGGTCATATTGTAGGAGGGGGGCAATTGAAGATTGACCCTTCCAAAGTTGATGTAATTGTAAATTTCCCTAAACCAAAAAGTGTAACTGAAGTTCAAACATTCTTAGCTGCAATCCAGTATTGGAGGTGATTCATTCCTGACTTCTCCTTCATAGAAACTCCTCTGCATGCCTTAACCAGTGTGAAGAACACTTTTCAGTGGGATGGAAAGAAACAAAAACTTTCGACACATTGAAGGGAATGATCAGTAACACACTAGTATTAGCACTGCCAAACCTCCAACAACATTTTTAGATCGAGACAGATGCCATCGGATACACCATGGGTGGAGTACTAATGCAATATCATAAGCCTATCTTGTACCACTCTGAAACTTTTAACCAGACTATTGTTAACTATCCTACATATGATAAAGAGTTGTATGCATTAGTCCAGAGTGTAAAGAAATGGAAGAAATACTTGTTAGGGAAGCAAACCATTATACATACATATCACCAACCCTTATGTTGGTCACTATAATTGTTTATTAATTAAAACAATCAAGTGTTCCATAAATTGTCAACCCAGGGAAGTCTGTTTATTTCAAAGGAAATCACACACTGTAGATGCTCAATCTCAAATGCAATCCAAAGTTGTAGTAAAAGTTATAATAATCATGCCTTGCTTTGAACAGACTGAAGTTCTACTTTGAATTACAGTAAAATCAATCTTTCTATTGCAAAATTCAAGATTCAAAGGAAAATAATTATTATAAGAATCCTGGATTACATTAACAAACAACAACCTAGGAAAAATGAACTTTTCAGCAAACTGCAAAAGAAAAGACTAACTATTATGTAACAGAGAACATTACTCTATTCCCTAAAGTAGGAATCTTCAGCACCTATCTCTGACTATCACACTTTCATAAACTCATTCTGCAAACAGAATTACCAATCAAAATGATCAACAATTACCTAGGAATGAATTGTATGAAAACGATACAACAATCAGTTGAAACAAAATTTTAACAAGGCATGAATAAAAATAATAATTAATACACTACATAAATTAATGGGTGAATCTTGTGAGGAAGGTTGGCCCTCTCCTTCTCACAAGATTCCCCAAAAATGAAAGGCGACTAAGAAGAAATGCTCAAGTTGATCTTTTATTCATCTGTCCAATGTAACAAGTTACAATATCAAAAGTGAACATGCTCCTTCTCTATAATTCCCTTCTAGCTAAGCCTTCCATAATAATCCCCCCTCTAATGTTGATTTCTCCTTCCATTTAAAGAGGAGAATCCTCTTAATACAATTAAGCATAAGATTACATGTGTACATACAAATCCTATTCTTGATCTAATATTCTATGCTGGAATAGGATATTCTGATCTTCATTAGAAAAATGTTGTTACAGTGGTTGTAATGGTGTTGGCTTTGAGGTACAACTATTGTGGCCAGTGTAACAACTCCTCTAATTATCTTTTCTTGTTACTGCTGTATGGAAATGTTGTTTCAACATTACAAATCACGGACTGTTTCAACAATGAGATTTGCGTATTGTTTAACTGTTTCAGCATCGCAAATCACAGATTGTTTCAGCAACGGGATTTGCGTATTGTTTAACTGTTTCAACAACGTGGTCTTCATGCAGCAACGATATATTAACTGCAGTCTTGAAACTATTTTAGCAACTATATATTTCTGATTAATGGCTAAGTATGAAAGTAATGTAAAATTACATGTAAAACAAATTAAACATATAGCAAAGAGAAGAAACATTATATACCTTTGGAAAAATAGATTAAGGTGATAATGTAGGCTTAAATATGAGCGGGAAAATGATGTAATGATAGAAAAAATGATGAGAAAAAAGGTACATTATAGGGTCCTAACACCTTACAATATCTTCAAGCTCAGACCAAATTGCAACAATCTCGGCACTATAGGTGGATGGGTTTTCTACAACAGTTTCACTTGGTAATGAAGTAAAAAAATGGTACAATTGACAAGGTAGCTGATATGCTTTCTAGACCTCTTATTGCTACTTCGATTATTTTTAAGAATGCTTCTTTATCTCATGATTGCTAAATAGAACAATATGACATCGATGAATATTTTAAAGAAGTATATGCAAAGCTAACCCTTGGTGCACATGTGGAAAAATATTATCTGCAGGGAAAGTTACTTTACCATCTTAGAAAGCTATGTATTCCTACAAGTGAACGAGTTCATTTAATACGTGAAGCTCATACTTCTCTTGTGTCTGGGCATTTTGGGGTAGGAAAAAATATGGCTCATTTACAGAGGTTTTGTTACTGACCTCAAATAAAAACAATTGTAACTAAATATGTAAAGGAGTGTGTGATGTTTTCTACTTGTAAGCCCACTAATAGAAAACTGGGGCTATACTTACCACTTCTTGTTCCATACCATCCATGGGAAAGTATATCCATGGATTTTGTAGGGGGTTTAACCATGACCAAAGGGGGTCATGATTATTTGTATGTTGTAGTGGATAGGTTCAACAAGATGCGTATCTTGATGTCGTGTAAAAAGAAGATCATTGTTGGGAAGATTGCTAACCTCTTCTTTCAACATGTTTGGGTTCACTTTGGATTACCCACATCTATTATCTTGGATCAAGATTCTCAATTCCTTGGGGACTTTTGGACTAGCTTGTGGAGAATTATGAACACCAAATTGAAGAGGAGCACTGCTTTCCATCGACAAACCAACGGAAATATAGAGGTGGTAAACCGAACAATGGTATTTTTTCTTCGAGGCTACTGCAACAAGCGTCCCAAGGTATGGGATGAATAGATACCCTATGTAAAACATGTGTACAACCGAGATTTACATTCCTCCACTCAGATTTCACCTTTTGAGACATGTTTTGGGTACCTACCAAAGGTTCCTTTGGACTTGATGTACAGGAGAGATGTCGATGTTAATGAAGATAAAATAGAGGATAGAGCCCACAAACTCATTTAGAGGATTTAACATATACACCAGGTAGTGAGGGAACAATTGGAGAAAATTCAAGCACAGTATAAATCTCGGCATGACAAGCACAAGGTTGATCATCAGTTCCAGGTTGGAGACCAGGTATGGCTTCACATCAACAAGGAGATATTGAAGGGTGAAGGCAAGAAACACAATCCCATTCATTATGGAGCCTTCACTATCTTGGAGAAAAGAGGTACCAATGATTTTCATCTGTAGCTTCCACCTTATATTCATATTTACTCAGTTGTGAATGTTGAGAACTTGAAAAATTTTGAGCCTCCCATGATCATGCATCAAGATGAGGAAGTTGTAATTCCATCAGTTGATGAGTTTGCACCTGAGCACTTGGATGAGCTACAGGAATATATCATCCTTGATAGGATGACAAGGACTTCATGTAGGGGTGATGTTGATTATCTTCGAGTAGTCTTAAAAGGAACCCATCCAAGTAAAGCAAAGTGGATCGAGAAGGACAAAGTGAGGGGACTCTTCCCTCACTTACCAGTTGATTGATGAAATATTTTGGTGGTCCAAAAAGTTCTTAGTGGGAAGGCATGATCCAAAAGGGATCCAGAGAAGGATAAAAATAACTCACAACTCTCAGAGGCAGCTTAGAATGCTCAGAATGAGTCCAATAGACATAGAAGGGGAAAAAATTCAAAATTCTTGAAAATCAGTGAAAATGGCATGATCGCGAAGAGCCCGTCGCAATATTTCTAACGACAAAAACAGTTTGTCAAATAGAGTTATGGTTTGAAAGATATTTGCAGTTAAAGTTGCTGCAAAACGGGGCCAGTGAGTAGGGAACACATCATCATCCGTACTAATGACATTAGTAGCTGATGTGATAAGGTAACGTCATCTTACGAGATTTTGATGTCATCATGCCACGTAGCAGTACCATAGGATTCCATGTGTCACCCGCTAGTAGAATTTTCATGGGTCCATATAGACCAATAGAAAAGTGCCACATGGCACCCCTAGGAGATGCCACGTGGCACCACCCAGGGAGCACCACATGGCACCACCCAGGGAGAGCCACGTATCAGTACAATAGTGACAGGGAAATCCATGCCATCATACAGGCGACGTATCAGTAGGCACCATGTGGCCCAATCATCGAGCAATACATGGCATCCCACGAATACCCAATGTTGGAGCATAAACGATTTTAGCTTAAAAAAAAGAAAAAGAAAATGGCAGGTCCGCCAAATTTGGTGGACCACCTAATTTTGTATAATCGTTGGCAGAGCTTCTAGCGGGTGGATAAATGTAGTGGAGGACAAAAAATACAATATATATATA
>ML786335.1:571169-582513 GCA_009831015.1 Picea engelmannii | reverse complement strand
ATATATATATATATATATATATATATATATATATATATATATATATATTAACCAACTGCCAAAAATGGAGTCTGGCGGGTTCGACCCTGGAACCTCTACGTAGTAGAACGCCTTCATAACTCCGCCCTAACCAACACACCAATGGGTGTTCCTTGATATATTTTCCATTGCCATTATTTAAAAAGTGAAAATTTGCCCGGAGCCAAGAGGAGGCACAACTATACTATATGATCGCGGGCACAGATTTCGAGGCAAAGACTGTCATAATTGTAGGTGCAGAGGGCATGAAAAGCGAGATAGAATTCCTCTTGGGCCTAGGAGTTCCACAGTCGGATCAGAGTGTGGTGACCGTCCTTTTTGGGTAATTCGACGCCACGAATCCAATGGTGACGTTTGTTTTCTGATCTGAGAATTATTTATGTAGCTTGATTTCATAATGAGGTATATTCATGTATTTGTCAAATTCTTTTGTTGAGTTAATGAAAGAGCCTACTCATTTGAGAGAAGGACCGAGAGAGGTTGTCCACCAGGGACCGTTATCAATATTTTGTGTTTAGATATGATGCGTATGTCTCTTCATTTTTAATTTTTCACTTCTTTAATAGTGCACTTTAAATTATGCTCATTTAATACAATTCTTTATAAGTCATGATGAAAAGATCCTAGATCATTGATTCTACTTGTTTTGACCAGTGATTCTCATGCTTCTGGTTTTGGATGCCTCTATTTATTCCTTTCCTATTTGCTTAGCTTCTAACCATCCTTCATTTCCTCTTTTCCTCATGACTTACGACCAACTTCCATTTCCTCTTCTCCTCTCGCTTACAATGAACGTACATTTCCTATAAACCAGCATTGATGGCCTGCAATGAATGTGCATTTCCTGTGAACCAACGTTGATGGAGAGACAAGCACAAGGTCACCACTGACATCATTCACTGACATCATTCTGACTAGAAGGTAACAGTGGTACATGGCCTTCAAAAATAATTTAACATTACAGATTCTATTCATTATTCATGTTTTAAGACTTTTTATCACTTAACAATGTTAATAGCTTCTAAAATTCATTTGAATAAATACAAGGATGCAGGATAAAGTTTCTAAAACTCGCAAGGATTTGTTTGTAGCTATTTGCGTTCTCCAGGTTTGCTACTTGCATCACCAATCACGCTGCGCTTGATGTCAATCAAATTTTTCTTATCCTCATTTTATGGTTCATCTAATTTTTGTTTTCTCCCCATTTTATGTTGCATCACAAATGAATATTAGTCTTTTCAAACTTAATTTATCTAATTTTTTTGAAGAAAATACACAAATGCACATTATTAAAACTATATCTAATATTAATAAAATTCATAAAATAAAATAAATCCTATTGTGAATCTTTTTTCTCAAAAAATAAATAAAATAACATTGTTATCAAAACATTGACCTGTATTTTCTTAAACCACATTTAACATTAACAAAATTCAAAAAATAAAATAAACCTTAATGTGTGTTCTTTTTCTTAAAAAAGAAAGAATAACACAATTATAAAAAAAATAAAATAAATCTTATTGTGAATTTAAAAAAAAAAAAAAAAAACATTGTTATCAAAACAATGACCTGTATTTTCTTAAACCACATTTAACATTAACAAAATTCAGAAAATAAAACAAACCGTAATGTGTGTTCTTTTTCTTAAAAAGGAAAAAAATAACACAATTATCAAAACATTGACCTGTATTTTCAGATATGAGGAATTTCTGAACATGACAATAAATGTAGCACTACTTTTATCTTTATTTGCAATTAAAATTGAAGAGAAAGAAGTAACACGGTTTTCAAAACATTGACCTGTATTTTCTTATATTTTCTTAGTAGATATGTAAATTTTCAGATATGAGGAATTTCTGAACATTACAATAAATGTAGCACTACTTCTACCTTTATTTGCAATTAAAATTAAAGAGAAAGAAGTAACACAGTTTTCAAAACATTGACCTGTATTTTCTTAATAGATATGTAAAGTTTCAGATATAAGGAATTTCCGAGCATGACAATAAATGTAGCACTACTTCTACCTTTATTTGCAATTAAAATTGTTGTTCATAACACAGTCTAAACATAGAAAACGATATACAAAACCATGCTGTACCATTTTACATATTTCAAACACTGAGAAAAAATTCAACAATAACATAAAACAACTTTAAGAACTCGCTAGATGTATAAAAACTCCATGCCCAAGAAAATTATTCTTTTACGAAAATAATTTTATAGATTACAAAGCTCTCTATCTAAACATCAATGGGTAGGTAAAGAGTTTTAGGTCCTATTTTTTTTAATAGATTTTTAACAGGGGGTACGTAAAGAGTTTTAAGTCCTATTTTCTGTATATGGAAAGAATTATAGTGGGTAGGCCTCTCGGTATGTATTTCTAGTTACGTTTTAATTTGGTGAAAAGAAAGAGATTCATCAAGTCAGAGCACTTGAGTACTTATTGATGATGGAGTTAATCAATTCTGAACTGCGAGAAAGGGAATTAATATAGGATCGATTTAAGTAGTAGGTCGAATCCATTCTATTGTCCCTGTGGATCCAAAAAACCTTAACCTCTTTCTCAAGGGAAACAAGTTAGCATTCTATAACACTTTTATTAAATCGACCTATAGCTGAGGGTCTCTATGTATTGGAGCTAAAGCTAAAAGATGTGTTTTCTCTTATTCGTCCCTGGCGAATCTGAGTGGCAGAAATGGGGACACCATCACACAAGATTTCTACATTGGAAAGTCATCTATGAATCCATTGTATAGTAAACCCTGCCCTGGATTGGTTGGAGATATTCAGGCTCCCCTCTTGACTTGCATCGTATTTATCATGTCTTGGTGCTAGCATTACAGTCAATTGATTTATTTTGAAACACTGTGTGCTCTGAACCTGCGACTGTGTGTTTTATCGCACTCTTGCTATCCTCGCATAATACAAATTTTGTAAACAAACTGCTGTCAAATACAAGATGCTTCTCTGTGAAAAGCCCCTGATCCTCTTGGAATTCTTTCCACGATGCCAAGCAAACCATGCCATTAAAACCACTTTACAATACATGACACTTCTGTGTGTACAACCCATGATCCTCTTGGCTTGGCTTCCACGACTCCAAGACAAGGCATGGTTTAACGTGGGTTTTGTTTTCCTAACTTGCATGGTTTAAAGTGGGTTCTCTTTCCTTAACTTGGCACTTTAGCATATCACACATCCCTTGCATTCAAAGTACGTGGTGCTTTCTAGTAGACTTGGTCCTCTGTCCGTGTCTCCCTCGACCTGTACTTCTGAAATATCACACTTTTCAATAAAATAATCTATTTAAAATATTGAAAACCCCCAAATCACGTGGGTAGAAAAAATGTTCATATCACACTTTTTGAATAAAAGAATCCGTTTGAAACACTAAAGACACCCAAATCACGTGAGTGGAAAAAATGTTCTGGTTAATAATACTAGCACAGCCATATAATTGTGGCTAATGAACGCAAGGTATATTTAATTTACTAGTATGTGGCATGTTAAGGAAAAGCAATCATCAGAGGTCATCAATAACAAGTATAGTAAGTCAATAAAAAAACCGAAAAAGGTATCAAAAGATCGGAATAAATGATAATGCCACAATAACTTATAACAATCAAATAACTTATACAGCAATTTAGTTTGTAGCTTGGTAGCGATCTTAAAAATCGTTTTAAAAATTTGTTTTCTACGATCAACAAAAACACAGACATTTAAATAATGAATTCAAGAGATAAGTGACAACACTAAACAGTCTCGAGAACATATAAATTGAAGAACATATAAATTGAACAGTCAAACAAATATAAAATGAGCAAAGCCGGAGAAATAAATTACAAGTTTATGCACTCAAAGAGGCCGGCAAAGTAGTCCCGTTGTTCGAATTACTCAGTAGCCAGATTGTTTAGTATAGAAGTGTCCCGACCGGTTTTTCCACTGGTAAGCCTTTAGGTGGTATGCCTTTACCGTATTACAATGGATAAGTTGGCCATGGAAATATCCAGGAGACCACCCATGCGCGGGCGTCAGATGGATTGCAGGGCTGTCCATTTTTTAAAACTTTTTTCGTTCAAGGGTTTCCTCAGCCTCCACTGAGTTTTCGCGTTTTATATATGCTTTACTGTATATTATTATGAGAAACTTTAAAGGGTTGGCAAGTTAATTTGCAGTCCCCCGTGCAGCAGCCACACACCCAGTAAATGTTGGTTTAAAAGTGTAACGTGCCACCAAGTCATTAGGGTAAAATAAGGTGAAGCATTTCCACTTATCTTAGTAAGAAATTTATAAGCCCTAAAAAAACCTAAATCTGCTTAATTTTTGTTAATTACTTAGACGTGGCAATCAGCTAGCCATCATAGTAAATTTTAAATATGATTAAGTAAAACTAAAAAAATAAACATGTAAACTGATGTCTTTATAATAGCGAGGAAGTTAGTGGTTGAAATCACAACCATTGATTTATTGGGACGACTAAGAATATTCCATCAATATTTAATCTTGTCCATACAAAACTGATTAAACACTAAAAACCTATTAAATCTGCCAATTGTCAATAGCTATACCCTTTCTGTGTAATTATTATTACAACTACTATGAAGTTATGAACCTATTAACAATGATCTCAGGCCAAACAATTTTTTCTTATTTCCCAAATTGTTTCACTATTTACTGTACAATGGGCCCTCGTCATCTCCCATATTTGAACAAAATTACACTTAAACACATTAGATGAATGTACCACAGGTTTGTCTAGTTCAACATGGACATAGATCAAACCAGTAGACGACCAATATGCCAAATAGAATTATGGGCGGATTGGGAAGTTGTTCGCAATATGATATTCGTCAATGTCTTCTTCATTTCTAATATACGTCTTCATTTCTAATATACGTATGGCAATATTTGATCCTCAAACATAGTAATTCCATTACACCATCTCGGACAACATTTTTCCCAATAGTTTTGGACAACAATTACATTTACAGATTTAGAATCCATGTCTTATTCATTTCCTATATATGTATAGCAATATTCGACACTGAAACATAATAATTTCATAATTCCCCAAAGGTTGTGGACATCACTTACATTCCCAGATTTATCCTGCATTCCTTCTTGATTTCCTATTATGTGGCACTATTCGATCATCAAACATAATAATGTCTTACAATCGGATGAAGTGGGATAAGCTATGCCAACTGTTAGAAAGGCTTATAATTAAAATGTGATAGTTTATCTATGTTTATCTAATTTTGGTTTAGTTTGTTGATTTATAAGGAGTTTTATTCTTCCTTTAATAGTTGTCCTCTAGTTTGTTTTTTCTTCAAAAATTACGGTGATGTAAATAGGCCATTCTTGGCTTATAAGGAACTAATGTTGGGAGCCCTTGAGTCATGGAAAGCTGTTGATGTTAGTGTTTATGGTTTATATACACAATATGATGACATCGATTATGATTATATAGTGGCAATAAAGGTCATTAGCGTTGTGCTTTTAATGATTTCTACATACAAATACAAACACAAAATGCAAAAGCAGTAAAAGGATTAGAAAGTGAACTCGTGCTCATGATTTCATATGGAAGTTCAACCAACTTCAGTCTATCTCGATCCCTTGCACTCATTGTTGTAGAATCTTGCTTCCCTGGGCTTAAAGAGTGTCTCCATTCGGGTATGTTATCTGCGCACTCCTTGTAGTCAAATTGGTCGAGGACCCATCCTTGGAACATGTAAAAGATGCATGGCACCTCGAGCAGCGAGTGAGAACAACTAACAATTATATTGACAAGTTGCATTCACCAATTATATTGACACGCTAATTTAACATGGGTTTATATTAAATAATGTATAACATTGTTTACTTTACTAACTGCTGAAGCACCCTATATTCCATACAATAAATTTAGATCGACAATGGTTGGTATGCATTGAGCCATGCGTATTAGCCATGTTCACCTTTTTCACAACGTTGTTTTACACTACTTTGACTTAAGGCACCCTTAAATTTCACTTCATGCACAATAACTATTTGGCAGGGACTTGCTGTCCTTTCAGCCACACTTGTTTTATTTTCTAATAGTGGTGTTGAATGTTCATTAGCTTTATGCTTAAGAGTTAAATGGAATTATAAGAATGAACCATTTTAGATTGGAAAAAAGATCATTCCTAATATATTGATAAAATAGACTAATTAACATTAATATTATAATTAATATTTATTTACTACATTATAAATAATATAATTTTATATTTAGGAGGTTTAATAAATGATATTTTAAAAATGAACCATTTTAAATGAAAAAGAGATAATTCCTAATATATTGATGAAATAGACTAATTAACACTAATACTCTAATTGATATTTATTTACTACATTATAAATAACATTTGAAAATAAATTCAAATACAAAAATAATATAATTTCCTCTCTTTGTTATAATAAAAATTTTGAAAGTGAAAAAAATAATTAAATCATAGTTATCTTATTTAAAACAAAATTTTATGTATTAGTAAGAAATATCAATAATGATTTAAAAATTATTTATATTATTAAAATGTATAAGAAATATCAATAATAAAAATGAGCTATTTAAATCATTTACAAGTTTTCATGGTGCATTTTCATTAGGCCTTTTTCACACTGAGACATTTTCATGTAGGCATTTTCATCCCTAACTTAATAGTTCGATCTACTCCTCTCAAGACAAGACGTAACAAAGTAACCCATATAGTTTTTGTAAATGGACATAACTATTAGATGCATATAGAGAAGAGAGAGAATCCAAAATTAAAATATAATTAGAAGTAGTGTTTGATAATAAATTTAGATCTTTTGAAGACAATATTATAAACAAATGGACAATAACAGTAAATGGAGATTAGATTACAAGAAATGGAAAACAAAGCCATGAAAAGAAACAATCATCCCAAGAAGGTGAGGTCAATAATCTACAAACTATTAATCACACGAACAAGATTAAAAAAATAGAAGAAAAACTAAATGCCAATTTGGCCCCCAATAGTTTGGAAGGTAAATTGGGAAGCAAACACAACAAAGAAAAAATCAATAAGGTTATAGAGTTACACATAAAAAATACCCTTGAACCTCATAATTTTGGTTTAAAAGAGGAGAAAGATGAGGACATTCTAGCACTAGTAAATGAAGAACTATAAAATAAATTACAAATTGAAACAACTTGTTTTGTAGAAGTAAAAATAATTGAACATAAACATACTATAAAGATAGGTTAATTCACATCAAGGTAAACTCTAATGAACACAAATATAGGTTAATTTACATAAGGTAAACTCTAATGAACATAAATATAGCCTATTCAATTAAAATTTGTGTTTAAAAGGGTCATTCAAAACTTCATTCAAGAGGATCAATATGAATTAATGAAGTTCAAAAGGTAAAAGAAGCCACGAATGAAGGAAAATGAGCATTAATTGAGAGTACAAAATCTATTATTAGGGATAGAGCTCAAAAAGATAATAATGAACAAGAATTTGGGATATTTTTTATCCTCTCTTGGAACTCTCATGGCTTTCCATGGAGAAAGGGCCTATGTTTAGTTTTATCTTTAAAAAAATTGATATTACATTTCTTGTTGAAAGTTGGGAACATGGAAAATATAAGGTCCCTAACATAGAATTATTTTTCTTGCATTTAGTATGGAGCAAGGCATATCTTGTTACATAAAAAGGAACATTTTTTTATCACATTAGCCTTCACAATAAACACCCTTTCAATTAGTACATGTGGAGAGATTTCAGATATTAATTCTAAGAAGATTCATTTATGAATATGTTATTTTACACCTATTGATTCTACCTTTAATAAGAAAATCAATTTATATATAAAAAAAAATCTTTACAATGGATTACAATTGGATATTTATAGTTTGACAAATGAAGGCAATATCCTCTTACTAGAAAACATTAATGCTAGAACAACAAATAATCAAGTATTATTTAAAAAAATGATTCTAACCGTAATCCTTTATGGATAGATGAGGTCCTTGTTTTTTCTACCAAGTACAAAAGAAAATCTAAAGACTTGGCTCAGAATTTGTTTGTTACCAAACTAATCAAGATCTACAGTTCTCAAGATCCAAAAATTTGCAATGGTCTAATGACGTGGCCGAAATCCAAAAAAATAATCATATTCATGTGCTTGGAAGCAATGTCATATTTGGTATCCCCCTGCAAAGATAAAAAACAATGTTTGACATCTTAACTGACCCTAATACTAACTCTAATCATATATATTAACCCTAACTCTAAACTTTGTCATGCAAAAAAACCCCTTTGAAGAGAATTTTGATAATCAGGTGAGTGCACGAAGTTGGTGGCCGAAAAGGTGGCAAGCGGGTCAGCAGGAACACACACGCACATGAACTCATGCACATTCTCAGGAACGTGCACGCATTCGTAACCCTATAGGTTTGGAATTTCCCGAACCTCCACTCATCCTGCCATGTAGATTTAGTGGGAGGAATGCGCACACATTTCTAAGAATGTGCACACATTCCTAAGAATCCGTGTTCATTACTAAGAATGCATGTGCATTCCTCTGCTAAACTTTTTTAAAGGGATGGGAGCATGATTTTTGCACATTCCCACAAATTGCTCTGGCATTTTTACTCTCATTGAGAAAATAGAGAGGATCAACAAGGTGAGGATCTTGCCACTGTGTCCCAGTCTAGCCAGGTATGTTTAATTTCTTATATTTTTCTCTCAATTTAGTCATTTTCAATTTAGTCTTTTGCTCCCAAGAATCTAAATTAAATAAATTTGTAGTTTTCTATTATACTTTAAAAAATAACATAATTTACATGTGATGGCTTAATAAATTGCAGTATATATAATAAAATGGAAGCAAGAGACAGTGTAATCCGCTCAAAAGAAAACCAAGGAGAGTAAAAACTCAACCTACCACAACCACCCAATGTAAACAATAAAATTTATGACGAGTTGGTCATATTAAGAACCCTCGAGGAAAAATTAAGGGACACTAGAGAGCCTAGCAAAGTCTCCCTGACCACTTATTTGGAGATCATTCTGAAGTCCATTGCAAGTGCCCAAGGGAAATTCACCCTCATTTCTGATTATAGGGTAAGAATGTATGAGTACTATAGCACTAGTTTAGATACAAACCAAGTCAGAGACTTGAGAATTTCAAAACAAAAAATATTGACTATTTTTAGGGATCCTACAAATGAAAAATAACTACCATTAAGTAAGAAATGCCTCTCCATTGACTGGTGCATCCATCCATGGATTAGTCAAAACTAGATGGATAGGTGGTATATGGTTTTTTATAAACCTCCCTGCAATAACTTAGAGGTGCCCTTACATTTTCTGATAAAATTATGGGTTGAGTTTATTTTAGGTAAGTATGTCAACTACTTTGACATGAGTGACTTCCATGGGGTGGGTCGAGGGTCGACACAGGACCGAGAGCATGCTAGGCACAATCCCATGTTAGGTCCTCGTACCCCTAGGTGAAGGTCTAAGCCCCCTAGCCAACATCCTCCTATTTTAGAGATCTTGCAACAAGTACAACTAGCCATTTCATCATTGACTCGTAGCCTAGTGCAACACAATAAATGTTTTTCACTATATCATTAGGATGTGGCTTCCAATGACATTGATAGAGGGGTTGGAGCTTGAGCATGCAAAACAAAGTATAGTGAGGAGAGGGCACATGGACATAACAGTCGATGTGAACCTCAAAGATGATAGAGTTGCACGAAAACATGTTATGGGCCTATGGAGCCCAATGGACACCATAGATTCATGGAGGAGATTAGTATCTTAACCCTTTCTATGTTCTTCAATGCTATATATTTATTTTGTATTCTTTGTATTGATATATATTTTTTATTGTATGTTTTTTGTAGTTGTTACATCCGAGTCGTATACTCTTTACGTCGATGGATGCATCAGTGCTTATCCCCGCCACTTATGCAACAATAGAAGATTCCTTCTCACTGGGTGCACCCAAAACACAGGTATGTATAACATTTCATAAATTCACCATCATCATTTATTTATTTGATGGAATATTCAAAATTTTAATGTTCTTCTATTTCTTCAGGATTTGGGACTAGGCGATGTCAGGGAATGTACATATGGGATGGAAAAGTCATCTGCATCACAGGTACCATGTGTGTAGTTAAATATCATATAAGTCTCAAATTTGTTTTGTTTATGTTTTTGAATTTTACTATTTTCTACTAATAGTTCAATATTATTAATTTGTATGGAGACTACAAAAATATTTTCTAGATATACTACTACTGCTCTCCTTGGGCACCTGGGCCTTGATTCTGGGTTACCTTTATCCAAGCCTAGGGATTTGCAATTACTTCTACATTTTGTGGGGGTCTATCACATCCAACCCCCAACATTTCTCTTATCGCACTCATCCTCATTGGATTCACATGCAGACTACCCATCTGCACCACCTCTTCCATCTACAATGGATGTACCTGTATTCCACCCAACCCCACCACCATTTCCATGGGCCCCATCCACCGAGGTTGCCACAAAAGAGGTTTCCTTAGAGAAAGTTATACAACCTAGTGCTCCATTTGCCAATGAATCTCCATCGAGGCCCAAGATATTCACGGTTAGATAATGTGTTCATGATATTTTTTTATGTATCATGAATTTGATTTTACGCATATTTGTTTAATTTTCTTCACTTGATCCTTGTAACTAATACAGGGTGACATCACAAAGATATTGGGGTCATAGAGGAGGGTAATGTTGATTAAGGTTGGTTGTCATTGATGTCAACACTTGAAGAAAGACCCGTAGAAAAAAGGTTTGGGTAATGGACCCAATAGTGTTTGATGTAAATATGACTCATTATTGTTTTGTCATGGTTGATAAGAAGTAAATATGGATGAACTCCAAAGTGGTCCCCTTATGGTGAAAGCTCTCACAGGAAGATGCTTTGTGGAGTAAGAGAACCCATGCTTAATTGTGGAATAATGAGATGAAGGAAAGTGAATTTGTCAGGGAAAATATCCTAGATGGATAGTTCTTGTCATGTCATTTCCAGTGGTATGTGGAACGTCACATAATTCCTCATGGTTAGAGAGTTATGGCCATGAGAATTTGGAAACCCCAAGTTTGGGTAATGGACCCAAGTTTGTTTGATGGGTAACAATATGGGTTATGATATATTTTCAAATAATACTATTCTATATGGATAGTACATGTCATGCCATTTCTGGTGGTATGTATAACATCACATAACTCCTCACGGTTTGAGAGTTATGGCC
>ML786335.1:553833-568313 GCA_009831015.1 Picea engelmannii | reverse complement strand
AATTTTTTGTTACATTTTTTTTCTTATATTTTCTTATTTTCTCTTCCTTTAAATATATATTTTGAATTTTGTTCCTCTTTAATTTTTTAGGTTTTTCTTCAATGGTTTTTTTTAATATAAATTTCTTTTTAAACTTTTTATTTATTTATTAATTTCAATTATTTTTGTTTTCTTATTTTTTTTAGTTTTTAATTGATCCAAAGAAAAATGAATTATATCTTTTTGGTAAATATTTAAAAATAGTGTTGCTTGAGTACAATTTTTTTTCATGTATTGAGGTAAAGGTAAAACAATGTGTTAAAAATAATATTTTTCACTATATTTGAAAAGTATGGAACCATAACTTAATTAAGGACACATAATTATATGAAAAATCTTAATTTAAATAAAATAAATGGTGTACAACTTTTTTAAGATTGGATGGAGCATGGAAATATGATTAAAAACACCATTGAATAAAAATAAAAAATAAATAAAAAGAGAAAAATTTGAAAATAGATGAAAAAACAAGGTTGAGAAAAAAATAAAAAATAAAAAAATTGAGCAATTTGAAAATAAATGAAAAAAAAACATTTAAAAACAAAAAAGTGGAAACCTTATGTATCTGAAAATTCAAAATATAAAAAAAAACACCTAAAAATGGAGGGGGGTGCTACCAGTAGCACCATTTTTAAAAATGGGGTAAAAAACTTGACCCCCCAAAAAACGAGAACTAATTATGCAAATACACAACATTTGGACAACCCAAACACTTCATATATATTTAGAATATGAAGTACACGCACCTACCAATATCTTATCATGGGTTGTTACAAGTTGGGATCTTCAAACCTTAGCCTTCCCTTGACATTCCTATCATAAGCTTAGTTTTTAGTTTCTAAGTTGATTCAATCCATAATCTGACCATTTTCTAGGGAACATAAATTATTCCCCTCTTTCTATGCATGACATGTATAAAATAATTTGATTTATATGTAACCCTTCATAAATTCCAAAAAGACTAGTCAACAACTCATTAATGCACTCATGTGTTTGTTTAGGTTGTGTAGTGGGTATATGTAAATGTTGTTAAACTCATTAATTATTAATAACATTTATTCATTCTTCCATGATGTCCACTAAACTTATTGATTTTGATCAATACAATGAGAGAGTTTGCATGGAAACTAGACCTTAGAATGGGTATCATTTTCCACCTACAAATAAAGGTTTCGAGGTTACATTTCATGACACACCATAGAAAGTAATGCCTTGCTACCAAAATTCCTCTAGGGAGACTTGAAATCATTATTCCCTTCCCTTCACCATCTATGATATTTTATTGCATGTTCCTGACCAATTTTTGGGTTAGAACAGACAAGGAGACAAAGGAATCTCCCAAACCCAATCCTACAAACCTGTTCATTCCATGTCATTTCCATGCCATTTCAATGTCATGTCATTGCAATTCCATTGTCATGCCTTGCCAAGCCATGCCATGTCATACCATTGCAATTCCGTGCCATTTCCACGTCATTTCCATGTGATTTCCATGCCTTGCTAATCCATGTCATGGCATGCTATTTTCATGCCATTTCCATGCCTTGTCATTCCATGCCATTGCATCCCATTTCCATGTAATTTTAATGCCTTTCCATTGCCATGCTTTTCCATGCCTTTCCATTTCCATGTTTTTACATGCCATGCCTTTTCCATGTCTTTCCACGCCATGCCATTGTCATGCCAATGCTATGCCTTGCCAATAAATGTCATTTTCATGCCTTTCCATGCCATTTCCATGCCCTTACAAGCCATGCCATGCCATGACATTGTCATGTAGATTCCCATGTATTATCATGTAGATTCTCATTTTAACATATACAACAATAAATATAACTTTCCATAACATTATGCAAGGAAACAATCAAATTAAAATGTGGATTGCAATGAAACAAGAATAGAAAAAAAATAAACCTTTCTCATCCCAAGAAATAAAAAAAAACATTTATATGGACATATGACTTAAATTAATATCACAAAGTTCCTTTCCATCCAATGAAGTGCTTATGGCATTTTAAGTGTAGGTAAAAAAATTTGCATTGCTTTCCAAGCCATGCCATGCCTTTCCTTTCCTTGAGTTTTCATGCCATGTCATGCCTTGCCTTGACAAGACATTCTATGCCTTTTCATGCCATGCCATGTCATTTAATTCCATACCATGCCTTTCCTTTCCTTTTCATGTCATGCCATGCCATGCATTGCCTTACCATGTCATGAATTGCCTTTAAATTTCATGCCTTTCCTTTCCATTCCATCCCATGACATGCCTTTCCTTGCCATGTCATGCCATTTCCATGCCTTTCCATACTATGAATTTTCATGCCATTTCCATGCCTTTCCATGCCATTTCCATGCCTTTCATTTCCATTACATTCCTTGCCTTTCCATGCCATGCCATGCCATGCCCTGCCTTTCCATCACATTCCATTCCATGCCATAACATTGCCACACCATTTCCATTCATTTTCATTCCATTCCATTTACATGCCTCGTGAATCCCTTTCCATGCCACGCCTCACCAATCCATTCCATTCCATGCCAATTCCATGCCTTTCTAAGCCATGCCTTTCCAATCCATGCCATGCCATGTCATTGTCATTCCATTTCCATGCCTTTACATTCCATGCCATTTCCATGCCATGCCATTTCCATGCCTTGCCAAGCCATGCCATTCCATTGTCACGCCTTGCCTTGCCATTGCATGTTTTACCTTTCCATGCCATGCCATGACATGCCTTGGATTTTCATGACATTCCATGTCATGCCCTTTCCACGTCATTTCCATACCTTTCCATTTCCATGCCATTTCCATGCCTTACCAAGTCATGCCATGCCATGCCATTTCCACGCCATTTCCATCCCTTACCAATCCATTCCATGTCATGCCATTTCCATTGCCTTTCCATGCCATGCCATGCCATTTCCACGCCATTTCAATTCCTTTCCATGCCATTTTTTTTTCATTCCATTTCCATGTCTTTCCAAGCCATTCCATGTCATTTCCATGCCTTTCCTTGACATTGCATTCCATGGCATGCCTTTCCTTTCCATGCCATTTCCACTCCATTTTCATTCATTGTCATGACATGCCATTTCCATTCCTCGCTAAACCATGCCATTCCATGCCATTGCCATGCCTTTCCATTCCTTTCCATGTCATGTCATTTCCATGCCATTGTCATGCATTTCCTTTCCATTGCATGTGTCTCCTTCTCATGTCATGCCATGGCATGCCTTTCCTTTCCATGAGATTCATGTCTAAGGGTGAAATATGACAACTAAACCCTAGACGTCAAGCTAAAAAGGATGGAAATCGAGGGTAAGTCCTAATCTAACTACGAAATTGAGGGTTTCAAGACAAGGTTAAGTCAACAAGAATACAAGATAACATGCAATATAACTACTTTGATAAAACATTTATTCAATACATTCAAGAAATAACCATCCACAAAACTTGAAATAATGACCTAGACCTAGACCTTTCCTTTTCATGTCTTGCCTTGCTAAGCCATGCCTTTACTTCCCATGTCATTACATGCCTTTCCTTTCTATGTCGTGCCTTGCCTTTCCTTCACTTGACATGCCATGTCATGTCATGCCTTGTCTTGCATTGCCTTGCCATGCTATTTCCCTTTCATTTCATGTTTTTCCTTGCCTTGCCATGCCATGCCATGCCTTTCCATACCATGCCTTGCCTTGCCTTTCCATGTGTTTCCTTTCCATGCCATGCCTTTCCTTGCCTTTCCATGTGTTTCCTTTCCATGCCATGCCTTTCCTTGACTTTCCATGGCATGCCATGCCTTTCCTTTCCTTTCCAATACATGCATTTACATGAATATAAATTCCATGAAATGTCATTCCTTACCTTTCGATGCCCTTCCTTTACATGTCATGCCATGCCATGAATTTCCTTGCCTTCAATTTCCATGCCATGCCATGTCATGCCTTTCCTTTTCATGCCATGCCATGCCATGTATTTCCTTACATTTCCATGCCTTTCCTTGACATGCCATAGCTAGGAAAGGAAAGGCATGGCATGGCATGTCAAGGCAAGGCATGAAACGACATGATAAGGAAATGCATGGCAAGGTAGGGAATGTCATGGAATGCAAAGGAAATGCATGGCTTGGAAAGGAAATCCAAGGAATGGAAAGGAAAGGCAATGCATGGAATGGAAAGGCATAACATGGAAAGGCAAGGAAATGCATAGAATGGCATGACATGTAATGTAAATGCAAGGCATGGTATGGCAAGGAATGGAAAGACAAGTGAAGGAAATTATAAGCCTTTCCATGACATGAAATTCCTTTCCATGCCATGCCTTGTATTACCATGTCATTCCATGCCTTGTCTTACCATGTCATCCCATGCCTTTTCTTTCCTTGCCATGACATGCCTTGCCTTGCCATGCCTTTCCTTCCATTCCATTCCATGCCTTGCCTTCCTATGAAAATGAATTTCCTTTCTTATATTTCCATGACATGCCATGCCATGCCTTGCCTTGACTTTCCATTCCTTTCCTTTCCTTGCCAAGCCATGACTTCTCATGACATGTCTTTCCTTCACTTTCCATTCCATTCCATGCCTTGCAATGTATTTTGATTCCATGCCATGCCTTTTCTTGACTTGCCATGCTATTCCTTCCCATTCCATGCCATGCCATGCCATGCCTTTCCTTTCCTTTCCATGCCATGTCATGTCATGCCTTTCCTTTCTTTGCCAAGCCTTTCCTTGCCTTGCCATGCCATGGCTTGGAAAGGAAAGGCATGACATGGCATGTCAAGGAATTCATCAAGTTAATTTAATAAAAAAATAATGGCATTCATGTATCATACCTTATTTTTTTCCTAAAAATAATAATGCTTGTACTAAATGAACAACTTCAATACATAAAAATCGCAATCAAAGGTTTCATTAAGCATGTAATTCTACTATTTTTTTTCACATCTATCTTAGATAAAAATACTTGTATGAGAATTTCAATGTCATTACATACTCTCTCTTTATTCATCTATCTAAGGTATTTTAATAGTTGTGAAACATGGATTATAATTATTAATAGGATTTACCTAGACCTAGACCTAGGCCTAGACCTTTCCTTGCCTTGCCATGTCTAGATTTTCTTATCCTTATCATGTCTTTCCTTGACTTTCCTTTTATTTCCTTGCATTTCCATAGCTAGACCTAGACCTATACCAAAAAATTTCATTTTCATGCCTTGCCATGTCCCTAAAGGACTTGAAGAGGTGAGTTGCAACTCCTGATAAAACTCAAACTGAGACTAGGATGGTCGAACCGTTGGTTGCATTGGATCTATAGCATTGGGTTTCAACTAGTGAGGCCCATCTGTTGACATTCCATTGATCGAAAAACCACTTGTTCGAGGATCTTCGGCACTATGGTTTTTCTGAATGAGGAATAGTTCAATTTTTGAATGAGAGGTCGATTTTCAAGAACAATGTGCTAAGAAATTATGGGTAGTGTAGTCACATGAGCCTTGGAAAAATAGACGTGTGGTAGTTTACGGAACTCCATTATGCTGCCCAGTTTGGATTTTATGTGCCTATACCAAAGTTCCCACATGTCCCTGAATGCCTTGAGGAGTCGAGTTGCAAATTGCGATAAAAATCAAATCAAGACTCAGATGGAAAAACCCTTGGTTGGATAGTATCTGGGGTATCAGGTTTCATCTAGTGGGGCCCATCCGTTGTCATTTCATTGACCGGAAAACTGTTTGTTGGAGGATATTTGGTAATATGTTTTTTCTCAATGAACCATAGTGCAATTTCTGAGCGAGAGGTCGATTTTCAAGATTTTCAAGAACACTATGATGGGAAGTTATGGGTAGTGTACTCAGGGGTGCCTTGGGAAAAGAGACATGTGGGAGATTATGAAACTACATTATGCTGCTCAGTTTGGATTTTATGCCCATGGACCAAAGTGTCGACATGTCCCTAAATGTCTTGAGGAGGCAAGTTGCAACTCATGATAAAAATCAAACTAGGACTTTGATGGATGAATCATTGGTTGCATTGTATCCAATGCACCGGGTTTCAGCTAGTGGGGCCCATCCATTATCATTTTATTTACCAAAAAACCATCTATTGGAGGATCTCCAACACTATGGTTTTTCTCAATGAAGCATAGTGAAATTTTTTAACAAGTGGTCGATTTTCAGGAACACTCTATTATTAAATTTTGGGTAGTGTCCTCACGTGGGACTTGGTAAAACATACATGCGAGAGCTTATGGAACTCTGTTATGTTGCTCAGTTTGGATTTTATTCTCCCGAACCAAAGTGTTGACATGTCCTTGAATTTCTTGAGGAGGTGAGTTGCAACTCGTGATAAAAATAAAAAATTGAATTAGATGGATAAATTGTAGGTTGCATTGGATCCGGGGCACTGGGTTTCAACTAGTGGGGCCCGTCCGATGTTATTCTATTGCCGGGACAACCATTTGTTGGAAGATATCTGATACTTGGGTTTTTCTCAGTGCTTATTACACATGTTTGTCAATTTAACACCTTGTTATGCTAGGAATGACAGGGAAAGACATGGCATGTCACGTGTAGGCAAGGAAAGATATGGCAAGGCAAGGAATGACATGACATGGAAAGGAAAGGAAAGGCATGGATTGGCAAGGAAAGGTAGGTCATGGTAAGGAAAGGAAAGGAATGGCATGGAATGTAAAGGTAAGGCATGCAATGGAATAACATGTCATGGAAAGGAATGGCCTATCTTGACAAGGCAAGGAATGACATGGCATGGAAAGGCATGGAAAGGAAAGATAGGGCAAGGAAAGGGAAGGTGAGGCAATGCAAGGTGAGGAATGGAAAGGTAGTACAAGTGAAGGTAAGGCATGGAAAGGTAAGGCTAGGTATGGAAAGGTAAGAAAATAAATCTACTGCATCATGCTCCCCTTTCCCATGCCCAAACTCAAAATAGTTCCAAATGTGTGGTACCTTGATTTTTTTGTGCAACATACACAACCATTGAAATACAGAATAATTTTTTAACTCGCATGTGCAACCATATGACCAAATCCAATGTTGATCCATCTGTATGTTCTTCTCCTTAAGGTGATTGTAAAAGAAATGAACTCTATGTTGTACATAGGCTAAGTCATGGCATCGATCATCGCTTATGTAGAAGTAACACTCCTTCAATATAACTTTGTTTTCTTCATTACTATTTGGCCCATGTTTGTATGTGATATGGACCATTATGTTGACCTACTCTAAGAAATAATATTGGTTTTGAATCTCATTTTGTTGTTGAAGGGTGTAGTTGTATGCAAAATCAACCATTGATAACACAGTACCAATGAGAAATGTATCTTTTCATATTCTAAAATGCTCTTCCTACCATTGAGCCACATGAACATGTGGAACATAATGTTGTGTATTTTCAACTAAGTCCTTAATGAAGTCACATAGTCATACTTGGGAAGTCACTAATTGTATATTTTTTCTTTCTAGTCCTCCATCAATATCATATGCAACATATTTTAAGTTTTTCAAGGAAATCAACTTCCTCCCCAATTCATGTTCATCACTTACATGGATGCACTTTCTCAATAATTTCATTCCACCACACATGGGGCATGTCCCATCTAAGAAATATTTTTGATAAAATGTACAACCCTCTAGTCTTGTACACAATATGTTGTGAATCAAGTCTTTATATGACAAAGAGGACAATATAACTGAGCATTCTTGCAAAAGGGTTTTATGAAAAACATGATATGTGTGTGTGTGTGTCAAAATAATAACCATATTCAATGTGATATCTAGAACAGCATGTGTTACAATTTTTTTTTATTCGAACACACCAAGGCTTTCATTTACAGAACGATATTTGGCCCAAGTTAAGTGCACTATTTACTATCTTGAATATCACATACAATTATGTCTGTGTAATTTCAAGAAACTGTTTAATATGGGGTTTATGGTCCCTAGATCCCCTTCTAATTTTAGTACATATTTTGGGTTGGAAGAATTCCTAGTGTTTTCATGCGAGAAATATTGTACTAATCCCTTAACTGCTCCAACTAAATTCATGTCAGAATGAGGTAGCCTACCATTGAAGGCCCATAAATCTATTGGGGCGGCTGTGTTGAGGCTATATCATCTATGAGAATACTTTCTAAGGTTTTTGACATTGCATTTCATGAGGTTTAAGGTTTGTTGTAGAAAACAATGTTTTCTTGTGATCTCACTAACAATTGATTGGGTCAATACACGTCGGGATGTATTGCGGTCTTTAAAACGATATTTCTTACAAATTATTTGAAAATCTTATACAAGGTTTGTAACAATATGATGACTTGTTTCTAAACTTTTGACTGTTTTAATGCCTAAAATTCTCCTAATAGAAGTCAAACTTCTAGATTTTAACAAAGCCAAAAATAATTGACATTTAGCAGCATCGTATTTTGGTTCAAAATATTATTTAATGATTTTATAATAATGATAGGGAATAGTACAGTTAGTTAAATTACCTTCAAGTGATGCTAGACCACTTTCATCGACCTGAATGCATTTAGGAGTTCTTCGTCACAGAGTGCTCAATCTAGGTAGGGGCGATGAACCCCTATTCTGGCACTCTTGACCTCCTTACTATGGAGTTAACAATGTTGCAGTTCTTTCCCCTTCAATAACTGGCAGATCAAATATGGGAGGAGAGTGGACATGGGATTGACTAGTTTCTAGAATGTTTGACTGCCCAACAAGAGGTTTCACCAAAGGAACTTCTTCACCACATTGTTGTACACTAGTTGCCTCTCTAATTTCATCCATTGTATAATCAGCTCCAAGGAAATCCTCCATCATCTAGTCATCCACACCAATCTATCTTGATGAGATATTGGATGGATTGGTCTCTACTGAAATCACGTTCTTTTCTTGTGGTGATGGAGTAGAAACAACAAAGACATATACTCTGCTAGAAATTGGATTGGCCTCTTTTGAAAGCCTACACTTTGACATGTGTAACTTTTCCTTTTCTCTTTCTTCTTCTACCTTTTTGATTGGTTTTTATTTTCTCAAGGACTTTCTTTCTTGAATTTGTTGGTTCCGCATGCTTAAATATAAAAAATACCTTCCAAACATCCCAACAAGACAAGAAGACAACAATTTTTTCTTGGTATTACACATGAAGACAACTAACAATTCCAATTCCAATTGGATAAAATTGTCTTGGTATTATACAAACAACAATTCCAATTGGAAAAAAATTTATTCCAATTCAAATAAGACACAAGAAGATGTAAACAATAATTCCAATTCGACAAATTTGTCTTCCAATTCCAAGAAGAAACAAGAAGACATAAACAACAATTCCAATTCCAAGAAGACACAAACAACAATTCCAATTCCACTTGGAAAAAAATATCTTCCAATTCTTCCCACAATGGTCTTGCAATAGAAAAAAATTGTCTATGAATCAAACAACAATACTAAAATAAGAAAAAACTTGTATGTGTGTGCTATTTTTGTGTGTAGATGTCCAAAAATATTTGTCGAGCTTGAGATAGATGAGGTATTGGAGTATGCTTGGCACAAAAAATTGCCTAGTAGGAATGCATGTGAGTTCCTATAGGGAATAAATGAAAAACAACTAGTAGGATAAGACCACATGCACACTCTTTATGAAATGGATATAACATTTATTATAAACCAAACTTATTTATGAATAAATATGTATAGGGGGATGGGGAAAACTACGACCTAAGGGGTTAGGATTGAAAGTGTTTTCAAGAATAGAACAATGGTTAGAGCACCAAGATGTGGGTGATGTGGGTGAAAGGGTGTGAGGCCTTTAACAATAGGTATATGCATAATGAACTTAGGGCTCAAGTGTGGAGGGGATTAACGGTTGAGTATAGGTTATTCTTATGATTAAATGGAGCTAGGGGATCTAGGTCATGGTATAAATATAGATCTAGATCTATGTCATGTTCTATGTCATGGTCTAGGTCTATTTCATGGTCATCATATAGGTCTAGGTCATGGTGTAGGTCTTTCCATTTCTAGTTCTTGCTATGTCTAGGTCTAGGTCTAGGTCTTGAAATTTCTAGGTCAATTCCATTTCTTTCCTTGCGATGTAGGGAGGGGGGATGTAGAGAGAGGAAGAAAGAGAGTGTGAGAGGGGGAGAAGGGAAGACAGAGAGAGTGAGAGAGAGTGAGTGACGAGGATATAGAGAGAGGGATTAGAAAGAGAATGAGTGAGAGGACCGAGGGAAAAAGAGGGAAAGGAGGTTAAATAGAAGAAAATACAGCAAGGTGGGGAGAGTAGGGGGAAGAGAGGAAGGGGGATAAGGGATTGAGTGAGAAAGTGTTATATGAAAGAGGTAAAGAGAGAAGGGGGTAGACATGTATTTTTTGAGAGTGTGACAGGGTCGGACAGGAAGACCAAGAGGGGGGTAGAAAGAGAGAGAGAGGTGGGAGAGAGATTGAGAGTGAGACTAACAACAATCATAGGGAGGGAGAAGGAGAAAAAGAGAGGGGGTAGATAGATAGTGAGAGGAAGGGGGGAGAGATAGTTGGGAGGGGTACATGTATAAGAGAGAGAGTGAAGAGAGAGTTTGAGAGAGAGAGAGAGTGCGGGGTAGAGAGAGATTGAGACTGAGTGTGAGAGGAAGGGGGGAGATAAAGGGAGGAGGGGGGTAGAGAGATATAAAGAGAGAAATGGGGGGATATTAGAGGAGAAAGAGGGAGGGGGGTACAGTGAGAGAGAAATGGAGGGGAATACAGAGTGAGGGGGAGAGAGGAGTACATTAAAGTGATAGAATGGGTGAGATGGAGATAAGGGGAGGGATGGAAAAATCCAATAAGAGTAAAAGAGAGATTGAGAGTGAGATGAAAATATTTAGGGATAGGGTAGAGAGAGAGGGTGTAGAGAAAGAATGGGAGGTGGAGATATCCAGGGAGAGAATAAGAGAGTTCAATAGTGATATGGAGAGAGATAGAGAGGGAGGTAGAATGATAAATAGAGAGAGAGAGAGAGAGAGAGAGAGAGAGAGAGAGAGAGAGACTAACAACAATGTGTGTGAGAGAGAGAGAGGTGGGAGAGGGAGGGGGAGTATAGGGGGAAGGATGGAAAAAGGGGAAGAGGGATGGGGAGAGATATAGAGAGAGAGGAGTAAGGAAGGAGAGGGGGGAAGAGAGATAGGGGGGGAGAGGGAGGTAAAGAGAGGGATGGAGTAGGGAGGAGGGAGAGAGAGAAAGAGAGAGAGTTGAAGAGGGGGGATATAGATATTGAGTGGATGCAAGAGTGTGAGGCATGCCAAGACAAGGTTTAGGTATAGGTCATGGTCTAAGTATAGGTCTATCTCTAGGTATAGGTATAGTTCTTGACATGCCTTGGTAGGTATAGCTCAAGGGGAATTATTTCTTTACCATGCCTTTCCTTGCAATGTGCCAATCTTTCTAGTGTGCAAGAGTGTGGGGGGGAGGGAGAGGAAAGAAGAAATAAAGGGGGCATAGAAAATGTGTGTGTGAGAGTGTGGGAAGGAGAGAGAGGAAGACAAAGAGGGGAGGTAGAGAGTGAGCATGTTAGAGTGTGGGAGGGAGAGAGAGGTAGAAAAATATGGGAGGTAGAGAGTGAGTGTGTTAGAGTGTGGGAGGGAGACAAAGACAGACATAGAGGGGGGATAACATAGAGGAGGGATATAGAGTGTGGGAGGGAGAGAGAGGGGATAGAAAGTGTGTGAGAGAGAGTGTGGGAGGGAGAGAGAGGTAGAAAAAGAGGGTTCGTACAGATATAAATACATAGAGGGGGGATAGAAAGTGTATGTGTGAGAGTGTGAGAGGGAGAGAGAGGAAGAAAAATAGGGGAGGTAGAGAGTGAGTGTGTTAGAGTGTGGGAGGGAGAGAGAGGTATACAAAGAGGGGGGGTAGAGAGTGAGTGTGTTAGAGTGTGGGAATGAGAGAGATGTATAAAAAGAGGGGAGGTAGAGATAGATTTTATCAGAGTGTGGGAGAGGGAGAGGGATAGAGAAAGAAAAAGAGGAGTTTTAAAAGGGAGGGACAGGAAGGTAGAGAGGGGGGTAGAGAGAGGCATAGTGAGAGGAAGGGAATGAGAGAGGGATACATATAAGGGGGGGAAGAGATAGAGTGAGAGGAAGGGAGGGATATAAAGAGGTGGAATAAAGAGAGAAAGGGGAGACGAGAGAGTGAGACTGAGACTAACAACAAGGAGAAAGAGAAAGGGTGGGAGAGATGTCGAAGAGAGAAGGGAGGGAGGGACAAAGGGGCAGAGAGAGAGAGAGAGAGAGAGAGAGAGAGAGAGAGAGAGAGTTTGAGGATCTAATACATGTCAAGGTAAGTTCTACATCTACATCCTTCCATTCCTTGTGATGTCTAAGTCTTTCCATGTCTAGGTCTTACCATGTATAGGAGTGTGAGGGAGAAAGAGAGATATAGACAGGGGGGTAGTAATGGAGTGTGAGAAGGAGATAGAGAGGGAGGTTAGATGTAGGAGAGAGAGAGGAGGGGGGTAGGTACGAAGAAATGACTTATAGGAATACAAAGAGGGGAGGTAGAGAGTGTGTTTGTTAGAGTGTGGGAGGGAGAGAGAGCTAGACAAAGAGGGGAGGTAGAAAGTGAGTGTGTTAGAGTGTGGGAGGGATATAGAGAGATACACAGAGGGGGGGTAAAAAGTGTGCAAGGGAGAGAGAGGGAGACAAAGAGGTGGAATATAAAGTGTGTGTGTGAGAGTGTGGGAGGGAGAGAGAGGTAGACAAAGAGGGGAGGTAGAGAGTGGGAGGGAGAGAGAGGAAGACATAGAGGGGGGATAGAAAATGTGTGTGTGAGAGTGTGGGAGGGAGAGAGAGGAAGAAAAAGTGGGGAGGTAGAGAGTGAGTGTGTTAGAGTGTGGGAGGGAGACAGAGGTATACAAAGAGGGGAGTTATATAGTGAGTTTGTTAGAGTGTGGGAGAGAGAGAGAGTAAGACAAAGAGGAGGGGCAGAGACAAAGTATGAGAGGGAGGGAGAGGGAGACAAATATGTTGGTTGTGGAGCCTGATTATCTTCCTGATTTAGAGGTCTTTTACTTTCAACCGTGTTTATACCCCATGAAGTATTTACACCCCAGAAGTATGTACACTCTTCCATGTGGGGGAGTGTAGAGGGGGTACCCCCTCTACGGGGTATAGGCGAAAGCATATGGGGGGTTTGGGGGTAAGCGGGCCCCCAATGGGAGTTCGGGAGCAGCGTCCCCCGATGGGGGTTCGAGGGTGAAGCCCTCGAAGCAAAAATTGCCTTGTAAAAGTATATTGTAATTTCATTGTAAATCTGGATCGTTCATTATAAGTTTGCAGATCTAACAATAGAGATTATGTTAGGGTTTTTTGCCCTAGAAGGCTGTAGTGGCCAGTAAGAAAAATATCAACAAGCCTAGTAAAAATCCTTACAATTACACATAACATTTCTAACATAGAATTGCGAATTTCTGAGTGCATAAATAATTCATTAACTTCAAATAAGCATATAAATTTCAGTAGAATTTAACATTTAACATTTAACTACAACATAAAATTAACTTAGCCAATTCACAAACAATTTAATTGGTTCTAATGCTAATTTGCCTTGCTACCTTGCTATTGCCTTCCTGCTGCTTGATGCACTGACCGACACTACCCAAACCTACTATCCTCCCTGCCAACTAGGAAAACTACCTAGCTCTAGGATATCATATGGATATCCTGGCCTCCATGCCCAAAACCTCCAGCAAACCGGTGCATGTACTGATCCAATCCAACTACCGAACTCAACTGCCCTCTCTCTGTAATCCAAGAGAAACCTCCAAGAAAAATAAATAATCTCGTAGAATGCATCCCCTTCGTAAACCTCCTTCCCCTCCATATCCTTCCTTCACAGCCTCCTGCATTTACTTCCTTATCCACCCATTTATTACCTTATCCCATCATAATTAATATCTTACCCCTTTTAATTAATATCTTATCCCTTTCCGTGTACGTAACTTTTTTTTAATTTAAAAAATACAACTTATTATCCTTTTTAAATTTAATACCCAAGTTATTGAATATAATAGGTAGTTAATTAATTAATTAATTAATCAAATTGTAACCATTAATTAATTAATAATTATTTAATTAGTATCATTATACCAATCTTGTTTAATTAATACCATGTTAAGACAATTAATCCCCTAATTAATTTTTACTTAATAATACTTAAACATTTATTCAACTAGGGTTGTTACATACACCCACCCTTCAAGAAAATTCGTCCCGAAGTTAAGGTGTCTTATGGTACAAAGGAAAATAAACCTAGTTCAGATATTCATAACAATTAACCTACATTATCAATAAGTAAGTCAAGAAAACTCATGCATACTAGTGTATATGTACAAGAAATGCATGTGTAGCTAGTACATACAAGTCTCGTGCATGTACTAATAATCAAAACTATCATC
>ML786335.1:542035-553260 GCA_009831015.1 Picea engelmannii | reverse complement strand
TGGTTTAGTTACGAAATTATGAATATTCATATATATACATTTCTCTTTTTTTTTTTTTTTGAAGGGAAAACATTAAATTCCACCACAAGACAGATCTCCATACTTTCTCAACTATTACTACTCATCCTTCCTCCCTAACCTACTTCCATCTCTATTCCTATCCTTCCTCTGCTATAATATCTTGGAGCGTCAACTATATTGACCAAACTCCAAATAGAACTTGTAAGTGGAAGTGTTGCTATCTTGACCAAGCTTCCCTAGCAGGCATCTGGCAGTCATCATCACACGTCTTGGGGAGCATGAACTAACACCGTCCTCCCATGAATTCAGGTTTCGGAGGATACACGGTGGGAAATGCCTCCACCCCTCCTAACAGGACTAGGGTCCACACCCTACAATGGAGGATACACGACGGGAAATGCCTCCACCCCTCCTAACAAGACTAGGGTCCACACCCTACAATGGAATACACAGTGGCACCGTGTTGCTGAAGGTTTTGTCATCGTTTATTCAATGTTGGACAGTTTCATCACCTGAAATCATGCACTGGTCCACATATCATAGCAATGCATCCAAACCAATATAATTTCACACACAATATTCATACCATAATGTTTCTCGGTTAGTGGTCCTGATATCCACTTTTCATCATCATTATTCCTTGGCTATTTCATAGCCCATAACCTGCAGATTAGTTTGTAACACAAACTCATACATTTCTATGCATTATCATCATGTAATTGCATACTAGCATCATTTCAATTTGGTATCCCTGTACCGGTAAATTAACATCAAATCTTTCCAATTAGAAATAGATCTCATAATATCCCATGATTCAATTTTGACATCTATTCATAATATTATCATTTACCCAAAATAGATTGCATCATATCCAACATCATCCTAATAGCATTTAAACATTCATTGAATTCACATTCTCACAACATGTCGCATCATATACATCATCATCAATAACATTTAAACATTCGTAAATTTTACATTCACATAATAGATCGCATTACATACATCATCATCAATTACATTTAAACATTCGTAAATTTTACATTCACATAATAGATCGCATTACATACATCATCATCATTAAAATTTAAACATTCGTAAAAGTTCATACATTTAAAGTTTAGGTGTATCACTTAATAGTTTCACTGTGACTAGAAAATAAACTATATAGGCCTCAGGTAATCCTGGCTGTCTAAGTCAAAAGGTGGTGTTACATACACCCCACCTTCGAGAAACATGTTCTTGAGGTGGTCAAAATAGTGAGGGATAGTCTTGTCGTAATTTCTCAACATCTTCCCAAGTAGCATATCCTGTACTATACTTGTCCCACTAGACCTTAACTTGGTCTACTAGATGGTTCCTGAGCTGTCGGACTCTACGGTCCAATATGCATAACGGTTCTACCGTGAGGGTTCCCACGTCCGATACCTAAAATTCCTTCCAATTTAGTTTAGGTGATTCATCAGCAACATAATGACGTAAAACAGATACATGAAATACATTATGAGTTTTATGCAAGTGGGGTGGCAGTACGAGACGATATGCAACGGGTCCAATTTTCTCTTGGATCCTGAATGGTCCTATAAACCGAGGTGACAATTTTTTCCCCTTCCTGAACCGTATGGTACTCTTATTAGGCCTGATGTGAATGAAAACCTGGTCTCCCACTTCATAACTTCGGTCGGTCCTGTGTGCATCTGCATAGCTTTTCTGCTTATCCTATGCTTCCTTTAGTCTTTCCCTAATCTGAATCACCTGTTCCTCCATTTCTTGAATCAATTCTAGCCCAACTGTTACTCGATCTTCTAGTCTATCCCAACTCAATGGCGTTCTACATGGCCTCCCATACAAAGCTTCGTAGGGTGGCATTCTGATGGAACTATGAAAACTGTTATTGTAGGCAAACTCTACCAAAGGTAGGTACTTCTGCCACTGGGTTTGATTATCCATTACATACATCCTAAGCATGTCTTCCATGACTTGATTTACTCTCTCAGTTTTCCCATCTGTTTCAAGATGATAAGCTATGGTTAAGTTCAATTGAGTCCCCAACGCTGACTGTAAACTTGTCCAAAATCTAGAAGTGAATCTGGAGTCCCTATCTGAAATGATATTCTTAGGTATCCCATGAAAATGGATGACCTCGCTTACAAACACACGTGCCACATCAGTGACATCGTAAGTGTATCTAACCGGAATAAAATGAGCACTCTTCGTTAACTTATCCACTATCACAAGAATGGCATTGTGTCTATGAGACGTGAGCGGCAACCCCACAACAAAATCCATAGAGATGACTTCCCACTTGGACATAGGGACATCATGTGGTTGTAGGAGGCCTGCTGGGTGATGGTGGTCGGCTTTCACTTGTTGACACTCTAGGAATTTGGCAATGAAATGGACTACATCGCACTTCATTCCTACCCAAAATAAGAGCTTCCTCATATCTCCATACATCTTCTTCACACCTGGATGTGCACAATAAAGTGCTCTATGGGATTCCTTCAGTATGATGCTTCAAATATCCCCATTCTCAGGGATGTACATCCTTCCTCGATATCTTAACAGTTCGTCTATTTCCAGACTATATCCTTCATACTTTGGATCTAACTGCCTCCCGCTCTGGAGCTTTGAAGTAACCTTTAAATACCAACTGTCTCCTGGGAGTTGTGTCAACACATGTTCCCTCAGATTGACCTTTAAGGTTACCAAGGAGAAGATACGTGGTCTCCTACTCAAGGCATCTGCAAGCACATTTTCCTTTCCCTTGATGTATGAAATACCAAAATCGCACTCACTCATAAACTCACTCCATCACCTTTTCTTGGCATTCAGATCTCTTTGAGTGAAGAGATGTTTTAAACTTTGATGGTCCGTTTTGAGCTCAAAGTTTCACCCCACAAGATAGTGCCTCCAAAGTTTCAGATCTACATTACAACCGCCAACTCTAAATCATGAGTCGTGTATAGCTCCTCATGTTTCTTCAACTTCCTTGATACATAAGCTATCACTCCTCCATCCTGCATTAGCACGGCCCCCAACCCTTGCTTCGAGGCATCTGTGCAGACTGTGAAGTCCTTTTCCATATATGACACTCGTAGAATTGGCGCACTGGTTAGTAACCTCTTAAGCTCAATGAATGCACTATCAAATTCTTCTTTCCATTCATACCTGACCCCCTTGGGTTGCGAAGTGGTGATGGGTTTCGCTATTTTTGAGAATCCTTCTACAAATCTCCAGTAATAACCTGCTAGCCCCATGAAGCTTCTCACCTCATGGGCATTTTTCGGCACTGGCCAGTCCATAATGGCCTTTACCTTTTCTGGGTCCACAGAGATTCCTTCGTCGGAAATGATATGAGCTAAATAGTGGATCTCTTTCTGGAAGAAGGAACACTTCGAAAACTTCCCATACAATTTGTTCTCTCTAAGGCAAGACAACACTATTCGCAAGTGTTCCTCATGTTCTCTTTCATTCTTGGAATAGATGAGGATGTCATCTAGAAAGACTTGTACAAAATGGTCTAAGTACTTCCGGAATACGCCGTTCATGAAGCTCATGAATACTGCTGGCACATTGGTCAATCCGAAAGGTACTACAACAAACTCGTAATGTCCAAACCAAGTTCGGAAGGTAGTTTTTGGGATATCACCTTCCTTAATCCTTAACTGATGATACCCTGATCGCAAATCGATCTTGCAGAATATCGTTGCTCCTTTCATTTGATCGAAGAGGTCATCTATTCATGGCATTGGGTACCTATTTTTCACTATAGCATGGTTCAAGTCCTTGTAGTCTACACACAGTCGTAAGGATCCATCCTTCTTCTTTAAAAAAATTACCGGTGCGCCCCAAGGTGAAACATTGGGCCTTATTAGCCCTAAGTCCAGTAACTCTTTCAACTGCATTTGCAATTCAGAAAGTTCTGGCACTGTCATCCGATATGGAGTCTTGGAGGTTGGTTCTACACCAGATTTTAGCTCAATAGTAAAATCAAGCTCCCTCTCAGGAGGTAACCCTGTTAACTCGTTCGGAAATACATCTTTAAATACTGACAATACTGGGTACTGATCCAATGAGGGTCCCTTCCTTTCATTCACTATTTCCACTACATACAATCGACACCCTTGCCTCAAGCATATCTTAACCTTCATAGTTGATATAAAGCATAACGACACTTTTCTTTGTACACCCTGGATCTCTACTGGTCTTCCTTCATCATCGACACAAAGCACCCTCTTTGTGAAACAATCTACCAAAGCTCGGTAAGATGCTAACCAATCCATTCCAATGATTAGGTCATATGCCCCGAGAGTAGTGACGTATACCTTCAACCTGGTAGTGCACACTCCCAGGTCTACTATAAAATTATTGACACTAGGTCCTACTGCTTGTTTTTCCCCCGAAGCCATCTCGACTTGTTTAAAGTCATCGTGCTCGTAGGCTGCCAACCCACTCTTTTCTAATGAATATGGTGAAATGAAACTATCTGTCGCACCAGAATCAAACAAAATCTTGACATTGATATGATTTAGTGTACTTGATGACTCCACCATAGTGGATTGATGTTCAACCTGGCAATTATTAACTACTGCGTAAATCTGTTGGCTACTACTTGCTCTCCCCATTGGTGCCTTTCCTTCTCTATGCACGAACCTTGATTGTAACTCTGGGCATTCACACTGGTAATGGGTTCCTCCGCACCCCTAATAGGTAACACGAGATTGAACTTGTGCATTGTTATGTGACTACCTCTTAAATGAGTTCCTTCCCCTGGAACCCCTACCCCTACTCGTTGTTCCCTGAGATAGTCGTGGACCTGTCTGTGATGTTGGCGATGAACGAGATGTTGCACTCGTTGCCATTGAAATCCATGCAGCTACTATCCTTGGCGTGACTCTGTTACCATATGGCAGTGGCCTTGAGCCCCCTCCCCTAGGAAATGTCCTTGGGGCCTTTCCTACGAATCCCAGGTGATGCGGAAATGTTGGTTTTGTACCCCCAGTCAAGTTCATATGTTCTGCTGCATAACGCACATTTTCCACCGCTTCTGCTACTGAAGATGGTTTCCACATTTGCACAATAGCTCTTATCTTAGGGTTCAATCCATAGATGAAGGGCTCTACCTGTTGTTGGTCATTATCCATATACGAAACATATTTGACCAATTCCATAAATATGATCTCATATTCTTTTACAGTTCTGTTTCCCTGTACTAAGGCATGAAATTCCCCTACCTCTTGTTCCTCGTAGTATGCTGGTAGATATTTCCTTCGGAACCTCTCCTCGAAAAGTTCCCAAGACACCGTGTCTGGGGTAAGATGCAGTTGTCTTTCCAGGTTTCCCCACCAGTTCAAGGCGTTGTCTCTTAACTAAAAAATGGCGATCTTTGCCTTTGTGTTGGATGCATAGTCCCTTAAGGAAAAACACCTTGTCATGCCTTCCAACCATGCTTCCGTGCATTCACTGGCGCGACCCCCGACAAACTCTGAAAGTTTGATCTTCTGCAATTCTCATGTGATGTCTTCAGGTGGAGTTCCTCCCCCTAAATCCCTTGACACTTCTCGATTACCCGTTCTAGATGGTGGGGGTTTCACTTCAGTCCCTGCCGGTCATCGCCCCTTTAAAGTCTCGTTAGTGGCTTCCAACGAGCACAGGATGAGGGTTAGTTCGGGCGATGGTGGTGGTGGCACTGGAGGTGTTGGTGGTGCTTGCGACGACACTCCCCTACCTCGATTCCCTCGAGTCCTGACCATCCTGTATGCTTTGACCTGCATCAACCAAAGTTGTCAAGGTGAGTTCTAGGATGTTTCAAATTGGTGCTACTTAAACTAGAAACAGGGTTAGGCGTAAGTTTTCTTTACTTGTCTGTAAATAGACATTACTCCATTAGGGGATTGGCTAGGTTAGGGTTAGGATTAAGCGTCTAAGCTTGATTTCTTCGCCCCTACAAAAAGAACTATTGGTTCCCTTGCCCTACAACGATGCTAGCCTTGTTCCATACTTGCCAATTCCTATGCGTACTCTCCTAGTGCATATGCCGCCTCCTTCCCACTTGTCCTAGTCTAAGCCCTTTTAACTTTTCGCTTACAACTTGATTATAGTGACTTTCGACCTTATGTTTATTAATTTACGTTGAAAGACGTACTGACAATGGGCACAATTAATGATCTTTTAATCTTATTTAACCTTAAACCCTTATTTGATGGCTATGCATTGAAGATGCTGGCATATTCTTAGTCGTCCTCCAAAATCAATGGGTTAGATTTATTGTTCATAACTTTCTTGCATTTATCAAGGAATCCGTTAACATGTTTACTTTTTAACATTTATCTAATCACATTAAAAAAAATTGTTGTAAGGATATATAATTACCACGTTTAAATGATTAAATAGGAGTAAACCGTGGCATCTAAATAATTGTCCACAATTGTCAGCCACGTTTCGGCGTTCACCAGCGCTATGTACCTTTCGACGTTAACCAACCGCCAACCACTTTGTGGTTGTGCTAGTTTATTAAAACTAATAACCTAGAATGAACTTAATCCTAAGCTTCAATCGCCTTAATCAACACTTCAATTTATTCCTGGAAATTAATATTATTATTAGTGTTAATTAATTAGTCACTAATTTACTTAATCCTTCCTATTAATTTAATTATTATTATTTTTATTTTTTCCTCCAAGGCACATACATGGTGCATTGGTGTTTGGTTGTTCCTTAAGGCGCTACACTTGGTGGGGGTCGCGGGTTCAAAACCCTTTAATTAAGTGAAATAATTCAAATTTTTTTTTTTAATTTTACTAAAAAAAACCAAAATACCCAACCTAATTAAATTAAATTAATTAAATTTTAAACTAATTTATAACAATTTACTTAAGAATTTTAAATTAATATAAATAATTCTTGAAACTTTAATTTAAAATAATTATAAAAAAATAAAAAAAATTAAACAATTAATTTTAAACAATTAAAATTTAAAAATATATATAAAAAAATTACTTCTTGAAATACTTTATATATATGAAATCGACATCATGGGTCCTCGCATGAGGCCCACGTGCCCCCTCCTTCCCGCTTTCTCTTCATACCTAACCCTAAAACCCTACACCTACCAGCTCTTCGAACCCTACGCGTCTTTCCTCTGCCACCTCCTTCTCATCCACCGAGACCTTCCTCGCATCATTCTTTCTTCTCCACAGATCTTGCCTTTTCTCTATTGAAAGGTTCCAAGAATATCTCCCTCCATGGCTCGCATCCTCTCCATTGTCCTGAGCACTTTGCTAGCGCTGGCCATTGCTGTATCTGCTGCCAGATCGTTTGAAGAAACGGGTATATTGATATGATCACTGACAAGATCCAGGACCTAGAGTCTAGTCTCTTTAAAATCTTGGGAACTAATCCCAAGTCTATACAGTTTGCGGAGTTTTCTCTCAGGTATGGTAAGAGGTATGATTCAGTCCGCCAGCTTGTGCACAGATTCAATTCTTTCGTGAAGAACGTGGAGTTGATCAAGTCAAGAAACAACATGAACCTTCCTTATACTTTGGCAATAAATGGTAATTTCACCCTCTTTTAGAATTTTTTTATCTGTGCTTTTTTTTTGAGAGCCTAGAATCTTGAATTTCGGTTCCCATTTGAGTTATTCCAATGTCAATCGAGGATTCATCGGCCGCCATGAGAAAAATGCAGCAGGTTTCGACAGGAATCGCCACTGCAGAAAGAAAATGGTTGTTTCCTCTTCTCGCGAGCATCCTTGTCATGTTGATTCTACTCTTGGTCGGTATGTCAAGATTCAGTGGACATTCAAAGGCATTCTATAGGATTTTCTCATTGGGGAGTCCTGAGTTCGGATCCAGATCCACGGGGTTTATGCAGAAGCAAGGGCGTTTACTGAGACAAAAGACGAGCATATCAGCGTTGTCGAGCTAGAAGTTTTTGCAAAATTGAGTTGTTTTCAAAGTTTGTTTTAAAGGGTAAAAATGCTGCTGGGAAGGAGGGAGGGTGATAAGAGTGACTCGCGTTATTGCGGAATTGATATGGCATTCAACGACGACGTGCCAGACACCCTCAGAGATAACATCGACAATGGCTTTGATTTTGTATTAATGCCCCTGACTGACCCTAACTACAGACCTAGTCAAACAAAAGAGGATTCAAATGGACCATGTGTTCCTCCGTTTGATAGATCTGATCTAGTCTTGAGTCCAACACAGTGGAACAGTCATGTGGTTGGTATGTAATATGTATTAGTATAACAGGTGAAATTTGCAGGTTTTTTGGTTGATATATTCTATGAAGATAGTTGATCATGTATGTTATTTTCTTTTTAGGAAGATTTTATGATTGTAATCGAAACTTTACTTCACCCTTTAATTGAGGCTAGGTCATAGATATGGTGGTCATTGTCCAGACAACTTCATTTGATTAAAGTAAAAAAAATCTAAAATGGTCATATCTTAGAGTTATTAATGTACTTGGTGTACCTTGGTTATAATATTACTTTATGTAATAAATTAATGGCGAGATCATAAGTTAAGTCTTAGTTTAAGTTGTGACTAATTAGAATTTATGAATTGTGTGTTACATAACATGCACAATGTGCATTCCTCTCTCAATCAGTTGCACAATTCGCAGTAGACCTTGAAACAAATTCATGGTAGGAGTGCATCTTGAAAACATAATCCTAGTTACAAATGTGGATGCAGTTCTTGAGGTGTAGAAGCGCAATTGCAGGCATGGGCATAGTTTCCAAGGCACATATCTCAAGGCGCAATAAATAACCATGCAGCTCGAGAAAGGTGTGCAGTGTTGAAATTTTTGAGCACATGGTAACAATCCTAGTTTGATTTCTAACCTAGATACTTAGGAAAATAGAAAACTGAAATCTCTATCAAAACTGCACTCTGATTTTTACTAAGAACTGAAACACATTAAGCTAAAGAAAATAGCAGCAAGTCACAGATCTGAAACTTAGATCACATTACTCTTTTTTATTCTTGAAAACAGGAATTACACTGAAAGCTTCAAACTCTACCCTTCACCCTAGTTGTATTCATAATTTACTTGTTTTACTTGGTAAATTTTTTTTATTTTTATTTTTTACAATTTCAATATGTATTTCTTTATATTAGTTTTTGTTTACATATAATCAAAATAATAGAGCTTTTGGTTTGCAGGTTAGGCAGAGCTGGAGTTGGAACTGGGAACTTGGAGTTTTGGCCCTCAGGCCCAGATTTCAAACAAAAGCTCTGATACCATTTGTAGTGGCCAGTAAGAAAAATATCAACAAGCCTAGTAAAAATCCTTACAATTATGCATAACATTTCTAACATAGAATTGCGAATTTCTGAGTGCATAAATAATTCATTAACTTCAAATAAGCATATAAATTTCAGCATAATTTAACATTTAACATTTAACTACAACATAAAATTAACTTAGCCAATTCACAAACAATTTACCTGGTTCTAATGCTAATTCACCTTGTTGCCTTCCTGTTGCGTTCCTGTTGCTTGATGCACTGACCAACACTGCCCAAACCTACTATCCTCCCTGCCAACTAGGACAACTACCTAGCTCCAGGATATCATATGGATATCCTGGCCCTCGTGCCCAAAACCTCCAGCAAACCAGTGCTTGTACTGATCCAATCCAACTACCGAACTCAACTGCCCTCTCTCTGCAATCCAAGAGAAACCTCCAAGAAAAAAAAAAAATCCTGTAGAATGCACCCCCTTCGTAAACCTCCTTCCCCTCCATATCCTTCCTTCACCGCCTCCTACATTTACTTCCTTATCCACCCATTTATTACCTTATCCCCTCATAATTAATATCTTACCCCTTTTAATTAATATCTTATCCCTTTCCATGTACGTAATTTTTTTTTAATTTAAACAATATAACTTATTATCCTTTTTAAATTTAATACCCAAGTTTTTAAATTTAATACCCAAGTTATTTAATATAATAGGTAGTTAATTAATTAATTAATTAATCAAATTGCAACCATTAATTAATTAATAATTATTTAATTAGTATCATTATACCAATCTTGTTTAATTAATACCATGTTAAGACAATTAATCCCCTAATTAATTTTTACTTAATAATCCTTAAACATTTATTCAACTAGGGTTGTTACAAAGGCAACCCTCGTTTATGAGGGAAATGTATTGTGGCTAAGTAGGTTGGTGAGTATTGTATTCTGAGAGAGGAGACTATGAGAGAAAGAAGAGGAAGTTACAACGGGTTTTTTTGTAGGTTGTATCTCTTCATTTTGCTAGATAATAATAAAGAAAGGACCTGCCAATTTCTCTGGTGGACGTAGCCCACACTAGGTGAACCACGTAAATCTGTGTCTCTCTTGTATTGTGTATCTTCTATGTTTTGTTTCCGCATTTGTTTTATTTTATTGCTCTGCAGTCCTGTTTTTCTAACAAGAGTGGGGGGTAAGAGATAGGGATAGTGAGAGGAAGGGAATCATAGAGGGAGACATAGGAGGGGGGGTAGAGAGAGAGTGAGAGGAAGGGGAGGATACATAGGGAGACAAAGAGGGGGAGAGATAAAGAGGGGCAAAGAGAGTGAGACTGAGAATGATATTAACAATAAGGGGATAGAGAAAGGGTCAGAGAGAGGTGAAAGAGACAGGGGAGGGAGGGACAGAGGGGAAAATGGAGAGATAAAGAGAGAAATAGTGGAAAATGTGGGGGATATGGAGGGAGTGGGTGTGAGAATCTGAGACATGTCAAAGTAAGGTATACATTTATGTCATTTCATTTCTTGTGATGTCTAAGTCTTTCCATGTCTAGGTATTACCATGTATAGGAGTGTGGGGGAGAGAGAGGGAGACATATAGGACGGGTAGACAACGAGAGTGAGAGGGGGTATAGATGTGGGAGAGAGAGAGAGGGAGGGAGGAATGACATTTAGGAGCACATGCGCACTCCTAGAGCATGTGCACACTCCTAAGAATGCACACGTGTTCTTTTGAATTCACTTTTTTTTGGGTGGTATTGACAAGGTGTATGCTGACTTGGTTGGCTCGAATTTAGGATTGGGATGACAATCCCAGTGGTTTGGTCTACAAATTGATAAAAAACTTCTTTTTTTGAATATCCCTGTATATCTCTCTCTTTGAAATTATTTTTGTACAGGATAAAGAAATCAGTTGTTCAAAAAATTATCGAAATAGATAGAGTTAG
>ML786335.1:515372-534127 GCA_009831015.1 Picea engelmannii | reverse complement strand
CCAAAACAATCATGTTTACAAATTTCGTTATATAAAAAATTGAATAGAGTCAACATGTCCATGTGAACTCATGGTGCAAAAATTTGAAGGAAAATATGTATATAAAGGGATTGGATTCTTATGATTTGATATTGTGATTACTCAATATTATATTGAGAATAGCCAAATGTTTTGAAGGTTAGTACACTCGAGATAATAAAAAATAATAATTAGATTTTTTTAATTTAAAAAATTTAATTAAGAAGAATATTTTTTTAATGATTAATTTTATTATTATTTAATATGAAAAAATTAATACATGACATTAAATTAAATGATTAAAAAATTTACATATTAATTAATTTCATTTTTCTTAATGCTTAATATATCCACGTTTAAGATGGATTTAATGTATGATGATATTAGTGGTATTCATATTACACATCTACTTCATATTGGACACATGTACTTTATATTGAGCTATAGTGTACTGTTTTAGATTAGTAAATGAGAGAAAAAAACAATTGAGTAATATTCAAGCTAGATCGACTCTTAAAAGATAACTCAAAGTGCACCATAATATGGACAATTTTGAAGCCAATTTTATCAATATCTATATTTTCTTACTTAGTATTACATATTGTTATGTGAAAATCATAATAGAATATATATTTACACCATGTTGCTAATGTTGACTCTTGATGAATTAAACAACGAGGAGGAATATGTGTATGACATTGGAAGAGGAGAAGGACAAGGATGGGAATATAATTATGATGAGGAGGACAACAATGAAGAGGGGAAGAGGATGATGACGATAACACCAATGCTTCTTACAATGATGGTGGCCATGGTGGTAATATGGTCGATGGTGGTAATATGATGCAATGTCCAAGAAATTAAAATCACATAATGAAGGGAGTCATAACATACAACAAACATGCAAATGCATTAATCTAAGAAAACATTACACTTACATAATCTGTTAAGATAAAATTATAGGAAAGACATTTAACAAGAGCCCCCTCATTGTGTAAATGACCAATGCAGTCTACTCTTTAAATCACATAGCCATACACACTACATACAATAAATCATAGGAGAGTCAAATGCATGTTTGTTCATTCACAAACTTGATAATTGTGCCTAAGATCCTTGGATTTTATCCTTCCAATTCTAAATAGAATCCTTCATATTCCAAGATTTAACAAAAAATTCATTAAGGATAAGAAGATTACTTTACAAACGTTATACAAATTTTAAGAGGAAATCCTCATTAAACACACTCCATTTAAAAATAAAGACTCCATGGTCACATGAATTACTCCAACATAGTTATCGTTGTTGGTTGTGGAGCTTCATTATCTTCTTGATTTAGAGGTCTTGTTTCAGCTGTGTTTGGACCCCATTACTTGACGGGGGGTTGTGGGAGGTCTTCCCCCACCACATATTTTTCCATGGGGGTCCAAGGGGGGGAGAGAATGTTTGGATTTCCCCCATTGGTAGGGATTCGGGGGCATCGCCCCTGAAGAGAAGTTTTTGGGGAAATTGTCTTGTAAAATATTGTAATGTCATAGTCAATATGGACCATTCATTATAAGGTTACAGATCTAACGGTAGAAGTTATGTTAGAATTTTTCACCCTAGAAGAAAACCCTCTTTTATGACAGAATTTCATTGTGGTTGTGTATGTGAGTGAATATTGTATTCTGAGAGAGGAGACTGTGAGAGAAAGAAGAGGAAGTTAGAATGAGTACGTTGTAGGCCACATCCCTTCATTTGCTGGATAATAATAAAGGAAGGACCTGGAAATATCTCTCATGGAAGTATCCTACACTGGGTGAACGATGTTTATATGCATCTCTATTGTATTGTGTATCTTTTGTGTTTTATTTTCACATTTGTTTTATTTTATTACTCTGCTATCCTATTTTTTCTAACAACTGGTATCGGAGTGAAAGGTAAATCAATGGAAAAGAGGGTGTTGGTTCAAGTGAGAGCAATGGCAGAAGATGGAAAGTTCAAGTTTGAGAAATTTAATGACTAAAAATACCAGTTATGGAAGATGCAAATGGAAGACTATCTATATCAAAAGGATCTTTTCCTACCATTCGGCATAAAAGAAAAGTAGTCAACGAGTATGAAGGACGAATAATGAGATATTATTGACATACAAGCACCAAGAATGATATGGTTCTTCCTGGAAGCATCGATGACTTTCAATATTTCAAAAGAAACAAAAAAAGAGCTTATGATGAAGACATTGGATAAACTATATGAAAAACCCTCAGCCTCCAATAAGGTATTTCCAATGAAGTGATTATTTAATATGAAGATGTCAGAAGGTGGGTTTGTTGTTGACCATTTAAATACATTTAATATGGTTACTAATGGGATAGCTTCTGTAAAGGTAGACATAAATTATGAGGTTAAGGATCTTCTAATATTGTGCTCATTTCCAGAAACATGGAATGGATTGGTCATGGATGTAAGTAAATATGTCTCTCATTCAAAAACTATGAAATTTGATGATGTTGTTGGTGTTATTATTAGTGAGGAAATGCGACAGAAAAACACAAGTGAGACATCAGGTAATGCATTGACCATGGGGAATAGGAGAAGAAAAAAGGATAGAGGAAAGAGATCAGGGAACCATGAGAATTATAGGAAGGGAAGATCCAAATATAGATAAGGAAAGATAGAGTGTTGGAATTGTGGGAAGAAAGGACATCTAAAGAATGACTAAAAATCTCCAAAGAAATAAAGAGATGGACATAGGAGAAAAATCAAGAAGAAAATGTAACATGTGATGTGTTACAAGATTCTTTGATTCTTTCTTTAGATAAAATCACTGAATCTTTGGTAGTATATTCAAGGGATTCATTTCATGCCACACCCCATATGAAATATTTCCAAGATTATGTTCAAGGTGATTTTGGACAAGTTTATTTTGTGTGATGAAGAACGATGTCAAATTGTTGGAATGGGTAAGGTACAAATAAAGAAAAGGAATGGAAACCAATTGTTATTGAAAGAGGTGAGACATATAATAGATCTGAGAAGAAATCATAGTTGAATAGGACAATTGGAAAGTGAATCTTCTATATCTACATTTACAGATAGGGTGTGGAAGGTCGCTAAATGATCCCTAGTAATGGAACAAGGAGAGAAGGTACATGCATTTTATTTATGTACTATTAATGTTGACTCTTCAATCTCTTTAGCTTCTATAGGTTTGGATACAACATTGTAGCATCATAGGCTTGGACACATGAGTGAGAAGGGGATGCAAATACTTCACAAAAGGAATTTTTTTCCACATCTTAAATAAGTTGATTTGGATTTCTGTGAACATGATGTTTATGGAAAATAAAAGAGAGTTAGATTTATGAGGGTTCGAAAGGAAAAGAAGAGTGAAAAGCTAGATCTTGTGAATATATATGTATGGGGATCAACTGAGGTAACATATCTTGGTATCTCTCATAATTATGTTACTTTTATTGATGATGCAACTAAAAAAACTTGGGGTTATTGCATTCAAACAAAATCGGATGTTTTTGAAACTTTTAAGAAATGGAAAGCTTTGGTTGAGAATAAGATAGGAAAACTGACGAAGTGTATTAGATTAGACAATGGAGGTGAATAATGCAGAAAGGAGTTTGATTATTACCGTTCATACCATGGGATTCGTAGAGAGAAAATAGTTCTAAGAACACCACAATAAAATGGTATGTTGGAAAGGATGAACATGACAATCATGTAATGTGCAAGGATTATGAGATTGCATGATGGGTTTCCCTTAAATTTGGGTAGATGTGTTATATGTTATTGTTTACTTAATAAATAAAAGGACTTCAAGCTTCTTGGATGGTGGCATTCCAGAGGAGGCGTGAACATGTAAAAAGGTAAATAAAAAGGTAAACTAATCATTTCTGAAGACTTTTGGTTTTGAATCATTTTTCCATATTGATAAAGAAAACAAATCAAATATTGAGGAAAAATCCAAGAAGTGTACCTTTATTGGATACATTGTTAATGATTTTGGTTATCACTTATGGGATTATGAAAATCATAAAATCATTAGGGGTAGAGATGTGATATTCAATGAAAAGGTAATGTATAAAGATCAGTTACAGGGAAAGAAATAGGAAAAGGAAAATTAATTGTGATTATTTTAAGAATGAAATGAAGGAAGAGATATAACAATGAAATATAGAGAGATATGGCAATAAAAACAGAGATATAGTAATGCACATTTTTTATTAATGATGGAAACGTAGATAGACTGTAAAAATACAGAGTGAATAAACTTGTTATAATGGTGACGACTTATCTCCGAGAAGAGATGTGATGGCTACGATCATTCCTAATAAGAACATGATGTGTACAATGAGGATCTCTATGCCTTTTTAACATAAATAAATTCCAAAAACATAACCTCAGAAGATGAAATGCCAAAAGGTTTGCAGACCCCGATGGGGGTAGTTGATATGTCATCTTCCTAAGGTTGTAACTTTTGCATACGATCTCAGTTTGGCACACATGATAGTTCACTACAAAGGTCTATCCGAGGAATACGCATTTTTTCATCACACTCTGGACAAAGGAAATAGTATGACTGTAGTGGGCCCAAAAAACATTGTTTAGGGCCTCAAAACGACCCAAACGTTTAGGACCCGAAAATATGTACAAAAACTGCCAAGGTGGAAACCTATGTTTTTAGCCAATGGAGTAGGTGGGTGGTCGTCTATTTCCTCATGGGTCATTCATCCCACATTAGGAATAAATGGTCTCCATTGCGTCAATTTCCCGGGGAATCTTTTCCTGAATCTGAACCTGAGTGAGTTGTTTTCCTTGTTGAAGAAGTTGTATTGCTTAGCTTGGTGAAGGATGTTATGTGTAATGACCCTGCTTAAATAAATGTATAGGATTATTAATTATAACTAATTTGATAATCTGATTGTCCTAAGATGTTAGCTAAACAATAATTATTTCTTATATAATATTAACTAATTAATTATTATTAATTACTTGTTCATAACTGACAATGATTAATTAATTATTAATTGATTCTTTAATTATGAGAGTAAAGAATTAAAGGAGTTAATAATTTAATTTATTAAAAACTTACGTATATGGAGGGGATAAGAAACATTAAATAAAAGGGACAAGACATTAAATAAGAGGATAATATAATGAATGTAGGGATAATGAAATTAATGAGGAGGAAAGGGTCAGTGAAGGGGGATATGATGGGAGGAGCCTTATGGGAAGAGGGGAGGATCTTATTTTGGAGGAGGAAGCATTTTGGAGGGTACGAGAGTATTGGTTTCTTGGCTTGTCTTTTCTGGTTCTATGGTAGAGTTCTGCAATTTTTTTGAGTATCATTGTAGGGGGCACTGGGTTGCTAGGGGTTTTGGGCACGGGGGCCAGGATTCCTTTTGGTTTCCTAGAGATAGGGAGATGGACAGGTTGCTCCTAGATATATGGGAGGTTAGTCAGTTTGGGCAAAGTTGGTCAGTGGCATCGAGCTGGGCAAGGCATCAACATGAAGGACAACAAGACTAGTGGGAGTTAGCATCAGACCAAGGCAGCAACAAAGCAGCAGGTTGGACAACGGGGTCAATGGAGAAGTTAGCATTAGGAAGAGGTAAATTTGTATTATTATGTTAAGTACTTCTTATTCTTTTATGAAATTGTTGTTCATTAATTAATTTAACATGCTTATATGTTGAATTGAAAGAAATTACTGAGTTTTCTGTGTAGAAGTAGAAGTTTAATGTTTCAATTTATGGATTTAATAGAATTGAGTTAATTAGGTCTTTACACATGGTATCAGAGCATTGGTTCAAAATATGGAACCAAGATCCTACCCACCTACTTATAATTAACCTAGAAATAAACCAGAAAACCCTAGAAACTGTTGTAAGTTTGAAGGAGTCTGGTTCACCTTCAAACCTGTAAGAATCCTAGCCTATACAAGTTTCAAACTTGTGAGAAGCCTCACATGTATAGAGTGATATTTTTATATAATCAACTGCTAAAAAGAAAAATAAGAATAGAGTAAAAATATATAAATATATAGAGAGATATATATAAAAGAAATAGAAAGCTACAGATATATTACTTACAACACCCTTTCTGCACAATACAAGAGCTTCCTGAAATATAGCCTCCATTGCATCTGCCATCACACTAGCATTAATCTTGTTATAAGTTGTCTATAGACCAGTTCCACTCTCTGCACAATCTTGTTCGTTTCTAATAGAATTCATATGGTACAGAAAAATATATTTACCATTTGAATGAAATTGGTTCTAGCAATTCAGTTACTATAAAAAAAAATGAACATAAGCAATTTCATTCATGGAATCCATTTATACCATCTGATGGGGCATGCTCTTCAGCATGCTCAACCATAGTAATAAATTCATATTCCATCATTGAGCAAGAAGCTGTTGTTCCTTGGAAGCCTACTTCTTCTAACATCTGAGCAATGTTAGCACTATTATTCAGAGCCTCTTCTCCAACAATGACATCTGATGAAGGACTTCCTCCTATAGGAGAGGTAGCCAAATCATAGCATATATGAAAGGCCTGCTTCCAAATGGATAAGCACTCAAGCTGAGTTAAAAATTCCTCTAACTACTTCTCTACCTTGAGCTGCAGAGTCAAGGAGTGTTATAATAAATTTCCTAAAGAAGAGAAACTCAATTTTTAACAAAAATGGATAAACAAACTTTCACAAATTTAACAAATCACTTAAAACAGTCTTCTCAAGGCTACTTATAGATTCATTCCCATAAATAGCGTTTAATAAATTCATAGATGAAAATCTAATAGAACCATGTTCTATACAGGAGAGTATTGCACAATTAAGGGATTAGACCATGCCATCAAGAACAAGAAGTGACATGTCAAATAAGAAAAAGTTATACCTTTTCATTTTCTAGCTTCGTGGTTGCATGAGCATACCGTATCAATGACGAAAGCCTTGTTAGTGGGTTAACTGATGGTTGATCCGTTATGTCCACTAAATGAGCTGAGATGGGAGAAGTTCCTGATCAGATAGAACTACAATCCCCAGGACTTTCGAAACTACCCACAAAATCTATTGCAGCCCTATCTATTGCCATTGGTGCATTTATAGATGGACTCTTTTGAATGTTCTTCATTGGAAAACTGACTACCTTAGCTGGCAACTTCCCCAGCCTAGAGGCACTGAATGATGAAGAAGAAAGATCTGTCGATGTAGCAGGAACAAAAAACAATTACCCTAAACTCAGTGGGGTTCGATCTCGTGACTTCCCGCTGAAAAATAAAGAAAACCATATTGAACTACACGATGAGAACACCCAAAACCATTGTTTTTGTGTTAGTTTAAACATAAATATCCTAGATATGTTAGCCTACTTTACAGCAGATCATAGATCACTTTAGTTTATACAAGCGAACTCTGTAGACAAGGGCATACGACTGCATGTGAACCTCTTGAATTCAAAACAATTGTAGCCTATTTTGAACATCTATTGCAACATCTATAAATCTGAATACTGCTATTCAAGTGATCAACCATTTGTTTATTATATGCATGCCAAAAAAAAAACTAGAAACAGACTCTAAATATTAGTCGAAAGACTCATAAGATCCACTGAAAACAAATCAATACATATTCACCTGCTTTGCTAAAAGCATCCGTAGTGAAAGATTTACTACAAGGATAAAAATTCTAGATTCTACCATTCGAAATGATTATGCAAATAACAATACAATGTCCAGCAACGATTAATTAATTTTCATACCAGTAATGAAAATAGTTAGCAACAAGTCGCACTAAATGTCAAACTCATGCTTATACCAAATCCCACAATCCAATACACATACAAATCCCGGCACAAGCACGACACCATTCCTCACATTTAGCAACAAGACATCACTTCACTTCAAATCCATGGAGGGAAGAAATGTTTAACCATAAATCTTCTCCACTACTTGCTTTAATATCAATTTATACCACACAACGAACAAGCTAGCATAGAGCACCCAAGCGCTATGCACTAGGCCACACACAAGAAGAGCTACAAAGAGGAGGGGAATAATTCCCATTGCACTATGCATCTTCACATAGCCCTCCATACCAATGCTTCGTCATATGTCACTCTGTTTGACCATACTACATAACATTGTAAATGGTAATATGCAGGCTTCAATGCTTCCAGGTCAGTTGCTAGCTTTCGAATGGGCTCCGCTCCGGACTGTTCTTTTACTTCCATCTTTGTCTCTCTATTACCAAATATATCCATCTATAGTCTATATTGTGGTACCTAGCAGGGAGATGGCTATGGCTGTTGGCCTCATCCTTCACCCTGAATGCTTAAAAAAAAAATGAAATGTAAAGAGGAAAAGGTTAGGGTTTGAAGAGATAAAAAGGAGGAGAATGCATAGGGTTGTGGGTAGTGTTGATCGAGGCAAGGAGGCACGTGGGCCTCATGCGAGGACCCATGATGCGTGTTCCATAAATTTTGTTATTTTGTTTTATTTTATTTTCATTATTTTTATTTTATATATTTATTTTTACATATTTTTATTACATAGTGTATATATTTTTTATATTTATTTATTGTTTTAAGCTAAATTAAATTGAATTAAAAAGATTTAAATTTAAATTAATTTATATCATATAATTTAAATCTTTAAATAATTAAAGAAATGAGTTAAGTTAATTTTAAGTTAAGATTAATCTTAATTAATTTTAAATAAGTTAAGTCAATTGTAATATTAATATGTTTAAGTTATAATATATGTTTTAAATTAAAGATTTAAACATATGGTATTAGGGTGTAAATCACCTTACCTAGTTTTAAAGAAATTAAAAAAAAAAAGACTTAGACCAAGATAAAAGGGAGGGGGCTCAAGGCCACCTCCATATAGAAATAGAGTCGCACCAAGGACAGTAGCCATAGGGATTTCAATGGCAGGGAGTGTAGCATCTCGCTCATCACCAACGATGCAGGTAGGTCCACGTCCATTTCAGGGGACAACTAGTAGGGGGCAGGGGTTCCAGGGTAAGGAACTTGTTTCAAAGACAGTCACAAAACAGTGTGCAGGTTCAATCCCGTGCCACCTGTTGGGGATGTGGAGGACACCATTACCAGCGTGACTGCCTAGAGTTACAATCAATATTGTGCATAGAGAAGAAAAGGACTCGATGGGAAGAGAATGTTGCAGCCACCAGATTTACACAGCGGTTAATAATCGCCAGGCAGAACATCAATCCACGGTGGTGGAGTCAACAGGTACACTAAATCATATCAATGTTAAAATTTTATTTGATTCTGGTGCTATAGATAGTTTCATTTCACCATTTTCATTAGAAAAGAGTGGGTTGGTAGCCTACGAGCATGATCACTTTAAACAAGTCGAGATGGCTTCGGGGGAAAAACAAGCGGTAGGACCTAGTGTTGATAATTGTATAGTAGACCTGGGAGTGTGTACTACTAGGTTGAAGGTATACGTCACTGCTCTCGGGGTGTATGAACTAATCATTGGAATGGATTGGTTAGCTGCTCACCAAGCCATGGGAGATTGTTTTGCATAAGAGGGTGTTTTGTGTCGACGACGGAGGAAGGCCAGTAGAGATACAGGGGTTACGGAGAAAAGTGTCATTATGATTTATATCAACTATGAAGGTTAAGTGATGCTTGAGACAAGGGTGTTGATTCTATGTAGTGGAAGCAGTGAATGAAAGGAAGGGACCCTCAGTGGATTAGTACCCGGTATTGTCAGAATTTAAGCATGTTTTTCCGAATGAGTTACCAGAGTTACCTCCTGAGAGGGAGCTTGATTTTACTATTGAGCTAAAACCTAGTGCAGAACTAATATCCAAGACTCCGTATTAGATGATAGTGTCAGAACTTTGTGAATTGAAAATGCAATTGAAAGAGTTACTGGACTTAGGGCTAATAAGGCCCAGTGTCTCACCTTGGGGTGCACCAGTATTTTTTGTAAAGAAGAAGGATGGATCCTTACGACTGTGTATAGATTATCGGGACTTGAATCATGCTACAGTGAAAAATAGGTACCCAATGCCATGAATAGATGACCTTTTCGATCAGATGAAAGGATAAATGGTATTCTCAAAGATCAATTTTTGATCAGGGTATCATCAGTTAAGGATTAAGGAAGGTGATATCCCAAAACTGCCTTCCGAACTCGGTTTGGACATTACGAGTTCGTTGTCATAACTTTCGGATTGACCAATGCACTAGCAGTATTTATGAGCCTCATGAACGGCATATTCCGGAAGTACTTAGATCGATTTGTACAAGTCTTTCTAGATGAAATCCTCATTTATTCCAAGAACGAAAGAGAACATGAGGAACACTTGCGAATAATGTTGTCCTACCTTAGAGAGAACAAATTGTATGGGAAGCTGTCGAAGTGTTCCTTCTTCCAGAAAGAGATTCACTATTTAGGTCATATCATTTCCAGCGAAGGAATCTCTGTGGACCAAAAAAAGTAAAGGCCATTATGGAGTGGCCAGTGTCGAAAAATGCCCATGAAGTGAGAAGCTTCATGGGGCTAGCAGGTTATTACTGGAGATTTGTAGAAGGATTCTCAAAATAGCGAAACCCATCACCACCTTGCAATGCAAGGGGGTCAGGCATGAATGGACAGGAGAATGTGATAGTTCATTCATTGAGCTTAAGAGGTTACTAACTAGTGCACTAATTCTACGAGTGTCGGATATGGAAAAGGACTTCACAGTTTGCACGAATGCCTCAAAGAAAGGGTTCATGGCCATGCTAATGCAGGATGGAGGAGTGATAGGCTATGCGTCAAGGAATGTTGAAGAAACATGAAGAGTTATACGTGACTCATGATTTAGAGTTGGTAGTTGTAATGCAAGCTCTGAAAATTTGGAGGCACTATCTAGTGGGGTGAAACTTTGAGCTTAAAACAGACCATCAAATTTTAAAACATCTCTTCACTCAAAGAGATCTGAATGCCAGGAAAAGGCGATGGAGTGAATTTATGATTGAGTACGATTTTGGTATTTCGTACATCAAGAGAAAGGAAAATGTGGTCGCAGATGCCTTGAGTAGGAAACCACGTATCTTCTCCTTGGTGACCTTAAAGATCAATCTGAGGGAACATGTGTTGGCACAACTCCAAGGAGACAGTTGGTATTTAAAGGTTACTTCAAACCTCCAGAGTGGGAGGCAATTAGATCCAAAGTATGAAGGATATAGTCTGGAAACAGACGGACTGTTAAGATATCGAGGAAGGATGTACATCCCTGAGAATGGGGATATTCGAAGCATCATACTAAAGGAAGCCCATAGAGCACTTTATTGTGCGCATCCGGGTGTGAATAAGATGTACGTAGATATAAGGAAACTCTTCTTCTGGGTAGGAATGAAGCACGATGTAGTCCATTTCATCACCAAGTGCCTATAATTTCAACAAGTGAAAGCCGACCACCATCACCCGACAGGCCTCCTACAACCACATGATGTTCCTATGTCCAAATGGGAAGTCATTTCCGTGGATTTTGTTGTGGGGTTTCTGCTCACATCCCATAGACACAATCCCATTCTTGTGATAGTGGATAAGTTAACCAAGAGTGCTCATTTTATTACGGTTAGAGACACTTACAATGTCACTGATGTGGCACATGTTTTTGTAAGCAAGGTTATCCATTTGCATGGGATACCTAAGAATATCATTTCATATAGGGACTCCAAATTCACTTATAGGTTTTGGACAAGTCTGCAGTCAGTGTTGGGGACTCAGTTGAACTTAAGCACAACTTATCATCCTGAAACAGATGGGAAAACTGAGAGAGTAAATCAAGTCATGGAAGACATTCTTAAGATGTATGTAATGGATAATCAAACCCAGTGGGAGAAGTACCTACCTTTGGTAGAGTTTTCCTACAATAACAGTTATCATAGCTCCATCGGAATGCCACCCTATGAAGCTTTGTATGGGAGGCCATGCAGAATGCCATTGAGTTGGGATAGACTAGAATACTGAGTAACAGTTGGGCCAGAATTGATTCAAGAAATGGAGGAACAAGTGATTCAGATTAGGCAAAGACTAAAGGAAGCACAGGATAGGCAGAAAAGTTATGCGGATGCACACAGGACCGACCGAAGTTATGAAGTGGGAGACCAGGTTTTCATTCGCATCAGGCCTAATAAGAGTACCATATGGTTTGGGAAGGGGACAAAGTTGTCACCTCGATTTATAGGACCATTCAGAATCGAAGAGAAAATTGGACCCGTTGCATATCGTCTCGTACTGCCACCCCACTTGCATAAAACTCATAATGTATTTCATGTATCTGTTTTACATCATTATGTTGCTGATGAATCACATAAACTAAATTGGAAGGAATTATAGGTATCAGACATGGGAACCCTCATCGTAGAACCATTATGCATATTGTACCGTAGAGTCCGACAACTTAGGAACCGTCTGGTAGACCAAGTTAAGGTCTAGTGGGACAAGTATGGTCCTGGATCTTCTACTTGGGAAGATACAGAGACACTACGATGAGACTATCCCTCACTTTTTTTAACACCTCGAGAATATGTTTCTCGAAGGTGGGGTGTATGTGAAACCACCTTTTGACTTAGACAGCCAGGATTACCTGAGACCTATATACTTTATTTTCTAGTCACAGTGAAACTATTAAATGATACACTTAAACTTTAAAATTTATGAACTTTATGAATGTTTAAATGTTATTGACGATGACGTATATAATGCGATCTGCTATGTGAATGTAAGTTTTATGAATTTTTAAATGTTATTATTGATGATGTATGTAATGTGATCTACTACGTGAATGTAAATTGTATGAATGATTAAATGTTATTGATGATGATGTATATGATGCGACATATTGTGAGAATGTGAATTTTATGAAGAATAAATGCTATTAGAATGATGTTGGATATGATGCAATCTATTTTGGTAAATGATAATCTTATGAATGGGTTTCAAAATTGAATTATGGGATATTATGAGATCTATTTATAACTGGAAAACATTGATGTTAATTTATCGGTATAGGGATACCAAATTGAAATGATGATAGTATGCAATTACATGTTGATAATGCACAGAAATGTATGAGTTTGTGTTATAGACTAATATACAGGTTATGGGCTATGAAATAGCCAAGGGATAATGATGATGAAAGTGGATATCATGACCACTAGCCAAGAAACATTATGGTATGAATATTGTATGTGAAATTATATTGGTTTGGATGCATTGCTATGATATGTGGACCAATGCAGGATTTCAGGTGAGGAGACTGCCCAAAACTGAATAAATGATGACAAAACCCCCAGCAACACAGTACCACTGTATATTCCATTGTAGGGTGTGGAACCTAGTTATGATAGGAGGGGTGGAGGCATTTCCCACCGTGTATCCTCCAAAACCTGAAGTCATGAGAGGACGGTGTTAGTTCACACTCCCAAAGACGTGTGATGATGACTGTCAGTTGCCTGCTAGGGAAGCTTGGTCAAGATAGTGACACTTCCGCTTACGGGTTCTATTTGGAGTTAGGTCAATATAGTTGATGCTCCAAGATAGTCCAACAGAGGAAGGATAGGAATGGAGATGGAAGTAGGTTAGGGAGGAAGGATGAGTAGAAATAGTTGAGAGAGTATGGAGATTTTTCTGATGGTAGAATTTAATGTTTTCCCTTCTAAAAAGAAAATGTGTATATATGAATATTTATAATTTCGTAACTAAACCATAGTTGTCTAAATAAAATTGTTGAACCGGATAATTTTAATTAAAAGATTTCTCAAACATTTGATTGGTTTATTGTCTGTTATAAAAGACTAGTTTTGTTGATTGGATTGGATGCATACATAAATTACTAAAGGGTGATAGTTATTGATTATTAGTACATGTACAAGACTTGTATGTACTAGCTACACATGCATTTCTTGTACATATACACTAGTATGTATGAGTTTTCTTGACTTACTTACTGATAATGTCGGTTAATTGTTATGAATGTGTAAACCATGTTTCTTTTCCTTTGTACCATGAGATACCTTAACTTCGGGATGAAGTTTCCTAAAGGGTGGGTGTATGTAATGACCCTGCTTAAATAAATGTATAGGATTATTAATTATAACTAATTTGATAATCTGATTGTCCTAAGATGTTAGCTAAACAATAATTATTTCTTATATAATATTAACTAATTAATTGTTATTAATTACTTGTTCATAACTGACAATGATTAATTAACTATTAATTGATTCTTTAATTATGTGAGTAAAGAATTAAAGGGGTTAATAATTTAATTTATTAAAAAATTACGTATATGGAGGGGATAACAAACATTAAATAAAAGGATAAGAAACATTAAATAAAAGGGACAAGACATTAAATAAGAGGATAAGATAATGAATGTAGGGATAACGAAATTAATGAGGCGGAAAGGGTTGGTGAAGGGGGATATGATGGGAGGAGTCTTACGGGAAGAGGGGAGGATTTTATTTTGGAGGAGGAAACATTTTGGAGGGGGACAAGAGTACTAGATTCTTGGCTTGGCTTTTCTGGTTTTGTGGTAGAGTTCTGCAATTTTTTTGAGTATCATTGCAGGGGGCACCGGGTTGCTAGGGGTTTTGGGCACGGGGGCGAGGATTCCTTTCAGTTTCCTGGAGCTAGGGTGATGGACAGGCTACTCCTAGCTGGCTGGGAGGTTAGCTGGTTTGGGAAGAGTTGTTCAGTGGCATCGAGTTGGGCAAGGTAGCAGTAGGAAGGACAAGATGACTAGCGAGAGTTAGCATCAGACCAAGGCAGCAGCAAAGCAGCAGGCTGGACAACCGGGTCAATGGAGAAGTTAGCATCAGGAAGAGGTAAATTTGTATTATTCTGTTATGTAATTCTTATTCTATTATGAAATTGTTGTTCATTAATTAATTTAACATGCTTATATGATGAATTGAAAGAAATTACTGAGTTTTCTGCATAGAAGTAGAAGTTTACTGTTTCAATTTATGGATTTAATAGAATTGAGTTAATTAGGTCTTTACATTATGAACCTATTGTTGTTGGGGTTGGAACTGTTCAATCGATATAGCTACATGATCTTCTTGAGTGTTAGAGTACTTTTTCATTGAAGATGTAACATGAAGAGCATGAAGGGATTTTTTATAACTTTGCTTGACTGGACAGTGTGGAGGAAACCTTGTAAGTGTAGCAAGAATATCTTGGTGCTCTTATAAAATCTTGTTGATGTGCTTTTTCTAGACAAAAGGGTCATGGGTCTAGGCTGCAGTGATTTTAGTGTCCTTCTCTTCTTAATAGATCATCAAGAGAATAAACTTTGTTGTATGAGGGACTACTTTGCGACATTGTTTTGTCGGGACAATAGTATGAATTACCACTGGTATCCTATAGAGATGACCCCCCAGAGTAATAATGGTGCTATGGGGTCGAGATTCATAAACAAAATAACACTTCCACATATATGTATGGACTAAAAAAAAATCACAGACTTCCAGTGGGGAAATATCACACAATACCTCAGCTTTAAAGGGCTTCATGCCATATGACAAGTGACATTATTGGTTGAAACAAAGATCTCATCCCTAGCAAAGCCATTTGATATTGCATGGTTGTGGGTGTGCTATTATCGACAAATCCAACTACTTGAAGACCTTTGCTGACATGAGGTTCTTCTATCTTCCTCTATCAACAATAAAATGCAATGGGGTCCCCTTCACCCACAATTGTGAATGGAAAAGGTGCTCCCCCTCCTTAGGATCCTTTGGTTCTTCTTGTTGGATTGTTGCAGTCGCGATAATAGTAGTGGGTTTTTCATCAATTATCTATCTCCTTTTATTATGGTCTGAATCAGAGTCTGATTCGAGGCTCAGTTTTGTTTCTTTGAGATAAAATAAAAATGATTGTTTTCAGCGACACTCATAGGTGTTGTGCCAATGATTTTTTTGGAAGTCACACCACTTCTCAGTGTCCTTCTCTATCTTCCCACTGCTCTTATTTTCCTGCATCTTGGAATGGTTTTCTTGAGGTTGGCTATTATGTGGATTAGGGATACCTTTACCATACTTTGGTTGTTGTGGATTTACAGACCCAAATTCCTTCTTGTTCTGGTGCTTAAATTTATGCTTGATTTTGACAACATATCGATAAGCCACCCTGAGTGATGAGATGTCCAAAAAATACATTTTACTTTGGATGCACCTTTGTAGATCCACTTTAAGTATTTGATACCCATATTGGTGCACAAGGTATGGAAGGTATTTATGAACTCTGACACTATTTGGCCCCTCTCTTGATGCGACATGGTCCATCTCATGTACTGATCATCATAGTTTTTGACATGGTAATATTTCTCCCTGACCGCATCCATAAAAAAATCCAAAGTGGGTTTGGCCCCAAATATTCTAGACATTGTAGAATTTTTATCCTATTAAGATTCCCACCAATGTTTGACATGCGGGAGAGACTTAAGGAGTGAAAAGGTGATATTTTCTATATTGGAAAAATTGTGAATTGAAAAATAACCTTCTAGAAAATTTAACCATTTTTCCAAAGCATCTGCATTGATCTGAACTTCAAATATGGGAATATTGAAATTAACTTGTACCTTGAAGGGGGAAGAATCTCCAAAGCGACTTCTTGACGAAGATGGACCTATTATTTTCAGAAATCATTTAAGGAATTGGGAAAAATTCACCAACATCTCATTCCTCTTGTGCGTGAGGGATTCCTTGAGAAACAACTTGATGGGAAATTTTTCTCCCTCATCTCTCTTGTCTTCTAGCATGGGATGTCGCTTGGGCTGGAAAGAACAATTTTACTTAAGAGAAACTAGGTCGAGACACAACTCTCTATACCCTGACCTCATCGGCGATATGCACTAAGAAATAAAAAGGAGTATGTTGCTCTGATACAATTGATCTATATTATTTTGAGAATGAAATCAATGAAGAGATATAACAATGAAATATACAAATATATTTTAGTAAACACAGATACAATAATGCACAATTTTTATTAATGGTGGAAATGTACAAAGATTGTAAAAATACAAAGTGAATAAACTGGCTAGAATGGTGGAAGTTTATCTCTAAGAAGAGATGTGATGGCTATGCTCATTCATAAGAATAAGTTGATGTTTAAAATGAAACTCTAAAGGCCTGTTAAACATAAAGAAAATCCAAAACCCTAACCCGAGAAAATGAAATTCCAAAAGGTTTGGGGGCGCCAATGGAGGTAGTTGATACATCAACTTCCCAAGGGTGTAAATTTTGCATACAATCTATGTTTGGGGCACACACTAGCTTGGTGGAAAGGTATATCTTAGGAATAAACATTTTTTTATCATACTATGGATAAATCCTATAGTGTGACTATGGAAGGCTTAAAAAACGTTGTTTACGGCCCCAAAACAACACCCAAAGTTTAGGACTTGAAAAGATGTAGAAAAATTTCCAAGGTGGAAACCCTTGTTTTGAGCCAGTGAAGTAGGTGGTTGGCCACCGATTTCCACCTAGATAAAAAAAAAACATAATACATAGTTCTTCATGAAATAAAAGAAAATGAAATTCCAAAGGTACCAGAACACCAAAATGTACAACAACAGGAGCAATAGGCACCTCAAACTCCTACAAGTGTTGTTAGAAGATATACCAGGTTAAGTAGACCCCTTGAATGATACTCCCCTTAATTGTGTTATTTATTATTGACTAACTTTGGTGAACCATAAATTTATGAAGAGGCAATGCAGGTAAACACTAAAAATTATCAAAGCAAGGCATGAAAGATGAAATTTATTCCTTGGTAAATAACCAGACTTGGGACTTGGTTCAGTTTCCTGCAGGAAACAGAGCATTGCAGAATAAATGGTTTTGTAGTTTGAAGGAAGAAGATGGAGAAAAAGATCGGTACAAGGCTAGACTTGTTGTAAATGTTTTTGAAAAAAATAAATGTATATATTTTGATGGAATTTTTCTCCTATTGTTAAAATTATTTCAATTAGGACTATTTTAAGTCTTGTGGAAGTAGAAGATTTGCATCTTGAATAGTTAGATGTAAAAACAACCTTTATCCATGGGGATTTGGAGGACGAGATTTATATGTAGCACCCACAAGGGTATGAGGTAAAAGGGAAGGGAAATTTGGTATGGAAGTTGAAGAAGAGATTGTATGGCCTATAGAAAGCTCCAAGTCAGTGGAATTTGATGTTTAATAGGTTTATGATAGAACAAGGTTATAGTAGATTTCATTCTGATCATTGTGTTTATTTTACGAGGCTATAAAATTGAAATTATATTATCTTGCTATTGTATGTAGATGAAATTCTTGTTGCAGGTTCTAACATGAAAGATAAAAATGTTCTCAAAGAGATATGAGCTAATTCATTTGCAATGAAGGATTTGGGTGTTGCAAAGAAAATATTTTGTATGAGTATAACAAGAGATAGGAAAAATCGCTAGTTGATATTGTCTCAGGATGAGTACATAGAGAAGGTGTTGGAGAGGTTTAGAATGAAGAATGAAAATCCAATTAGTACACATTTGGTAAGACATTTCAAATAACCAAGGAAATGTGTCCCAAGACACATGAGCATATAGAATACATGTCTAGGGTCCCTTATTGATCAACATTTGACAACTTGATGTATGCTATGGTGTGCAAAAGACCATATATTGCACATGCTAGGAGTTGTGAACATGTATATGAACAATATAGTTAAAGAACAT
>ML786335.1:501541-515319 GCA_009831015.1 Picea engelmannii | reverse complement strand
GGAATAAATTGTATTCTTGGGTATTTGAGAGGTACTTCTACTCATGCATTATGTTTTGGATGTCCAAACAATGTTCTCCAAGGATATGTTGATTCATATATGGAAGGTGATAAAGATAGCATGAGAAGCACCACAGGGTATGTTTCTTTTGTAGGTGGAACAATAGTAAGTTTGATTTCAAAATTGTGAAAGGTTGTTTCACTTTAAACAACAAAAGAAGAGTATCGTTTTGCTACATATACTAGTAAAGAGATGATTTGGTTACGGGGGTTTATGGAAGAATTGGGAAAGAACAAGGAGAATAGAAAGTTGTACCATGACAACCAGAGTTCCATTCATATTGCAAAGAAATCAACATTCCCTTCTAAGAATAAGAATATACAACTTAGGTACCATTTCAGAAGATCTATTTTGGAAGATAGACAATTGAAGTTGGAAATGATACATACTAGCCAGAATCTTGCAGACATGTTCACAAAGACAGTAACTAGGGAAAAATTGAGTTCCTGCTCAACTTCAGTTGGCCTTCAGGAATGAAGGTGAATATGAGAATTTTTTCAGGTCCAAGGTGGATCATAGTCCAATAGGTACATCAATAGTGGAGTTGTTTTGATTAGTCTCCAAGTAGGAGATTGTTGGTTGTGGAGCCTGATTATATTCTGGATTCATAGGTCTTGTTTCAAATTTGTTTAGACCCCATTACTTGACAGGGTGTTTGTGTGTGGGATTCCCCCCCAACATATCTCACTAGGGGAGTCTATGGGTGGGGGGGGATGAGAATTTTTGGGGCCCACTTTGGGAGGGGTTTGGGGGAAGTGGTCCCGAAGAGATATTTTTGGGAATATTTCCTTGTAAAATATTGTAATTTCTCAGTCGATATGGACCATGCATTATAAGGTCAATGATATGATAGTAGAAATTATGTTAGGTTTTTTCTTCCTAGAAGGAAACACTCTTTTAAGAGGGAATTGTATTGTGAATGTGTATGTGAGTGAATATTGTATTCTAAGAGAGGGGACCGTGATATAAATAAGAGGAAGTTACAACGAGTATGTTGTAGGTTGTTGTTATCCACAATTTTGGTCATCATGATAATGTTATGATGATGGAAAATCAAGCTCTTTACTAAGAACACTTTCCTGAGAAAAGTTACATTTGTCTTCCTCCAGAAATCATGCTTTTAAGGGATGTTCGCAGGCTACCTATATATCTGCCTGTGAGAATGCCTGATTCTCGCAGGATGCATTAAGCTGGAGTGCGAGGGGTTCACACTGTACCTAACTGTAAGGGTGCGAACATCATCTAAAGGAGGGAAAAAGAGTAAAATCTCAAACCTTCTAGAAGGGAATCTTCTAGAAACATGAGTTGGCTTCGAGTGGTTGTTCAGGTGCTGGCATTCCAGATATCTTGGGATCATTCCTATCCAAGTAACTAATCTATCTTCTCCTATATATTGAGGGGAATGCTTATGGAAAAGGTTAGAAGAAAACTAGCAAGAGATTGATTGGAGAATTATTGAAAGCCTGTATGAAGGACTGATGCTACAGCAGCTAGAGACACCAGCAAGGTCATCAAAAGTGGTTGATTTTCTTCATGCATGAGCAAGTGTGTGTGTCAGAGCTAGGAGCCATCGAAAGGAGATCTACAACATCAAGGCTTAGGTTGTAAGTTTCACTTTCAATTAATTTAATACAGCAATATGTCCCTTTCCCATAAAGATAATGTCACTTTATTACATAACTCCTTGATCATATGTATAGACTAGCTATTGAATATATTAATCTGCCTTTACTTCGATTGGTTTGTACTGTTGTGATTTGAAAGGCGCAAGAGCATTGGAGTGAAGCTTGGAACAACAGAGACCTAAGGAAAGCGTTCATAAGGTATGTCCATAATCCTTATCTCTTAGTTCATTCAATAGGCTAAATCTAGGGAAAGTGTATTATTCTGTCATGTTTTGTTCTAGATCCAGGTGGATCTAGGGAGATTGGTTTGTGTCCACACTTATAGATTAATCCTAAAACAAAATTGGCGACTCCACTGGGGATACTATTCCCTTTTATTTATGGTTTTTTGAGTTTTCTGTGGCCATTTGCTCTATTTGCATTTTTCTCCTATTTTGTCAGTGTCTGAGTACTTAGGATATCCTGAGAGACCTTCTGGGTCTATAAGCCAGTTGGAATTTTGCTTGTATTTTCAAAATTTTTATTATCTTCAGGAGTTCCCTCACTGTGTTCATTGAGAGCCTACGAGAACCAGTCAAGTTCACATCCTGCATATAGAGTCCAGTGTGAACAACTCACACCTTGCTTCAAGGTGGCCTGCGAGAATCCTATCTTCTCGCACTGTGTAACACTGCTTGCCTGCGAGCAAGATTTTTGAAAATTTTGAAATAGAGTTTTGACTTTTTCAATTGCTCAGAACAGTTGAATTGTGTCTTTTTGGCTTATTGGATCATTGAATTATATATCTCTTGCTGTAGTTTTCTTGCTTGAACAGATTTAGGGTCTCTAGGTCTTTCTTGCCCTCGGTAGCTTGACTTTCTTTTCTTGGCTCTGTTTGGCATTTTCTTTCTCTCTGACTTCTGGAGTTTAGTGTGTCTGATTGGCTGAGAACCAGTGATTGGTAGAGAGTCAAGTGCTTGGTGTTTTCTCATTTTCTTGTTGGTTCAAAAGGACATTTTTCGTTTGCATTGGGAAGACTCATTGGTTTGGTTTTTGTTTTTACTTTCATTGAAAGAGTGGATTGGGTTGTTCTTGTTTGATTTTTTAGGATTTGATTTTCTTTTCTCATTAATCATAGTTCTTCTTGGAAAGTGAACAAAAATAAGTTTTCTTTCAAGATTTTGTTTTTTTCTTTTCGAAAACATTAAGAAAATCAAATTTTAGAGTTCATTGAAGTATTTGAAAAAGACATATAGAAATTGTTCATTGATAAATGATTGTTTGCATTGACATCTGAACGGAAAATTGTGCATTGCATTGAAGTATTTGAGTTGATTTGGAAAATTTTCTCTCTCTCTCCCATAGCTAGGATTCATGGAATGAAAAGAATCATATTTCATTATCATCCTTGCATTATTTGGGTCAGAGTCACACATCATCAGTTTCACTTCCGTTACCTTTGCATAATCAACAACTCTTAAAAACATTGCGTAATCTTAAAATTGATCTAGGAACTTTTTCTAGGGTTCTTTACACCAACATATTAGCTAGGCTAGTGCTTTGGAGTAGGAAGAGAGACACACTCTCCAAAATCTCAAAAACACACAATAGCATCTTGAGTTAGGGAGTGTTAAATTCCATTGGAAGCATATTGTCCTGGGACGCCCTTATAACACAAGGGTCAAGCACTAGGTCGCATTGGTGTTGGCAGAGTTACTAACCCTACTTTTTTGACATCGGTGTAGAGATTGCACGTATTATGGGGATCACTTCGAGGTATACCCACAATTATGAGTGGAAGCCTTTGAGTTGGTTTCGGGCTAGATACCCTGCCCTTGCATGTGGATCGGACTGACGACTGTTCCCCCAGGCTATACTGTTGTTTTTGGTGACTTTAGTGGCCCATCTCTCTAGGTTCTTACCCAAGGTGACTATGGAGGGGAAAGTCTTCGGGGTACCTGGAATTGATGTTGATCAAACTCACTCGGGCTCCTTGGAGGGTATACCCACGATTATGTGTGGGAGCTTGCACCAGGGCGTAAGTCTATTAAGAAGGTCGTCAACGTAACTTTTCCACCTTAGCCCTGCCCCTTCTCATCTTGTTGTTGCGATGTTGGATTTCATCACCAACTAGTGGCTTCGAAATTAGAAGGTATTGTTTGCTTGGTGATTCCTTTTTAGATTTTGTTTACTAGCGAGTGTTGTTTATTTCTCGAAGTTGACCATAGGAATTTTCTCGCGGAACTTGTCACTTGTTTACAATTGCTCCCCCGCGGTGTTCTCGTAGAATGCAAGGATTATCTCCAGAGCATCTGGACGATCCTCAACCTACTGGTACACTTGAGGGTTCACCCCATCAGATTGAAGTCCCTGTGGTTACTTCACCACACGGGGAAACCATTGAAGTTCCAGTTGTCACCACACCACTTCCACAAGCCGAACGAACTGACTCTCTAGACGATTTTCGAGTTACCAATACTATAGAGGACTATCGCGTTTGTCGTGGTGAACGACTTGTTGGACGATTAAATCCTTCTGAAGAAACCATTGTTACATCTTCTGAATCAACTATTGGGCCTTCTCACGGTGTAGTAGGCCAAGATCCTTTTTGGTCCGGTAATTTATGACAAGTTATTTTCGGTACAGAGTCACCCCCTGTTTACGAAATCAACCCTCCTGTGTCTCCTGAGACAGAGACTACACCCAAGACTACCACCTATCATTTTTTATTCCTCTCGAGATGGCCCATCTCGCAAATACTACGAGATTCCAAACCGGAATCACTACAACTACTCTCCCTCTTATCAATACCTAGCGAATACCTGATGTCATCCCAACATTACCACCTGGTTACCATGCGTTGAATGCTCTGTTGAATCCTCCTAATCCAACTCCTCCGCAATCCCCAGCCGGTTCTCCAGGTGGTCCTCCTTTTCCTGGGTATGAGGTTCCTCGTTTTATTCCAACACTCCCACCTTTTCCTTCTGTTAATCCTAATCCTAGTAGCACTATTCCGACCGTTGCACCCAACACGCAAATTCTCGTTGGTGGACAAGGTGGTATGGTTCCTTTTCCTTTTCCCGGACACAACATAGTTACTACACAACCTACGGTTGGCACACAACTTTTGAGTGGAACTATACCTACAGTAGGGGGACCAACCTCACCCTTTGGACAAAATATACCTCCTGAATTGGCCCAGTATTGGACTCAACTTTTACAAAATTTTCCTCAGAATGCTGGGGGGAAACAAGCTGTCCCTACCATTGGCCAACCTTATCCCGGGGTAACTAATCCTATTTGGGGTTTGGGTCAGACTACTCAACCCCAGGTCCCTGCTCAAACTCAAGGTTATAATCCTTGGGGTTACTATCCTATCCTCCCACCACCGAATCAGCCAGGGGCTTCCCTCTACAGATAGTCTTCTTACACTCCTACTGGTTTGCCAACAGGGCTTCCACCCCAAAGCCATCAGTACCCGCAAGTAAACCGACAGTTTCCTTTTCTTTCTACTTTGGATTTGTCAGATTTGTCTAGGATCTTAAATGATCCTATTCGTCACTCTCCCCAATAGCCTGCTATCCCTGCTAAACTTCCATCAGATATTATGAAATTTGATGGCAAGATGGGAGAGGACCCAAATAATCATGTCATGACTTTTCATTTATGGTGTTCGTCCAACTCACTGATGGATGACTCCATTCATCTATGTCTTTTTCAACGAACCCTTACCGGTTCGACTGCGAAGTGGTATATTGAATTGCCACGAGGTTTCTTTTCTGATTTCAACACTTTAGCTATGGATTTTCTCACACATTACCAGTTACCGATCTATTATGATAGTAGGACTGAGATCCTGACTTCTTTTAAACAAACTAAAGGAACTCACATCTCAGATCATATACATGAGTGGAGATAGAGACGACGTCTCATCAAACTTGAACTCCCCGATCAGTTACTGGCCGAATGGTTCACGAAATCTTTTGTGAACGAAATTGGTAAAGACATTGCTATGGGTAGTGTTGTTACAGAAGAGCAGGCTATAAGTCGCACTCAGTATCTTGATCTCGTTTATTTGCAAATGCGAACACTCTACGATTTACTACCTGTACTACCTCATCCTGGTACTTCCAGAACTTCAACTACTCCAGCTGCCTTGCATGCGGTTGATGGTGTGATTGGTACTACTCATACCCACTCACATTCAGTTTCAACTACAACCCCTAAATCCACATCTTCTAATGTTCAAAATGCCCCGTCTCCTTCTCCTCCCACCGATAAAACCTATGAAGTAAACGCTATTCAATCTACAGTGACCGGTAAAAATAAATCAAAGAAAGGGAGAGGCAAGAATAAGGGGGGTAAGAATAATAATCCAACCAAACAAACTACAAATTCTCCTATTGAAGAGCGGGATAAGCGCAAACCGCGGTATCCTTGCCTTATCTGCTGTGACAATTACTATACAAAGGATTGTCCTTGACGGGCTGAAGTTTCTAAGTTCCTTCAAGGAACACCCAAACCACCAACACCGGTTGTCTTGTCTCAACCCTTCCTGTCTCAGCAACAGGCCTCGTTGGTCATCCACGACCAACCATCTACTTCTACCACATCATATGTTTTGATGTGCACCAGTGATTCTAAGAAGAATGACGTTGCAATCGCAACTAGAGCTAAATACTATACTCATTCTAAGGAGAAGGTTGATGATTTACCTCCTGATCTGGTACAAACCTCTCCACCGAATCCACCCACGAACGGTCCTCTTCATCTCGAACGACTGAGTCTTGATACAGTCCTACGACCCCCTAAAGGTGTTGTTCGCAAGTCAGCTTTCAATCCTCATGCTCATGCGGCCCAGAACTATAGTATTGTGGAAGATATGGCCCAAGCACCTTCAACGATGTCTGCCCTTAAAGTCCTTCAGTCTTGTCCTGCGCAACGAAGGGCTCTGTTGAAAGCTATAGGTGAAATTGATCCTACAGATTCGAATTTGATAGTCTTTGACTTGGATGAACATGTTCCAAGGTTACCCCCTCAGCTATATTTTCAGATACAAGTTATTGTCGCTGACAAGAACATTTGTCGGATGGTTGTTGATGAGGGGGCCTCTACGTGCATAATGTCTCTTACTTGTTGGAAAGCCATTGGCTCTCCTTCTTTAACTGAATCACAAAATACTCTGAAATCCTTTAATGGGTCTAGTTTTAAGCCTTACGGCGTTCTTTCCTCGTTGCCTGTCACTCTAGAAGGTAAGACCATCCAAGTTGAAGTGGAAGTTTTTGATGCTCCCTTAGATTATAATCTTCTTCTTGGTCGTAGTTGGGTAGATTCCATGCGCGTTGTTGTGTCAATACTTTTCCATGTCGTACGATTTCCTCACCCGGGAAAAGTTGTTAGAGTTTCTCAACTTGCCTTATTTAATTCCGATACTCGCACTGGAAATGTGTCGTTTATAGCTAAAACCCCACCGGGTTACGAGAATGTTGGAGTCGGTCTCTTGAAAGACTCTTCGTTAATGGGTACTTTTCCCATACCACCACCACCCGATATTCTACGCCTGCCAGTTTCCTATATTAATATGATCTTCGCTGTGCCTCATGATCTTCAGGTGTCTTTTGACCCTTGGATAGTCCCTGATCCAAGAGGTCATCCTCGTTTCGGCAACGTCATGCCGTTAAGTCCGATTGAGTCTGCTTATCACGCAATTCAATCGGCAACACCTTCTACTCCCTCTCTGGAGGAGTTGTCTCCTAATCCTTTCCATGTTATCTTTCCAACTGACGAGATGATTATGTCCGTCATGGCCGATACACCATGGGATGATGGGCATCATCGTTCCATACTATTTCTGGAACAACACACTCTTGAGAATTACCAGCAGATTTTGACTCCGTCGACCGTTGTTGTCATAACGACCATTCCAGGATCTACACATGATGTGTTTGCCGAAGGGAACCTCAGTAATATTTCTCCTATGATTCCCATTGATATTTCAGTTAAACCTGGGATAGTTGAAAATGTTCACATTGGAGCTTCGTGTTCTCCAGAGGAAATTGTCACCTATACTGCTTTGTTCAAATAATTTCGTGATATCTTTTCTTGGAGTTATGAAGAGATGCTAGGTATCGACCCGTCTATCATTGTGCATGAGATAAAAATGTACCCTGGAGCTAAACCTGTACGGCAGCGCCTCTGTCCTATCCATCCACATAAAGAAGCAGCCATTAAACTCGAAGTTGAAAAGCTTCTTAAAGCCGGTTTTATTTATCCCATGGCTTTGACAGAATGGGTTTCTAACCCTGTACTGATTGATAAGAAAGGTGGTAGTATACGTGTTTGTGTCGATTATCAAGATATTAACAAAGCCTATCCGAAAGACAACTTTCCAACCCATTTTGTCGATCAAGTCGTCAATGACATTGTCGGTAGTGAAATCTTTTCCCTCATGGATGGATTTTCCAGCTATAATCAGATTAACATCTCTCCTGAGGACCAACATAAAACTTCTTTTATTTGTCCTTGGGGTACTTTCACCTACAGAAAACTTCCCTTCGGTCTTAAGAATGCAGGTGCAACGTTTAAGCGTGCTATGTCTTATGCGTTTCACGATATAAAGAATATCGTTCAACCTTATTTGGACGATTTGCCAGCTCATTCTTTACGCCGAGTCGATCACCCTAATTATCTCCGAGCAATTTTCATCCATTGTCAGTTCTATCGCATTCGTCTAAACCCTCATAAATGTTTCTTTTGCGTAGAGTCCGACCGTCTTCTCGGTTTCATTGTTTCACGTCAAGGGATCCGGGTAGATCCTATTAAGGTTGAGGTGATTCTTAATCTCCCTCCTCCTTCTTCACTACGCCAGTTACAAAGTTTGCAGGGGAAATCAAACTTTCTTCGTCGTTTCATCCCGAATTACGCCGAGATTACTCATGGTTTCACACATCTTTTAAAGAAAGGTTCATAATTTTTTTGGGATAAAGTTGCCAACAACGCTTTCGAAGCTTTAAAGTTGTCCCTCACAAAAACTCCTCTTCTTTTCCCTCCTGATTATAGTAGGGATTACTTTCTTTATCTGGTTGCTTCCGAGTATACTATCGGCATGGTCCTCGTTCAAGAGGATGATAACCACGATGAACATGTTATCTATTACTTGAGTAGAAGTCTATCGTCAACGGAAGTTAAGTACCAACATGTTGAGAAACTGGCTTTGGCTGCTGTTCAGGCGGTTCAACGTTTTCGTCATTATATTATCTCCAGGAAAATTACAGTGATTTCACATTGTAACCCCATGAAACATATATTGACACATCAATTGATGGGGGGAAAGTACTCCAAGTGGATTGTCATTCTCCAGGAGTTCAACTTGGAATTCGATTGTGCCACGTCGAAGAAATCCTTAGTTTTCGCTGAGTTAATTTGTGATTTCCCCCACTCTGCCACGAAAAATGTAGCAGTTGATTCATTACCTCATGAATCACTTTTCCTTATCAGTACTGATGATATTTGGTATGGAGATATCATTATATATCTCCAAACTCAAACTTTCCGGCCTGCTTTGTCCAGTAATGAATGACGTCGTATACGTTATCAATCTCGCCAGTACATTATCCTCGACGATACTCTTTACTGTCGAGGCATTGACTCTATCTTTCGACATTGTTTGACTTTTGACGAAGCTGAGAAAGCTTTGAATGACTGCCATTCAGGAGCATGTGGCGGTCATATGTCTGGGTATGCTACTGCCCAGAAAATCTTACATGCAGGATACTTTTGGCCTTCTTTGTTCAATGACTGTATTACTGATGTTTAGAAGTGTCATGCCTACCAAACTTATCAACAGAAGATTCGGTCGCATCCTTCTTCCCTTCATCCTATAGTCTCAGTAGGTCCTTTTGCTAAATGGGTCATTGATTTCATGACATGTCACCCTCACTCGGTCGGGGGGCATGGTTATATTATTGTAGCTATTGATTATTTTACAAAGTGGGCCGAGGAAATGCCGACATTCGATAATAATGGGAAGACTGCAGCGTTATTTCTGTTCAACCATGTCATCACTCGTTTTGGTGTTCCTTAGGCTATCGTTACCGATCACGGTAGTCATTTTAGGAATTATATGATGTCAGAACTTACAGAGAATTTGGGCCTTTGTCATGATAGCTCAACACCCTATTATCCACAGGCTAATGGCCAGGTCAAAGCAATCAATAAGGTTCTTATAACTATGATTAGACGGATGATAAGAATACATAAAACCAGCTGGCACACGATGTTGTTTTCGGCATTGTGGGCATATCGGAAATCTGTTAAATCCGCTATGGGATTTACACCCTTTCGATTAGTTTATGGCATGGAAGCCATTCTGCCAATAGAATGTGAAATACCTTCTTTGAAGCTAGTTGTAGAGGTCTTACCCAATACTTCTACCGAAGAGGAACGTCTGTTGTATTTGATGCGATTAGACGAGACCCGACGTGATGCCACTTTAGTAATAGAAGCCCAAAAGAAGCGCGTTAAGGCATAATATGACAAGCATGTCAAGCCTTGTGTTTTCTCTGAAGGTGATCTTGTTCTTCTGTATGAACAAGATAAAGATGCCCTAGGAGCTGGAAAATTTGAACCTATGTGGCATGGTCCCTACATTGTTAGCAAAGTTTTGGAAAAAGGAGCGTATGAGCTAGTTGATTATGATGGTGTACCTTTGAGTGAACCCAGGAATGGGTTGTACTTAAATAAGTACTATGCATAAGTTATTTGTGCATGAGTACTTGTATTTTATGTATCATATTGTGTGTGTGTGTTACTTTAGTTTTGATTTTGACGTTATCTGGTCTCTTCCCTTACATGACGTTGTGTTTGATTGCCAGATGTCGGAGCATTCTCTACCTTATATTGGCTTCGATGATGGAGCTAGCCATAGTATTCAGAACCTAGCTTCAGCTGCATGGGCAATCTATGCCCTGAAAAATGAACTCATATCTCTATGAGGTATATGTCTTGGTCGAGCAACCAACAACATCGCAGAGTATAGCGCCGTTGTTGAATTATTAGTTGATTCTATCTCTCTTGGAATTCGTCATTTGGTTGTGTGACTTGACTCGCAGCTTGTAGTACTACAACTCATTAATGTATATTCTATTCGAAGTCCTACTTTATTAAGGGTATATTTGTGGATTCGCCTCTTGGAACGGTACTTTGATCACATTGAATATCAACATATTCCTAGACGTCTTAATAAATTAACAGATGCTTTAGCTAATTATGTATTAGACAGGCATTTGAACAACTTATAAATCAAACACATTAAAATGTACACAACGTAAAGTAAACCGGTAGAAGCCATGTATATATATAACAATCAAAAGAGTTTGTTTTACAAAATGTTTGTCCGAAGACCAAAATATCAAAAATTGAAGCTCATGGCTTCTACATAAGGACATCACGGATGACGTTCATGATAACACACTAATGTCCTAGCAACTCTGCGGAGCAGTCGACCCATAGATGCAGAGACTCCCACAGTGTGATGCTGATCGCATCATGGAATCTCTTCCAGAGCCATATCTGGAACGTCTTCCATAAGACCCTCTAAATTCTGCTCCACCGTCAGGTAATCCTCGACGTACTGTGGAACTACTAGTGCTTCCTCTCCTCGTCACTGGATAGGAGAACTGCCAGCAGGTCGATATGGTCCAACATCTGTGTTATCAACAAGTACTTGATGTTAGTCTTAGGGTAAATCTATAAAACTAAAAACATTTAAATATGTTAAAAATACAAAAACATTTCAAAGATAAACATTGGTGTACTTCTTACCAAGGTCTCCCCACTGTGCATCCTCAGGTAGTGCAAGGTCATGATCGTCGTGGAAATCCAAGCTAGTGTATGCATAGTCATCTACCATCAGCATATGGTTTTGAAGCCAGTCGAAGAAGATATCGTCATACTTGATGATAGGCCTTGCCACATGCTGGGCCATGAGTTGACACCATCGTAACATCCTTGGATCCCTGGGACCCGGAAAGTTCCACTCAGCCTGAAGTCTAAACACAAGGACCCTCTCACAGAAGAAGGACACCAACAAAGATCCATATCCGAACTGTTTTAGATCCCCACGCCTTCTTTTGGTCAGTTGTTTCTTGATATTGCGTAAAATGGCATCAGCCCAGTTAAATACCCGGGGCTTAGTACACTCGATGGCATACTGGAAATAGCTCTGCAGTGCCATATGTGGAGTGACACTTCCAGCCATCCGGGAAATGGTAAAGAGAATAGTGCGGAGAGTTATATCAGTTACTCCCCAGATTGCCACCTTCCCTTTCTTTATTTCAGCCTCAGGTACACAATATTGGTTACAGTATTCGCTCATTGTCAAACCACCCCTTCTGCTACCAGTTAAACTGACATAGGACCCTCGCCTAGATAAACTGGTTAAGAAATATATGTCCTCAATGTCGATAGTTAATGTGTGAGCTCCAACATTGAACACTTGCTGGTCCGGATCCCACATTTGAACTAAGTACTCCATTAATCGAACTTGGGCTCTCATGCCCGAGATCCGGAAATATTTTAAGAGACCACAATCTCTTAGCGCAGCTATGGTGGGAGGGTGATTTTCAGCGTTTGTATTATCCTCCTTGTGTTCCCATTCTCGCCATTCGAGCACCATGATGATGGCTATTAACCTGCATAAGAAACATATGAAGATGGTTAATGATCTTAAACGTGGAAAAATTCTTTCTTTTGGTTAAACGTTGCATAAATTTTTGAACTCTGCGCTATTCGCAGGTGACCTATTATACGCAGTGAGGACTTCTCGTAGGATGCCTTAGGCCCACTTGAGAGTGTCCAGCTGCAGATATACCATGTAAATCAACATTTAATTGTCAACCCGGGAAGGTAGACTTAGAGGAACCAACACAGGAAATGCAGAGCTGAAGAGGGGGTTTAAAGGATGCCAAGATACTCTCTGAACTACTAAAAGAAACTCACTGGAAAGAGCTATTGTACCCTACTTTGCTCTGTACTACTCGGTACTACTCGGTACTAACCGATACTGTTCTATATATGCATGTAAAAGATAAACTAAAAACAGTTAAGTTCTTGCTACTTATCACTCCACACAACTCAGCAACCATCCTATGAAACTTTCTATTGTAATCAAATGAAACTTCTTTATCTCATGAGATACCCAAACTAGTTCCTGAATGTTAAGCAGTCTAAATGTGAAAACTGAAGAAATGAAATCAATGGCGGAAAAGATAATGCTAAACTTGAAGCTTGAAATGTTAAACCCTCTGTTGCAATCAAACGAAAGGCTATTTATGTTTCTATGAAATCAATGAAAAATGGCTGAAAGATAATGTCTATTGTAAATGTAATCTACACAGCTCTGTTTCCATCGAAGGGGGCCTTGCCTTCTCTGTCAACAGATCAGTCTCTAAATCAACACATACTGGAAAATGAACAGCAAACTAAATAGCAGAAGTCGAATTAATGGAACTCTCACTATTTTATTGAAAGATAAGGACAATACAACTGCTTGGAGACTCTCATTCCTCTCTCTTATCTATGCTACGTCTATTCCCCCATTTCCCCAACATAGAAGCTGTCATCTCACGTTTTCCAACCCTTTGGCAATGCATGGCATCCCTTTACATAGCGTTCCAGCCCTCTGGCAATGCGTGTCTTTGCCCAAGGTGAATAAGGAGTTACAAAAATGGTTTCCTGGTCTCTGGCAATGCATGGCATCTCTTTTACAAACGTTTCAGATCTCTGGCAATGCTGCATAACGTTTCCAGCTCTCTCTGGCAATGTTACACCACGTTTCAGATCTCTGGCAATGTTACAAAACGTTTCCAGCTCTCTCTGGCAATGTTACACCACGTTTCAGATCTCTGGAAATGTTTATATAACGTCTCTGACCTCTAGCAGTCGTGGCTTTGCGCCCTAGAAGTTATAAAACGGTTTTAAGAATCCTTGAGTTCAGAAGGATATGCTATCTATCCAATTTGCCAGCTCATCATACCATAAGCTTTAGAAAAAGAGAATACATTGATAATGTGTGGAGCCCCTACACAAGTATGTTTCAACCCATCATATAAGTAT
>ML786335.1:437809-496671 GCA_009831015.1 Picea engelmannii | reverse complement strand
TTCTGCTGTAAGTATTGTGACAGAATGAGAAGCCTGTAGCAGAACACAAACTCTGTTCTTGTCTTGCTTCAAAGCTCATGCTGTTATGAGTCTGATGGGTTGTCCTCTGTGCTGGATGTTTATAGAAAACATAAGAATAGACTGTTCTTCAGAGATGCAAACTAATGAAACTGTCCATGAGTACGAAAACTGCAAAGTCTTCATTCGAATACTTCCTTTTTGTGCAGGTCTACCTATGGGAATAAATGTTGCTGATGTCCTTTTTATTTGCAGAAAACATAAACTATTCAAAGGTGCTATCTTTTATTCACTACCCTACCTACCTACCTAAAGAAAAAGAGACATTTCTTTAAGTATAGGCAAATAACCAATGTAGCCACCGTCTTAGTAGAATCAATAATGAAGTCATGCCCTTTGATAGAAGATATAGATGTATAGTTACCAAGGCATGCTGAGCAAGCAACACCGGTTGCTTGATTTCCAAGATTTGCTGAAGAAGAAGAGCATCTGAAGACTGTAGAACAGATTGAAACCAATGTTCAATATGATGATGCATACCATGTTCTGTTGCTGCTGGAGTTTCTAAATGCTCATTGTTCTCTGCAGGCTGGCAAAGGTGTTCACACAGAACCACTGAATCAACTATTTCCTCCTCCATATCTTGAGCTGCAGAGATCTCTTCAAGTTCCTGCAAGATGCACGAAAGCTCCTGCAACAATCTCTTCTTTCGTTCCTTCAATCTTGAATCCATTAGTCAGTTTTTTTGTGATTTTTTCTTTTGTTGTAGGGGGGTTGCTAAAAAATTTGAAAGTCACACCAACTTATAATAATTATGAAACCCACACCAGCTTGAAATAAAATGAAATGCACTCTTGGTGAATGGAAAGTTGTTTCTACTAAGAATGAAGACATACTTGCTCTATGTAAACTTAAAGCAACAAAAATTCTGCTGAAACGAAATGGCATCTGCTAAAAACAAACACACTCTGTTCTGAAAAGAAGATTACTTCTACTGAATCAAATGCACATCCTCTTATACTGATGAACTCAACTACTGAATCAAATCTATTTGGCAAAACTTCGGAGCCCACTCTCCAATCCTTTTTAGGACCTCCCCGACAACGACACCAAAAATGTCGAGCTGCAGATATACCATGTAAATCAACATTTAACTGTCAACCCGGGAAGGTAGACTTAGAGGAACCAGCATAGGAAATGTAGGGCTGAAGAGGGGGTTTAAAGGATGCCAAGATACTCTCTGAACTGCTAAAAGAAACTCACTGGAAAGAGCTATTGTACCCTACTTTGCTCCGTACTACTCGGTACTACTCGGTACTAACCGATACTGTTCTGTATATGCATGTAAAAGATAAACTGAAAAAAGTTAAGTTCTTTCTACTTATCACTCCACACAACTCAGCAACCATCCTATGAAACTTTCCATTGTAATCAAATGAAACTTCTTTATCTCATGAGATATCCAAACTAGTTCCTAAATGTTAAGCAGTCTAAATGTGAAAACTAAAGAAATGAAATCAATGGCTGAAAAGATAATGCTAAACTTGAAGCTTGAAATGTTAAACCCTCTGTTGCAATCAAACGAAAGTCTATTTATGTTTCTATGAAATCAATGAAAAATGGCTTAAAGATAATGTCTATTGTAAATGTAATCTACACAGCTTTGTTTCCATCGAAGGGGGCCCTGCCTTCTCTGTCAACAGATCAGTCTCTAAATCAACACATACTGGAAAATGAACATCAAACTAAATAGCAGAAGTCGAATTAATGGAACTCTCACTATTTTATTGAAAGATAAGGACAATACAACTGCTTGGAGACTCTCATTCCTCTCTCTGATCTATGCTACGTCTATTCCCCCATTTCCCCAACATAGAAGCTCTCATCTCACGTTTTCCAACCCTTTGGCAATGCATGGCATCCCTTTACATAGTGTTCCATCCCTCTGGCAATGCGTGGCTTTGCCCTAGGTGAATAAGGAGTTACAAAAACGGTTTCCAGGTCTCTGGCAATGCGTGGCATCTCTTTTACAAACGTTTAAGATCTCTGGCAATGCTTCATAACGTTTCCAGCTCTCTCTGGCAATGTTACACCACGTTTCAGATCTCTGGCAATGTTACATAATGTTTCCAGCTCTCTCTGGCAATGTTACACCACGTTTTAGATCTCTGGCAATGTTTATATAACGTCTCTGACCTCTAGCAGTCGTGGCTTTGTGCCCTAGAAGTTATAAAATGGTTTTAAGAATCCTTGAGTTCAGAAGGATATGCTATCTATCCAATTTGCCAGCTCATCATACCATAAGCTTTAGAAAAAGAGAATACATTGATAATGTGTGGAGCCCCTACACAAGTATGTTTCAACCCATCATATAAGTATTATCCTCTATAATCCAACACCCTGCATTCTTTCAAAGTTCATCTATTCTCTGCAGAAGAGGATTATTGTTGCATTTATAGTTGAATTCTTCGCTCATTTGTGGCTTTGGAAGCACTTCATGGTTTCTGTATATAATGGAACATATATGTGTAACAGAGTATGAATAGCATAGAAAGAATGCCATTTGCTTAACAAAAGTCTTCAGGAGAGTAGACAATGTCTTCAAGAACCAGCAAGAAAATGTTATAAATCCGGAGCCCAACAGCGAGAATGAGGCATTCTCGCAGGTCCCGTATGGGCCGCCTGCAAGAATTCCTCTACACGCATAGGGTTTAAAAAATTAACCTAAAACTTGATTTTTAACCAATGAAATCATAAATTGGAACCATGAAAAGATAAAGAATGGAGAGCTTACCAAAATGATGCTGATGGCTCGTGAAATGATCGCCCGTAGCTCCTGGAAATTGACTCTAAAGGTAGAAGGGTAAAATGAGGGTTTTTGAACTCAAATGGTAAAAGAGTAAAATGATATGGTAAAATGTGTTATGGATTCATTTTTAATTACTTTTTACTATGTCAAAAGTGGGTTTTTTATGTTTATTCATTATTTAACCCTAATTACTAATGTGGAAATGAGTGAAATGACTTGCAGGTAAAAAATATGGATGATTATGGACAAAACTTTTACGATGTGGTGTGTTTTGGGTTGTTTTCTATGGTTTTGACATAAAACCTCGAGCGCTTTTTGTCCGTTCTTGCGCTTGTGAAAAACATAAGAACATGACCGAGCGTTGTTTTATCACTTTTCCGGGCTCGTTGTGGTTACATGAAAAAGGAACCTCCTTGGAGTTTTCTTTAAGCTCTTTTCAGACTCTCTAAACATGAAAAGATTGTCGAGCGATCTTGCTATTTTTGTGCTCGTTAAAGTATTTGAAGTATGCATCCTTCGAGCGATAGTTTAACCCTTTTTAGGTCTCGTTGGACTATTGTATGAAAAGGGAACTGAGAGATTTCTCTTTTAAGTGTTTTTCCAAACTCTATAATCTTGAAAAACCTTCGAGTTTACTATCTCTGGACTCGTTAAACAAACATTGACAGACCCGAATTGGAACAAACCACTCCTTCCTAGGGTTCGTTAAAAGTACTCTGAGGGACTTGTCCGAAGGACGAGCTTATATCAACAAGAATATGTGATCCTCTTCAAGCTTGCGTAAAAATAAAGAGGTACTTGCTAGAAATGGTGGGGGAAAATTTGTGAAAGGGATATGTTTCATCTTTGCATTAATTGGCAGTAAGTGTTGCTCTTGAACATGACACCCCCTCTTCATTATTCGAAGCCGGTTTGGGTAATCCATTTGTCTCTCATTTGATTTGATATCAAGGTCTTTCCATGTGTCGTCTTTGAGTCAATGCTGCCAAATCATTGGTTGTGTCGTTCATATGTTCAAGAGAAGTCCGTCTGAAACCTTTATTTGAGTCGGCCATCTGCAGTTATCCATTCTCTTCATGTCGACCTTCCCTGTTTCCAAAGTCCAATTACTACATGCTCTGTTTCACTTTCAAAATCTGTTACTCATTTCATGCCATTGATGGGGGATACATCAAGGCCCTCCTGTGATGAGTCTTGTTCCGTCGACATCAACACATTATCTGAAATTAAGACGTAGAAATCATTCAGTACCTTGGAGCTTGCATGCCTCAATGGAAAGTTTCCTCGCTTTCGACAGTGGGTTTACATCATTGGCCCCTGATCGAAAGATTTTGTCTGGTGTTCGACATCAACTCATTTATTCACAATCGATGGATTGTACTTTATTACCTTGGGAGTCATTGACATCAATGGTGATTTCCCTAGCACTTGTTAACGGTTACATCAATGACCAATAATCAAGTGGTTTCTACCATGTTCGACTTCAACACATGTAATAACATGGTTAGATTCGTACTTTGGGCAATGAGGTTGAAGACCCTAGACATTGTCTTAAGTGATCCAGGTTGCAAGGGAGTATGTATGTTTTGTGACACATAGATCCACTGTGTATGTTTCGTGGCTATGTCGTCTTGATTGAAAATTTGTCGCATAGATCCACAGTGTATTCAGGTGGCTATGCTATATTGTGACAGAATGGATCCACAGTGTATGATTGGTGGTCGTGACCTTTGTTTATGATCTCATCAGGTGATGATCCGAGCATTGAAATGCCTACCTCAGAAGGGATACATATGATAGTCTTTCGATGCTTGGATGTTTGCAGGTTTCCAATTAGATGCGCTCTTGGTTCTTGACACACACATGCAGCTTACAAAGTCTATCGACTGTCATTGATTCCACTCTTAGACTTTGGGGGGCATTCTGTTATCCACAATTTTGGTCATCATGATCATGTTATGATGATAGAAAATCAAGCTCTTTACTAAGAACACTTTCCTGAGAAAAGTTACATTTGTCTTCCTCTAGAAATCATGCTTTTAAGGGATGTTCGCAAGCTACCTGTATATCTTCCTGCGAGAATGCTTGATTCTCGCAGGCTACATTAATATGGAGTGCAAGGGGTTCGCATTGTACCTAACTGTAAGGGTGCGAACATCATCTAAAGGAGGGAAAAAGAGTAAAATCTCGAACCTTCTAGAAGGGAATCTTCTAGAAACATGAGTTGGCTTCGAGTGGTTGTTCAGGTGCTGGCATTCCAGATATCTTGGGATCATTCCTATCCAAGTAACCAATCTATCTTCTCCTATATATTGAGGGGAATGCTTATGGAAAAGGTTAGAATCAAACTAGCAAGAGATTGATTGGAGAATTATTGAAAGCCTGTATGAAGGACTGATGCTACAACAGCTAGAGACACCAGCAAGGTCATATAAAGTGGTTGATTTTCTTCATGCATGAGCAAGTGTGTGTGTCAGAGCTAGGAGCCATCGAAAGGAGATCTACAACATCAAGTCTTAGGTTGTAAGTTTCACTTTCAATTAATTTAATACAGCAATATGTCCCTTTCCCATAAAGATAATGTCACTTTATTACATAACTCCTTGATCATATGTATAGACTAGCTATTGAATATATTAATCTTCCTTTACTTCAATTGGTTTGTATTTTTGTGATTTGAATGGCGCAAGAGAATTGGAGCGAAGCTTGGAACAACAGAGACCTAAGGAAAGAATTCATAAGGTATGTCCATAATCCTTATCTCTTAGTTCATTCAATAGGCTAGATCTAGGGAAAGTGTATTATTTTGTCATGTTTTGTTCTAGATCCAGGTGGATCTAGGGAGATCGGTTTGTGTCCGAACTTATGGATTAATCCTGAAATAGTTGTACCCCTTCATTTTCTAGATAATACTAAAGGCAGGACCTGGCTATTTCTTTGGTGGACGTAGCTCACACTAGGTGAACCACGTATATCTGTGTCTCTATTGTATTGTGTATCTTATATGTTTTATTTCTGCATTTGTTTTATTTTATTGCTCCATGATCCCATTGTTTCTAACAATCATATGGCTCAGGAGGCTTAAAATATATTCAATAATGTCTAATTTTCATTAATTTCTCAAATTCCAAGTATGTTCTAAGAGACACAATACAATTCTACATGAGAGGACTTAGGAAAATGAAAACAAAAAATCTTACAAGTATCCTTTTGTGAAAGTAAAAATTCAATGAGTGAAATATAATGATCTTCTCTCATGACACGTTAGTGCCAATGAAAACATAAAAAAACAAAAATATGTTAACTTGGATGGCTTATTCAAGCTATTGTTACAATGAATTTGAAGATGGTGTAAAATAATGAAATGTAGGAAATTGAATTATCATTCTGAATATGCAACATTTATTTATAGAAATTGTGAATAACTATGTGGAATTTGAGTTTTTCAAATAGTGGTATGTTATTTTTCCATCAAAATATAAGGTATATGACTTTGTTCGTGCAGTTGTTGAGTACATTAAGAATGAAATTTACTTCCAAAATCTTCTATAATTGTAGAGAACCTATTTTTCTAGTGCGATGTAAATTTTTCAAAATTTATAATATGAATTTTATATATTTTTTAAATTATGGAAGGCAATATATCGTTGAAACTATAACACCTTTCATTAGTGCATGATTTTTTTTCTGTTGTAGGCATCGGTCTTTTCTAGTGTGACATATAACTCATTTGAAAAATGGTTAAGCTGACAAAAAGTCATAGTAGAAATAAAAGAGGTATATATTTTAGGATTTTGATATAGGTTAGTTGATAGACACTAACCTATATCAATATTTTCATTTTATGCTAAGTTTTAATTTAGTAAAAGTATAAAAGTCATTTAAATGAATTTTATTGACTTTTCATTCAGATTCCTTAAAACAGACTTTTTGGAAATTAATAATTCACTAAAGTGGAATTATGGAGGCTTATATAAGACTCAATAAAAGGTGAGTTAGAGTGATAAAATAAGGTTGGTAGTGAAGGACATAACAAATTGGGTGTTGAGATGATGAGTGAGGGCACTTATTGAGGAAGAGGAAGTCGATTTTGTAGAGTGAGGAAGGGAGAATTAGCAACAGAGGTAGCGATTCGACTACAAGTCATTCCAATAGAAAAAGAAGGACGAAAAAGTTGGGCCTATTTTTCAGGGCCAAAAAAGCGGGGCCGAAAATGCGGCTCCGAAAATACATGTTGGGTTTGCTAGAACTCTTTTGATCATCATCCTATGTTTCTTGGGTTATGAATAGGACTTCTCCTCCATCATTATCTTCTTCATCACTCTCATCTGAGGATATGTCATCATTATTGGAGTAGAATCTCTTTTTATTGTTGAGACTTCTCTTTTCATAGTAGTAGTTTTCAACAATATGTCCTATTGTACCACAATTAAAGATTTTGAGAGGACACTTACCTTTGTATCTTCCACTTACCTTCTCGAACCTTCTTACAATTTTGATATTTCTACATCAAGGTCGTTATCCTTATATTTTGTCTTCTTTATGGATTTAAAGGTTGCTTCATTGTTTGGCTGGTCACTTTCTGTGCCTGTTCTCATTTCATATGCTATAACAGATACATGTAATTCATCCATTTTCAGTTTGGTCAAGTCCTTAGTTTCTTCAATGGTGGATACCTTAGCATCATACTTCAAGAGAAGTGATCTCAACACCTTTTTTACAACCAAGGATTCATCGAGTTCTTCACCTAATCCTCTAATAGCATTAACAACTTCATCAACTATAATAAAATAGGTTGTAATATCTTCCTTTTCATCCATCTTCAAATTTTCAAATTATTCTCTATGTCGTTGAAGCTTGACCTACTTAAATTTTGGATCACCTTCATAGATACTCTTAAGCTTGTCCCATACATCTTTAGCAGTGCTGCAGCCCATCACTTTTCTAGCAATTGTTGGTGCCAATAATCCTAGAATAACATGTACGTATTTTGAATTACAACTCATAAGCTTATTCTCATTTGGGTCAGTTGGAGCATTATTTGGGATTACATAGCCATTTACAACTAAGTACCAAATGTCTACTCCCAAAGATGTTAGGTAAGTTTTCACTCTATCACTCCAGTATGCATAATTTCTTCCATCAAATATTTGAATCCCATTTGAAATGTGTTCATGGTCATACATCTCTGCTCAAGATTTTCTTTCCAGTGGTTAAACTGTTATGAAGGCAACCTGCTCTGATACCAATTGTTGATACTCAGAGGTGGGTGAATTAGTATCAAGTACAATTTGGAAAATGTTTCAACTTATACTTCAACCAGATTATATATTCAAATGTATCCAATGAGCAATGAACAATAGTAGAAGAGTTACACCAATATACCACAATACACCATGAATAATATATGAGAAGTAACCAATAGTTATTGTTCAAGGAAAGTAATGAATTCCAAAGGTAGCTACAACTTCCAAATATAAAGGGAGGGATAAACCTCCAAAAGGAAGATACAATCCTCCAATATCAAGAAAGGGTTTACCTCTCCATCCTTGCCCCTTCCTTCCACCCAATAATATATGAGAGATAATAAAACTTTACATTAAATCATCACCATCAACCAACCATCACATAGAACCTAATAATGCTTCATGGGACTTCTTCAACTTCTACAATTATTCACTTCTTAGAACACTTTGATCTTGTAGATAATATAACTTAATGTATTTTCTGAAACTCCTCCAAGTTTCACTCCTTGAATCTTCCAAGAAAAGGAGTTATAGAGAAAATGGTAGACCTTATTCAATTCCAATTTATTCAGGAGAGAAAAATTGTACAACATGCCCCACACTCAATTTTTAACATCATATTTGGAAATAGTTACACATGAAACTAAATCTCGTACTATTTCCAATGCAATTGGCCTCACTTCATTTGGATTCTCAATGAAGATGTTATGACTGTTTTACCTAGAACACATGTTTATGACTAGCTTCGGGACTAGTAAAAAACCTATCTTCCAGAGAGTGTATCTCCACAATTATAGTGAACAAAGAGATGAAATTTTTACCACAGATACCTAGATATCTCTTATCAGTACCATACCAATTTTACCATCTGAATCGTTCTAGAAAAACAATTATAGAAAAAATGGTAAGATGACATGTAATAACATACCTTAGAACACATCACCAAAATAATTCATCCTCCCTTGAAATCTGGCCTTCTTTACTTCAGATTTTCTCTGAAATTTGACTTGTATCTCCTTATTCAATAAAAAGCTTGTGTGTGTTGAAAAATAGATGTTTAATGAGATGTATTTATACCGTTTATGCCACTTCCTCTTAACATTAGGGATGACCTGACACTTTCTTATTTTGTAATTATTTTCTTTAATTAACTTCAGTGTTGACCTGTACTTCCTTATTCAATTCATTTTTGTCCTCTTCAAAAATTCATTTATCGTCAACCATGAGGATCCATGTTAGGTGCCACCTACCACCGAAAACAACATGATTTATACTATCCTTCCATGGTTGTTGTATCTACAAGTGCATTTGCCTTCATGTCCAAATACCTTCATTAATATTGCAGTCCAAAACCAATGACTAGGGTTGACATCAATGACAACAACCAATCTTCCAACAGAACCAACCACCACCAATCACATAGCCACTTGGGAAAGATAATAATAGATGCATTTTATGGTTTAAATAATTAGAAGATGTATTTATATATAATCACTTGTTCCAAACCATTTTTATACATATTTATGTGTCTCGTAATTAATTAAGCATCAACATTTCATTCAAGGAACATGTTATGAATTCATGGAAGTAAATCATTGGTACAAGTTTCTACAAATGGAGCAATTATAGTTATATTATCTGAAGATATTTTTGAACTTATGCTTATACTTGGGGAGGTGAATCAGTATATGATACTTTTTTACTTTGTTTAACCATTCATCAATCATTCATTATCTGAGAAACAATAAGCACATATAAGATGAAATCACAATGCACATATTTTAATGTTGAAAATCTTGCGGGAGAAAACCACAAAAAATTATCTTTATAAATGTCTATAGGAACCAACCTACTGGAGACACCAATCTCCTTAACTAGGCACCAACTCAGCAATATGTAGCCACCGAATTACTGAAGACAACAATATCCTCAAATGAGCACCAACTCAAAAAGATATAGACACCAACCTACTAGAGACACGAATCTCCTCAACTGAGTACCAACTCAATAATATATGTGTAGACACCAATACAATATATGCATACACATAATACTTCTGACTTCACCTACATGCTTCATTTCATAGACAATCCTTCAAACCCTAGCAAGCCTCATTGCATCATTCCCATAATCTAATCATTGAATGAAACATCCACTAATTGCAACATCCATTAATAGAAACATCCACTAACGACAACATCAAAACCTAGAAATAGTGCACACGGAAGCATCACATACCTCCAATAATTCATAGTTCACCTTGAGAACAAGAAAGACCACAAGAAAATCCCTTACACTTATCTTGCACAACTTTATATCTCAGAAAGACACCCCATAATATTTAGCACACCTCATATCACTTCTACATACGTCGTACTTGATATCTTGCTTGGTTACTTTAAAAATCCGCACATCTATATTGTATTTATGGTAATTTTGTTCCCACTTTTTGGGACAACCTGTAAATATTGGTTGAGTCGACCTCAATTTTTTGGTTGTGTTGTCAAACAGAAAAAATCATATCTCATCATTCCTAGGGAGTTAGATGAAATGAAATATACCAATGGAAAGGTCTCAAAATAACAGTTTCAACAATATAACGTGTGATCTTATTTGAGCTAGGTATGTAGGTTAAAAATTCCTTCAAATATAGAGTATTCAAAATGACCACAAAATCCAAAATTAATACTTTCAACAATCTCCATCCTTCAATCTTTTTTTTGGACATCTATAGGCTTGTAATATTTATCTCAGACATATGTAGGCTCCCCTTGTCTTTGACATCGATGAAAATAATATTTACAACAATCTCTCCCTTTTTCATTCATGGCAACCCTTATTCACTTATGTAATAGTCCCCCTATCTACAACTCTCCTTGTGTCTGCAATTCTTCCTCTATCTACAACTTCTCACCCTTTGAAATCAATGGAAAAGGTTTTCTCCCCTTTATCTTGTGCTTCCCTTTATTGAAAACATGGGAGGGATATCACTCCCATCCTCTGTTCCATACACTATTTTTCTTTTTTGACTTCATCGATTATGTATACATCACTTGAGGTTATATTTTCATTTACCGCTAATCTTCCTAGAGTTGATTTCCTTATCTCACACCCTTTAGAATGAAATGTGAGATTGCATCCTTGTTCACACATTTGACTGACACTTAGAAGATTGTGATTTAACCCTTCAACATACAGGGAATTTTATGTCTTATTCTTTCGATTATCAATACTAACAGTACATTTTCAAACTATCCTTCCAAATCTATTATTTGCAAAAGTAACTCTGCCTCATTTTTCTTCCTTCAAGGTAAGAAACTTGGTCCAGTCCCATGTCATGTGTTTTGAGCATCCACTGTCAATGTACCATTGGTTCCCTTCATTTTGAGCATAAAGTGCAAGTCTGCATTTTTCCTTCCTATGTTCTTCTTGCTTCCTTTTCCACAACTTTGTGTATTATTCTTTATGTTTCGCAAGAACATCTTCTTAATTCTTTATTATTCTACTTCTACAATCACATGTTATGTTCCCATAGTTATTTCACTTATAACATTCATTATTATAATCAAGTATGGGAGAAAATGAATTACAGTTTCTATAAACAAACCCACAAGAACTTCTAGTTTTGTTTCTCATATAATCATTCCTTGTGGTTTTATAAGAGCTTTTGTTTATATCTCTTACATGATCACTTCATGCATAATATTTTCATTCTATTGGTTATGACGAAAACTATTGCAAGAAAAACAATATCCAAGAAAGATATTTTTGTGCCAGTTTGTGAAATGTATTCTTGGTGGAACATTTCTTCTGAATTCATTCTTGTAGGTAGAATCATATTTCTACTGGTCATCATTTCTTTTCCTACTACTACTTTCATTCTTGATGGATCCTTTGATAGTATTGGCATAGATTTTAAGTTTTTATTCATTTTCCTTTTATGATGGATTTGTGACCTTAGTCCTTGCATCTCCCTTAGGGGTATTTTGATTTTCATCATAGCCAAGATCTGTTTTGATGAATGGTGACCAGTGGAATTGTTGGAGCATGCATGTTTGCAGAACATCACAACAATCGAGGGAAAACAACACGCCACATTTTGAGGAAAATCAATGCGCATGACATGACTTTCCGAAATCAAACACAAATGTGGAAAAACCTATCCTAGTTAGGGTTAGGTTTTTGGGATGTTTTGTAAGGGTTTCTAACCCATTTTTGTAATATAAATAAGGGATATGAGGTAGAGGATAGGAGTCAAATTGTTAATGGTATGAGTGCGACAAGTCTGTGTTGGAGAACCTATTTTGGAGTTTTTGGGATTGGAAGTATGTTTTGAGATATTTGGAGCTCGAATGAAGTCGAAGTAGGTGACAGTCAGGTCGCAAGTTGTGGAGCTTGGTGTGGTCCTGGTCCACCTCACTAATCGCTACTCTAATGTAATGTGTGCAGTTATTTTTTATGAATAAGAATAAAGAAGCAGAAGATATTTGTGGACATAGCCATCGGGTGTGAACCATAATAAATCCATGTGTGTAATGTGTTTTAATGTGTTATTAATTCTACAATTATAATTGAATGGTTAGATAGATGAATGGATGATTTATTTACAATGCACACTAAATTAAATATGAAAATGACTGAATGAATCTGGTGAATAGTAGAATAGAATGCATGGTTAAGTAGAAATAAGAATTAAAAAGAAAGAACATCCCCCAATCCCTTCCATGACTATAGACATTTGTGTCCTGCAGTCCCCCATAAAATATCTCAGGTAAGACTAGGTTTTGCACTCTGTGCATAGTGTATCCTTTTGGTTTACCAGAAGGACCAATGGTGATAATGGTTTTGTTGGAGAACTAAGGTATTACCCAGGTCATCCCATAATTCCAAAAAATGGTTCCATTTATGGATAGAACTCAGAATGAGAGTCAGGAAAGGGTTTGATGAAGAAGATCCAGTGGTAGAAAGTGATGTTCAGGCCATGCAATCCTATGAAGAGAGATATTGAAAGATGCTTAGAGATAAAAAAGTTGGAGTTCATGCAAAAAGACAATAAGGGTTCTAGGTATACACCGTGCTAGTACCTCTAGAGGTATGTGTTTATTGATATGCATGAAGAATATTTTTGTTTCTTTCCACAGTTATTACATGAATGGTTTTTAAGGTTGAAGGATACCCATCTGACTGATCAGATTAGACTAGTAGTGTGGACTGTTGAAAACATTGCACGGTTGGAAATAGTTAATAATAAATTCATGTGTGTAATAGATTTTTGGTTAGACATCATTACTGTAGGGTTTATCACTAATTTTGTAGTTGATACAATGAATTCATACACTACTACAGAGAGGGATTTCTTGAAGGGACCTAGAGGGAGATATATTAGGTCTCTTTACATGTCGATCAAGATCGTATTACATGATAAAGGTGTGATGACCATGGAACCAGATAACTAAATCACTCTGTGCACATGGTGGAACTAGTGGAGGCACTAAAGAGGATATAAGAAATGGATAAATATTTGGAGAGTAGCTAGAAGAAGGAGGAAATGGACCCCATCATGATGGATGATGAACAAACCAGGGAAATCATAATAAATGGAGGTGTGAAGTGAAACGAACAACCCTACTAGTATAGGATGAATAATACGAAGAGGGTTGTAGCAGAGCGAGAGGGATTGGGAAACGATGAGGAAGAGGTAGAGGATATTCATGCCACATAGAATATTAAGGATATCTTGCATGCCACATATGAGAGGAAAACTAGAAGGATCTCCATTCCATATCTAAATTAGTGTGTAACGCACAACTCCATGTGCGACTAACACAACTAAAAAATAAAAAGTAGTTAACCAACAAGTGATTAGTGATAGAAGAATTTTTCCAGGACATGGGTCCAGTAGAAAAAGTGCAAGTAGAATTCAAGTATATACACCACGTGAAGGTGGTAGTTCAACAAATTTCACCATGACAGGATAAGATCCAACCATCAGGTTACCAAACTTCCAAGGGGATGGGTCAGATGACCCAGAAAAACATGTGTTCATCTGTGAGAACATATGGGAAACAAATAAGATTACAGATGAAGATACAAACTTTGCGTAGTTAGAAATCACTTTTCGAGACCACGCATTAGATTGGTACATGGGTCTCTCAATAAATAATCCAACGGGAACACCTACAACTATAGAAGATGTGAAGAGGTAGTTAATAAATGAATTTTAGAAGCCAAGTTCATAGGACCAATTTATGAATGAAATGATAGAGATCAAACAAAAACTAAGAGAATCAGTCTAGAAAGTGGATTGGAAATTCAAAAGGTTAAAAGGTAAGTTAAAATACACTATTATTGATACACAACATAGGATTTTGTTTGTTAATTCTTTGTTTCCACACTTGAAGCATCCTTTGAGACAACATAAATTCGAAATTCAGGCTGAGGCCCCACAGGAAGCCTTATAACAATAAGAAAACCAATACAAGCATACAGATCTAGTTGTGGACGCGTTGAATCAGGATATGAAGAACCTAACATTCCAGTTAAATCATAATAAAGGAAAGGAGAAAAGAGAATATGTATGGCATAGAATGTGCAAGACATAAGGTCATAACAAGCGTGAGTGTCCATTAGTTTAGTAGTATATTGGAGATGGTATGCCAAACCCTTTAGATTCAAGAGGACCATGGTGTGATATTTGAAAAACACATGTGCATGATCCCTATCATTTCCCCTTGATGCAGAAGTACCAGAAAATTTTGAAAAGTACATTTTGTAACTTTTGTAAGTAAATTGGACACAAAGACAAGGATTGTAGAACCTTGGAGATGATTAAAGAAAGGTTTGTAGATACATACAAGGTTTAAGATGAACATGTAACATGACAATCTATGCATGAACCCTAGTATAACACTATGCAACAGCCACAGTACAATCCTATGCAATAATTTTCAACACAACCATAGTATAATACACATAATTTTCAAGGGAAATAGAAGTATAACCCTGCACAACACTTCTCAACACCACAATAGTACAATAACCCGCAGTCGCAGTACCATCAAGGACATCATTATAACACACTATGCGGAGACAATCAGGGCAATAAAGGAGGCTTGAGAGGAGAAGGTCGTGGAGGCAGAGGATTTGGAGGAGGTCGAGGACTGGTAGTGTGTAATAAATGTCAAAAGCTAGGGCACTATGAAATAGACTGCCTATAGCCACCTACGACATGTATGTACTATCACGTAGCATACCATGAAATAGAGGATTGTCCAACACTAATTATAAAAATACAGGATAAGAGGAACCAAAATAATCAGAATGTGCAATGGATCAAGGTGGAAAAAAGAGAAGAAGATGGGAAGAAGATTAACATAGTGACTAGAGGTGGAGCCAATATAGGAGAAGATTCAACCAAGAAATATCGGGACATGTATCAATGGATTAGGAAGAACATATTTCCTAAATAGAAGTTTGATGCGTGGGAAGAGAAAGAGATATTCAAAGAATCTAGAGAAGAGATCTTGAGGGAAAACATTGTGTCCACTTTAGGAGAAAATCCAATGGATGAGATATCAGTCTATGACATGACCTCATTATTTGATCAAACCAATCAAGAATAGTCTTCATAACAGGTAACTTAAGAAACCTTTTGGGATCTTGTGTCAAATTGCTGAGTGGTAAAAATTCCTTACAAGTACTGCATAATTTGTTAGAAAAGTGTAATCCTAGGGAAGAAGGGGTAAAAAGGGTAAATTAGGTCTGAAGGAAGAGAATAAATAGTAGGGAATTCAACTTAAATGAAACATAGGAGATTTCAATATGGGGGATATTATAGTAGACTTAGGATCTCAATTCAATGTTTTTCCAAAGAAAAATTGGGAAGCCATGGGAGAACAAAAATTAGGGTATTCAACTATTCAATTGAAGTTGGAAAATAAGCACATAGTGTTGCCAATATGAAGGTTGAAGGGGATTCCATTTCTTCTAGATGGTGTGCGCACCATGGATGAATTTTAATTCATTGACATAGTGGATAATACTTAGCCATATATAGAACTATTAGGTCTAGATTGGGCTTTTGATAACCATGCTATTATCAATTTGAAGACAAGGAAGATGATATTCAAGTCTGGATAATAAAAATTTATTGCACCATTGGTTCCCTTAGAAGGACGTAGGTATCTGGACCCTTCCTTCCTCCCTTGCGTGCCACATATGAGAGGAAAACAAGAAGGCTCTCCATTCTAGATCAGAATTAGTGTGGAACTTAACCAACAAGTAATTGGTGGTAGAATAATATTTCCAAGACGTGGGTCCAATAGCAAAAGTGCAAGTAGCAGTCAAGTATCTAAACCACGCAGAGGTGGTAGTTTAAAAAATTTCACCATGGCAGGACAAAATCCAACCATTAGGTTACCATAGTTCCAAGGGGATGAGTCAGATGACCCAGAAAAAGAATGTGTTCATCTGTGAGAAGATATGGGGAAAAAAGAAGATTACAGAGAAGGATACAAAGTTTTCACAGTTAGAAATCACTTTTTGAGACCACGCATTAGATTGGTACATGGGCCTCTCAACAAATAATCCAACGAGAAAACCTAAAATTGTAGCAGATGTGAAGAGGTAGTTAATAAATGAATTAGAAGCCAATTTCAGAAAACCAGTTTATGAATGAAATGATAGAGATCAAACAAAAACCAAGAGAATTAGTCTGGGAAGTGGACCATAAATTCAAAAGGTTAAAAGGTAAGTTAAAATACACTATTAATAATACACAACATAGGCATTTGTTTGTTAAGTTTTTGTTTCCACACTTGAAGTATCCTTTATGAAAACATAAATTCCAAATTCAGGGCGAGGCCCTATAGGAATCCTTACAGCTATAAGAAAACCAATACAATCATACAGATCTAGTTGTGGAAGAGTTGAAGCAAGATATTAATAACTTAACATTCTAGTTAAATCAGAATAAAGGAAAGGAGAAAATAGAATATGTATGGTGTACAATGTGCAAGACATAAGGTCATCACAATCATGAGTGTCCATTATTTTCGTAGTATATTGGAGTGGGTATGCCACATCCTTTTTCTTCAGGAGGACCATGGTGTGATATTTGCAAAACATATGTGCATGATCCCTGTCATTTTCCCTTGATGCAGAATTACCAGAAAATTATGAAAAGTACATTTTGTAACTTTTGTAAGTGAGTTTGACATGAAGACAAGGATTATAGAACCTTGGAGATGACTAAATAAATTATTTTAGATACGTACAGGGTGCGGGATGATGTTAGGGTCCTAACCCGCACATAGATAGAGCAATATATTCGGATGTAATAAAGGTCAATATTAATAAGGCCTTTCAATAAAATAGAATAAGGCGGATGTAAGAAGACCTAATAGAAGCTTCCGCTTCTAGAAGGATATTCCTCTGGATGCTTCTTTTTAGTATAAATAGGAGTTGAGAGTATGAGAACCCTATCTTGGAGATTATTGTAACAGAGTGTTGCTCAATTGGAGGTTGCCCCCTCGAAGAGGCCTATGAACATTGCTTTCTGAATCAAAGTGTTATTTCAGTTGTTGTTATCATATTATTTATGTCTCATTGTGGAGATTATGCTGGTTATATTACTGTTATTCTGCCATTTCTAGCCTTTTATTTTTTTTCTGCGTATTTATTATATCTGGTATCTTACAAGTGGTATCAGAGCACTTTCCTTGGCAGAAATTGTGGGAATTTTTTTTTCAGGGTAGAGACGTATTTCGGAGTCTTTAAGACATATAGATCTATTATTACACACATAAACCCGTGGTTGAAGGATTCATACATGTAAGAAATACAAGTGGTTCTTAAGCGCACATCTGTTGGCCACCCTTGTAACCCATGTTGGTACCCCTTCAAGTGGTAGCGCATCAGACAACACCTATGTACGGAACGACCTAGATTTCCTGAAGACTTCTTTAGATAAACCTATCAACCACTAGACTTCTATAATGTCACCGAGAATAGCACTCGGGAAGATACTCTCTAGTACTTGGGTTGTCGGGTAGTACGGCTAAGGGTACAGTCTATCCTCCTTAGTTAGTGCCCTGAGATATTGGGCCGAGTATTACTATTGGACCTCACATGTATATCAGAGAGCTATAGCACAAGGCAAACTCTTGTCTGTAGAACCCTTGAATACCTAACTCTTGGGGGACAGAAACATAAACAAATTAAACCGTCCAGATCTATTGTCGTGCAATTGTTTTCGAGTTGCCAAGTAAATGCACATTTATTTATGGTTAAGAATTTGGGGATTCCATCACTGCAGTATTATTTAGACCAGAGTATAACTCCACAAGTGTAAAAAAATAAAGTAGAAGTTTGGAATTTTTTTCACCATTATTTGAGACCTATTCCATTAGATTCATCTCTTATCCCTTATCAAATTTATCCATATTATTTTTCAGCAAAAAATTTTGACCCCGCCCACCCCTTTTCATTTCACCCATTCTCATGGCCCATACTCGTAGCCAAGACCTGGAATCTCTCTTCAACACCTTGCAATCTAGTTTCCTCGAGACCCAAAAGAAGTGAAACAACTCGGTGATACTATTGTCTCCATGGATATATCCATCAATACAACCATAAATACATCGATGCAGTCCTCAATGGAGGAAGTAAAACAAGAACTGACCACCCAGCTTGAATTTGTCTTTGCATCACTCTGCACCAAAATGAAGATCCCTACCGATGACCCCTTCCATGACACAACTCCAAATACTGAAGGTGGACATTCTTCCCATTCCCATACCTTTTGGGACCATCACTTTCAACACGACCTATGCCTTCCACGGGTGGATGTGACAAAATTTGATGGTTTAGACCCCACTAATGGGGTCACCCAAATGGAACATTATTTATCTTTATACAACATTACAGATGACTTGGCCAAACTCTGGTATGGTTTTCTCCATCTAGATCAAGAACGCTAGCAATGGTGGCAATGGAGAAAAACTTCCCATCAAGGGTATATTTCTTGGACCCAATTTGTGGTTGAGCTTTATGAATGCTTTGACACTGACACCAACCATTTGGTCCATTTGACAAAATTGAAACAATCTGGAACAGTAGAAGAATTCATAGCTGCATTTGAGCACCTGGATTTTTGAATAGAGGGCATGACTTATGCTTTCTTTTGAGAGTGTTTTATTGGTGGCCTCAAGGAGGAGATTCGGGCCCATGTCCTCATGGATCGACCTGCGAGTTGGGTAGAGGCTACCAAAAAAGATAAAGAAGCACAACAAGTTGTTTCCTCTCAAAACCGTAAACCTTCCTTTATCCCTCGACCTAAACCCGTAAACCCCACTACTCCCTCCGTCCCATTAAAGATCCAAAAATTGACTAAGGTGGAAATGGATGAAAGGCAACTAAAAGGCCTTTGTTATAATTGTGAGGATATTTCAGAAGAGGATGTTGAAACTCCCCTTGTGCCTGAGTCATCAGAAATCACTGACATAACCCCTCCCTCTGACCCTCCCGAAGTGGAACCAATCATTTCCCTCAATTCTCTCATCGACTTCTCTGCCCCCCAAACTCTCAAGTTAATCGGTTACATCAAGAATCGAAAGTTCATCATTTTGGTTGATAGTCGAGGCACCCATAATTTTATTCATTGCCGCATTGCCCAAGAAACCCATTGCTACATCCATGTCGTCAACAATTTCCAAATCATGATTACCAATGGTGGTTCTATGAAATGCGGTGGGCGCTGTGAAAATGTGCATCTCCAAATTGGTGACTACCACCTAAAATCCCATATGTTTGCTATCGACATGGGCAGTTGCGACATTGTGTTGGGTGCAGACTGGCTAAGGACTTTGGGCCCCATTCTCATGGATTTTAAGGACTTAACCATGCAATTTGACCAGGAAGGCCACAAATATAAATTCCAAGGCATCACTGTTGGTTCACCTGAGGTCATTAGTTCCCATCGCATGGAAAAACTGCTCAAAAAAGGTCATTCTGGTGTCATTCTGGTGTCATTGCTCAAGTCCATGTCATACAAGAAACAAAGACACCTCCTGTGTTGCAAGACCTCTAATCCCTCCTTTCTAAACATCAAATGGTATTTTTCACTCCCCAAGGACTCCCTCCCTCCCACGGTGTTCATGATCACTCCATTCCCCTTGTATCCATAATCCTTCCTCACAATATCCATCTGTATCACCACCCCTTTGCACAAAAGAATGAAATTGAGAAAATGGTCCAGGAACTCCTTACTGTAGGCGTTATCCATCCTAGCACGAGCCCTTACTCTTCTCCAGTCGTCATGGTCCTGAAGAAAGAAGGTTCTTGGAGAATGTGTCCCGACTTCCGTGCTCTCAAAAATTTGACCATTAAAGACAAATTTCCCATCCCTGTCATTGATGACCTCCTGGATGAATTGAGTGGCGCTCAATTCTTTACTAAACTTGATCTTCACTCAGGCTATCACCAGATACGTATGAAAGCAACAGACATTCCCAAGATGACCTTTCGCACTCATGAGGGCCACTATGAGGTTTTGGTCATTCCATTTGGCTTGTGTAATGCCCTCTCCACCTTCCAAAGCCTCATGAACCATGTCTTCCATCCTTTACTCCGTCATTTTGTCTTAGTTTTCTTTGATGATATCCTCATCTATAGAAAAACCTGGACAAACCATCTTACCCATGTGGATCGAGTTTTCCATCTACTCTCCTAGCACCAACTTTTCCTGAAACAATCTAAATGTGCCTTTGGTGCCTCGGAAGTAGAATACTTGGGTCATCTGGTTGGAAAGGATGGCGTCAAGGTGGATCTAGTAATGATTGAAGCTATGAAAAACTGGCTGCACCCAAAGACTTAAAAGCTTGTGTGGATTTTTGGGCTTAATAGAGTACTATCGCCAATTTGTTAAGAATTATGGCAATATTGCAACACCTCTCACTATTCTCCTCAAAAAGAACTCTTTCACTTGGACTCTGGTCATTGCTCAAGCTTTCCAAACCTTCAATATTTCCATGTGAACCACTCCGGTTCTGGCCCTTCCTGATTTCACAAAGACCTTTGTGTTGCAATGTGATGCCTTAGGGAAAGGAATCGACATTGTCCTTATGCAAGAGGGTAGACCTTTGGCCTTCACTAGCAAGAAACTATCTAAAAGAAACCTGGGCAAACCCATCTATGAAAAGGAAATGTTGGCTATTCTACATGCCGTTGATCTGTGGTGCCCTTATCTCTTGGGGAAACGTTTCCAAATTAAGATAAACCATCAAAGCCTCAAGTACTTTCTGGAACAACACATTTCCTCCTCGGAGCAACAAAAATGGGTGACTAAACTCTTTGGATATGATTATGAGATCATTTACAAGAAAGGAAAAGATAATGTGGTGGTGGATGCACTGTCTAGAAAATATGAAGATGAAGGATCCCTTTTTTCTCTTTCCTTCATTGTACTAGATTGGCTCCAAGATTTTCGCCAAGAATGGCTACAAGATCCCAAAAGTTTGCATCTAATCCAACAATTGCAGGCCAATGCTCCAGCTCCCCCAGGGTACTCTTGGGTCCAGGATGAGCTTCGATACAAAGGCTGTTTGTATTTAACTAAACAATCAAATCTTAAATCCATGGTACTTTCTGAGCTTCATGCTACACCCACAGCGGGGAACTCCGGGTTCACCAAAACCTATGACAGGGTCAAATGTTCTTTTTTCTGGGATGGTATGAAACATGACATCTATAATTTTTTCGTTGAATGTGATGTGTGTCAATGCAACAAGGGAGAAACAATCAAGTCTCCAGGCACACTACAACCGCTTCTGATCCCACCTTCTATTTGGAAGGGTATCTTTATGGACTTTATTACCGGCTTACCCAAATCAGGAAATAAATCAATCATAATGGTGGTTGTGGATCGCCTTTCCAAGTATGCTCATTTCTGCACTCTTCAACACTCATTTACTGCATCCACAGTGGCTCAAATTTTCATGGACCAGGTCTTCAAGCTTCATGGCATGCCACACTCTATTGTTTCTGATTGTGACCCAAATTTCACAAGCAATTTTTGGAAAGACCTGTTCAAGCTTCAAGGCACCCAATTGCATCTCAGCAAAGCTTATCATCCCCAGACTGATGGTCAAACGGAAGTTGTCAAAAAATGTCTGGAAACATATCTCAGGTGTTTTGCCTCTGAAAAGCAAAATCAGTGGGTTCAATGGTTACCCCTAGTTGAATGGTGGTATAACACTTCCTACCATATAGCTACACGCATGACTCCTTTTGAGGCGGCATATGGACAGAAGAAACCTTCAGTTCTCTCATACTTATCAAGTATATCGAAGGTCCAGGAAGTTGACCAAACACATACATTTCAAGAGGATATTCTTCGTACCCTCAAAGCAAACTTGGTCATGGCACAGAATTGCATGAAGCAACAGGAAGATCAAGGTCTCTATGAACATCAATTTGCAAAAGAGGATCAGGTGTTTCTGCGACTGCAACCATACAAGCAAACTTCCCTCAAGGCTGAGCATTGTCAGAAGCTAGCGCCCAAATTTTATGGTCCTTATACCATTCTCAAACATGTGGGACAAGTCACCTATTAGTTAGCTATGCCCAGTCATTCTAAGCTACATCTTGTTTTTCATATTTCATGCTTAAAGAAGGTCATTGGAACTCGATGCCAAATTCAAACAAACCTTCTAGAGTTATCTGAAGAAGGATACATTTGGCTACAACCAGAAGTAGTTTTGGACTAGCGTGAGTGTCGCCTACGTCAGAGAACCATCAAGGAAGTGCTTGTCTAGTGGAAAGATACAACTCCAACTGATGCCACTTGGGAACCAACTACCATTCTGCAGTAGTTTCCACATCTCAATCCTTGAGGACAAGGCTATTTTAAGGGGGTGGACATGTTAGGGTCCTAACCTGCACATAGGTAGAGCAATATATTCGGATGTAATAAATGTCAATATTAATAAGGCCTTTCAATAAAATAGAATAAGGTGGATGTAAGAAGACCTAATAGAAGCTTCCGCTTATAGAAGGATCTTCCTCTAGATGCTTCTTTTTAGTATAAATAGGAGTCAAGGGTATGAGAACCCTATCTTGGAGATTATTGTAACAGAGCGTTGCTCGATTGGAGGTTGCCCCCTCGAAGAGGCCTATGAACATTTCTTTCTAAATCAAAGTGCTATTTCAATTGTTGTTCTTATATTATTTCTGTGTCATTGTGGAGATTATGCTGGTTATATTATTTATTTGCTATCTTGCATATGAACATGTAATAGGACAATCTACACAGAAACTGCAGTATAACAGTACATAACAAACACAGTACAATATTGTGCAACAATTTGTAGCACAACCATAATATAATGTGCAAACATTTCAAGGGAAACAATAATATAACCGTACACAATAGTGCTCAACACCACAGTAGTAAAATAAACTGTAGACATGGTACCATCAAGGACCTCAGTATAATACATTGCGTGAAGACAATTAGGACAAAAAAGGAGAATTGAGAGGAGGAGGTCATGGAGGAAGAGTATTTGGAGGAGGTCGAGGACTGATAGTGTGTCATAAATGTCAGAAACTAGGGCACTATGAAATAGATTACCCATATCCACCTACGACATGTATGTATTGTCGTGCAACAGACCATGAAACAGAGGATTGTCCAACACTATTGATAAAAATACAGGACAAGAGGAACCAGAATAATCAAAATGTGCAATGGATCTAGGTGGAAAAAAGAGAAGAAGATGGGAAGAATAATAACAAAGTGACTATAGGTGGAGCCAAGACAGGAGAAGATGCATCTAATAAATATCAGGACCAATATCAGTGGTCTAGGAAGAACATACTTCTTAAACAAAATTTTGATGCATGCAAAGATAAAGATATATTCAAAGAATCTAAACAATAGATCTTGAAGGAAAACATTGTGTCCACTTTAGCAACAAACCCAATAGATGAGATACCAGTCTATGACATGCCTTCACTATTTTATCAAACTAATCAAGAGAAGTATTCATAACAAGAAACTTAAAGAAACGTTTTGGGAGCTTGTGTCAAATTGTTAAGTGATAAAAATTCCTTACAAGTACTGCAAAATTTGTTAGAAAAGTGTAAGCCTAGGGAAGAAGCGGAAAAAAGTGTAAATCAAGTCCGAAAAAATAAAATAACCAGTAGGGAATTCATATTAAATGCAACATAGGAGATTTCAATATGGGGGATATTATACTAGACTTAGGATCTGAATTAAATGTTTTTCCAAAGAAAACTTCAGAAGCCATGGGAGAACCAAAATTAGGGTATTCACCTATTCAATTGAAGCTGGAAAATTAGCACAAAGTGGTGCCAATATGAAGGTTGAAGGGGATTCCAATTGATCTAGATGGTGTGCACACCATGGCTAACTTTGAATTCATTGACTTAGTGGATAATACTTCTCCATATCCATCACTGTTAGGTCTTGATTCGGCCTTTGATAACCAAAATATTATCAATTTGAAGACAAGGAACATGATATTCAACTCTGGAGAATACAAATTTATTGCGCCATTGTATCCCTTAGAAGGAGGTAGGTATGTGGAACCTACAGATAATATTCTTACAAAGGATGTGAACCAGTTATATAGAACTATCACACATGAAGAATATTATATCAACCCAACTACATATGGCATGCTTAGTTGGAGGAGTATTAGTTATTTTTCTTCAGACTCTGACATGGGACTGGAGAACTAGTAGTACAGGTTACATGAATTATCTACCAGTAGATGTGCTAGAATGATGCACGCACTGAAATGGGTTGGTACAGAGGTAAGAAAACCTCCCACTTTTTATGGATTAAATGATTTAGGATAATTTCTTATGAAATATGAGGTAAAAGTTATGGAAAATCATATATTACCAACACTAGATATTGCTTTAAAATCTACACCGACAATATGGTGGAGTACATGCAAATATCAACAATTGGTTCCAGTGCAAAAGGTTACTACACATCAGATTCGGTGCAAAGTAGGAACAAAAATATGAGGAGAAATATGAAGGATTACGACAAACCCAAGAGCATGTAGATAAGTGCATAGTTCAGTGGATATTTGTACCACCAGAATAATGGCAACATCATTTTATTTACACACTAGAAGGCATTTTGAAGAACTCGTACACAGAACAAGAATAGCGTAGAGAAATTTCCAAGTAAGAAGAAATAAAATAGAACTTTGTAGTTACAATTTCCTTTGAGAATGACAATCTAGAGATGGACACAGTGCTGAAAGTGGTAAGAGACAAGATATTTGAAGAACCAGAATTTGAAATAATTACAACATCTCAGAGGTAGGATAGTCAGACAGTCAAACAATTACTACATTGTTATCATGTAGCAGAAGAAAAAGAAACTGAAAAATATAATACGTACAATATCCAGATCCATGAAGTAGAAGGTGAAAGGGAAGTAGAAGGTCCCAAGATAGGCTCAGAATATTATTCTGCACCATTAAATATCAAGATGATAAATATTGGCACTGCAGAAAATCCAAAGATGGCTAATATTGGAGATTATTGGGATCATCAGACAATAGAGATGATCACGTAATTATTTCTTGAGTACAATGACTTATTCTCATCAAAATTCTCAGGGATGAAGGGAATAGAAATATATCTAGGAGAGATGAATATACCATTGAAGCCAGAAGTAAGACCTATCAGATAAAGGTCGTACATATTGAATCCAATATACAAATAAAAAGTAAAGATAGAAATTGACATGATTCTCGAAGTGGGTTTTATAGAACCTATAAAGGATTTAGAATGGATTAGTCTCATGGTGGTGCAAGAAACAAAGAAAGGATGGATCATGATTTGTGTAGATTTGATAAAATCGAATGATGCTTTCCTACATGATCTTTTTCCTACCCCATTTACATACGAAGTTTTGCAAAATGTAGGGGGTCAAGAAGCTTATTCTTTTACAGATGGATATTTAGGTCATCATCATATAATAATTGCACTAGAAGATAGACACAAGACAACGTTTTCTAGAGAGTGGGGCTCATTTCAATATACAATCATGCCATTTGGATTGAAGAATGGACCAACTATTTTTTCAAGAGTAGTAGTAGCAACTTTCAAGGAATTTATTCATAAATTTTTGGAGGTTTACTTGGATGATTGGACAATGTTCAGTTTGATGAAAGATCATGTTGAATAATTAAGGTTGATGTTGGATAGATGCAAATAGTCTCATATCTCATTAAATATTAAGAAGTATATTTTCAATGCACCTTTTGGCATTCTGTTAGGGCATGTGGTGTGTAAACAGTGTCTACTAGTTGACCCTGCTAAAATTACTATCATAATTAACTTACCACCACCAAAGTTAGTACGCTAGTTGAAGAGAACATTGGGCCATAGAGGGTATCAAAAAAAAATCATAAGGGGATATGCACATATCACTGCGCTAATGGGCAATATTTTGAAGAAGGATACTAAGTACGAGTGGAATGATGAATGGAAGAAGAGTCTAGATATTTTGAAGGAGAATATGGTTATTGCACCTATTTTAGTATTTCCAGATTGGGATAAATAATTTCATGTGCATGTATATGCATCTGCAATAGAATTAGGAGTAGTATTAACCCAACCAAGAGAAGGTGATATAGATCACCCTATTGAATTTGCAAGCATAAAGTTGTGAGATTCAGAACAAAACTACAACACTACATAAAGAGAAGTATTAGCAATGGTGTATGCTTTGCAGAAATCTAGACTCAATTGCTAGGACAACACTTTAATATGTTTATAGATCATTCAACTATGAGATAATTAGTTAATAATCCAATGTTTGGGAGAAGGATATGCATATGTCTATTATTATTTAAGGAATTTTACTTTGAAGTTGTGGTGAAACCTGGAATATTGAATTTCGAACTAGATCACGTATCCAGGATAACAAATGGAGAAGAACACGGTAACTTGGAAGACAACTTTCCAAATGAAAAAATTCTTTTAGTACAAATTGCAGATGAATATTTTGTTGGCATTATTGAGTTTTTGAGTACAATATTTACACCAAGAGAATTTACTACTGTGAAAAATAAAAATTTGGTGGTCAGAGTTGTAGATTATTAGTTGATTGAAGAAAATTTATATCAACTTGGAGCAGATAAGATCTTGAGGAGATGTTTTATGGATAATTAAAGACCCATTATTTTGGCAGAAGCACATGAAGGAATTGGAGGAGGATATTATGTAGGAAAAGAAACTGCACATAAGGTATTGTGGGTAGGATTATGGTGGCCCATAGTTTATAAGGATTGAGAGGAATACTATAATAAGTGTGATGTTTTTCAAAGAGTAGGGAAGTTGTACAAGACGGATGAGATGCCACTGAGATCGTAGGTTACTTTACAAGTGTTCGAGAAATGGGGAATATATTTTTTAGGTCCAATTAATCAACCAGGAACAAGATAAGGATCTATATGAATTATTAAAACAATAGAATAATTAACCATATGGGAAGAGGTAGCACCAGTAAATGATTCCAGCGCAGAGACTGCACACATTTTTTTATTTGAGAATGTAGTAACAAGATTTGGATGTCCAAGAATATTGATGAGTCATCAAGGGAGTCACTTCAGCAACAATACAATTGAGGCTATGCTTGAAGATTTTAAGATATACCACCAAAAGATTACTCATTACCACCCTCAAGCAAATGGCACAGTGGAAGCCTTCAACAAGATTTTGGAGAATTCTTTGATAAATGTTTATAATGTAAATAGAGATGATTTGGATTTGAGGGTACCATAAGTACTTTGGGATTATATAACTACCTTCAAGAAATTAATAGGAAAAACATGTTTATTTTGATCTTGTACAATATTTACTGCAAACAAATTTTCAGTAAAAGAACAAAAAATATACAATGGAAAATACACACATTACACAGATATTTTTCCCTTGGAAACCCAAAGTGGGAAAACCAACATATTATATATTCATTCATAGTGATACATTTTTTACAATACAATATACATATAGGATCCAACGGCATCCATAACCCTTACCCAATTCCCTATATTAGTCAACAATCATAATTCCTTAACCAAAAATAAAAAACCATCAGAAAAAACCATGTGACGAAAACTATCCAACAATGAACATGAAAATTGATGTGACACAAAAAATGAGGAAACCATGTCACATGTTTCCTGAGAAAAAAAAATTCTTGGAGGTGCTACCCTTGAACCCCCTCAAACCCCCTTGTGTTCTCGGTGCAATGTAGCATACACTAGAACTATTCATGCAAATAATATAACATATACCCAACATTATCCCACTTGTTGTTTTCTTTGCATACAGGGGGTTACAGGGTTACATAGTAAAAAATCTAGGGAATGAATGCCCATGGATCCTCTACACCAAAAGAACTTCTCAGTGCTCACATATTTTGTTAATGAATCTACAATATTCTTCAAAGTGTCCACCTTCATCAGAAACACTTTCTTTTCTTCAATCATGTCTCTCACAAAATGATTTTGAATATCAATATGCTTTGTCTTTGAATGATAAGTCGGGTTATTTTCAAAAAACATTATGCTATGGATGTTACAATATATCCTTACAACTTGTTGTACCAACTGAATACTTGAACACAATCTTTGTAACCATACTTCTTCCTTTCTTGCATGAGTGGTTGCCATGTATTCAACTTCTATATTTGAAAGTGCCACTACAACCTATCTTTTGCTCATCCAACTGATTTCTCCTCCAAAAAGGTTAAACACATGCTCGCTTGTAGATCTCCTATGATCTAGATCTACATCCCAGTTTGCATCCACAAAGCCATATATTTCCAACACTCTTTCCAATCCTGGTCTTCCTTGGTATCACAAGCCATAGCTAGTAGTGCCACACAAATACCTGAAATCCCTTTTTACTATTGTCCAATCCTCCTTCCCTGGTTTTGACATATGCATGCTCAAAACTCCCACTGCATGTGCAATGCTTGGTCTAGTATAGAACATTGCATACATCAAACTTCCAACTACACTCACATAGGGAACATGATACATGTTCTCCTCCTCTTCCTATGTCTTGGGACACTGATCCACATATAACTTTACACCAACGGGAATAGGGACCTTTACAGGTTTACATTCATGCATATTAAACCTCTACAATATTTCCTCAACATATTTTATCTGATTTAACCAGAGTTTCCTCTTTTTCCGATTTCTTTTAATTTCCATGCCCAAAATGAAATTTGAAGCACCGAGATCCTTCATGTACAATTTAGAGGACAACTGAGTTTTCACATCCTAGATAATCTCCTTGTTGTTTCCTATGAGAAACATGTCATCCACAAACAAGAAAAAATAAATCAAATAATCACCAATTAATTTAAAATACACACGATGATCCTCTTTGCTTATTATGAAGCCAAGTATCAGCATATAAGTATCAAATTTTTTATACCACTTCCTTGGTGATTTGTTTAAACCATATAGGGACATTTTTATCTTTCATACCAGCTCCTTATTTCCCTTCATAACAAATCCTTTTGGATGCTTCATATGGATTTCTTCTTCCAGATCCCTATGTAGGAATGTTGTCTTCACATTCATATATTCTAATTCAAAATCAAATGCAACAACAACAGATAAAATAAAAATTATAGAAGCTAACTTGGAAATAAGAGAAAAGATCTCACCAAAATCAAATCCCTCATACTAGGAATAACCCTTTGCTACTAACTGAGCTTTGTATTTCTCCACTTTTCCTTCTGCATTCATCTTCTTTTTAAATACCCATTTGCTGCCAATGGGATTTCTTCGAGTCAGAAACTCTACTAGATCCCAAGCCTCATTCGTATCCAAGCCTACCATTTCTTCATCCATGGCCTTTTTCTAAATCTTTCCATCCTCTGAATCCAATGCCTCCCTGGCAGTTCTAGGATCATCATCAATAATAGACAAAGAAAAATTTGAACGGAAATCAGATGGATTATACCTTTCCAATATCCTTCTTTCTCAAACTGATCTCCTCAATACTAGAGTATGAGGATCTTCTTCTTCTGATTCCTTTTCTTTTGTAGAGTCTGATTCATCATCCTTTAAATCAAACTCTATTTTCTCTGGTTCTTCCTTACTTGGTAGGAATTAATTTTTAACAACATCCTTCATTTCTCTAAATACCACATCTCAGCTATACACAACCTTCTTAGTTTCTCGGTTCCAAATATTATAACCTTTGAGACCATCTTTATAACTATTAAAGATACACTTTTCAACCTTCTTCTCTAGCTTACTCTTATTTTACTTTGGAACATGAAAATAGGCCTCACAACTAAATACCCTGAGATATGTAAGAGAAGTTTTCTTACCAGTCCATACCTCTTATGGATTCTTTTCATCCATCATGGATGAGAGTGATATGTTGACCAAGTAACATGCAGTACCCATTGCCTCTGCCCAAATTTCGTGTCCTAACCAGTAGCCATTGAGCATGCACCTTTATTTTTCCATCAGCGTCATGTTCATAATTTATGTAAATCCATTATGATGAGGTGTATATGGATTATTATTCTTCCTTGCTATACTTCACTTCTTACATAATTCTTCAAATTCATTCTTGCAGAACTCTCCACCATTATATTTCCTCAACACCTTAATTATTTTCTTTGTTTGACTCTCAACAAGAGCCTTAAACTCTTTAAACCTGTCAAATACTTTAGATTGTTCTCGAGGAAATATATCCAAATATTCCTCGAGACTTCATCTATAAATGAGACGTAGTACACATATTTTCCCAATGATGGAACCGACACAAGTCCAAACACATCATTGTGAACTAGGTGTAAAATTCCTTCTTCCCTCGTTGCACCAGAGGGGAATATTACTCGATTATTTTTCCCATATACACAATGTTCACAGAAATCAAAATCTAGAGGGTAGCTAGACATACCTTCAACCATACATTTACCGTGTAATAGTCGAAGACCATTCTCTCTTATATTCCCTAGTCTTTGGTCTCACATAATAACCTTTTCTCCAAAGACTGTAGGAATTCTTTCTTCTTCAACTCCAATATCATGAACAATGGAACTATTACACCAATCACTAATATTTCTTCCTTGTATATTATATATAGTTCCAAACCAAACTCCTTCAGCAACACCATTGCTCCTCGAACCATCATGTAGGTTTCCTTTTCAAATATTATTTTTACCCCTGCATCGTCCATTTTTCTTACAAAAATCAAATTTATTTCCAAACATGGGATGTGAAGAACACCAATTAGTAATCTAATAATTCCATCCATGAGCCTCAACTTGAATTTTCCATGTCCTATGATTCTGGTTTTCGAATCATCACCTAGGAAAACATTACGTCCATCATACCTTTCATATTCATAGAACCACTCCCTGGAAGGAGTCATATGAAAGGATGCACCTGAGTCAACCAACCATGCCTCATGATCTACATGTGTTCTTGAAGAAGCCAAGTACACATCCCCTCCTTATTCCTTGGAGATATTTTCTTCTGTAGAAGGAGCTTCCTTAGATCCCTTATTTTTCTCAATTTTGGATTTACACTACTTCTTGTAGTTCCCTTATTTTCCACATCTCCATCATACCTTTACAAACTTTTCGGTAGATTCAGATATACCCTTAGACTTAGATCTCCCACTTGAGGACTTAAATCTATTTATTTCCTAGGAGCATCCTCTTGCAAATAATGTGTTTGTGCTCTGTACTTCCATGTTCTTCAGTCTCATCTCCTCCTACAACAAGGATGATACCACTTCATCAAACTTCAAGGAAGTTGTATTAAAAACTATGGACACAACCAAACTATTCCATGAGTCTGGTAAAGAGCATAGTAAACTGATACACTTATCTTCATATGAAATTTTAATCTCTATAGATACTAAATGACTTACCATAGTATTGAAGGCGTTCAAATACTCTGCCACCGAGTCTCCATATCTCATCCTCAGGTTATACAACTTATTTCTCAGGAAACGTTTATTTACTAGGGACTTAGACTAATACAACTTCCCCAACTTATCCCATAAATATTTGGTTGTAGCTTCCTATGATAAATTTAGTAATACTGAATATGAGAGACACAGTTGGATTGTGTTCTTCGCCTTTCGATCCAACGTTTCCAGTCATCTGTTGAATTTCTTATAGGTAAAGTAATTGGATCCACCGCGATCCAATGATCTTTTTTGACCAACAGATCTTCCATATTGAGATTCCACAGCTCAAAAATTTTCCCATTAAACTTCTCGATCTCCATTTTGAAACATCACACCATTTATTTTCACCTAAAAAATCAATACCACAGATATCCCACTGTAACAAGGCTTATCACAGTCCTGAGCCAAACCCTTGACCACAAAGCCATTCCCCTGATGCCAACAAAGCTCTGATACCAAATTTTGATTTTAACCTTATACAATATTTATTGCAAACAAATTTTTAGTAAAAGAACAAAAAAGATACAATGGAAAATACACAGATTACATAGATATTGTTTCCCTCGAAACCCAAACCAGGAAAACTAGAATAATCTATATTCATTCATAGTGATACATTGTTTACAATACAATATACATATATGATCCAGTCGCATACAAAACCCTAACCCAATAACTTGGATTAGGAAACAACCCTAATTCCTTAACCAGAAATAAAAAAAACATCGACAAAAACCATCTACCGAAAAAATACCCAACAATGGACATGAAAATCTAGGCGACATGAAAATGAGAAAAAATGTGACATGTTTCCTGGGGAAAAAAAATCTCGGGGGCACTACCCCCAAACCCCCGCACAAGGGGATATCACCCCTCTATGCAACGTAGAAGACACTAGCAATAGTCATGCAAAGAATATAACATATAATCAACAAAACACCCTTTATATTGGTGTATGGAGAAGAGGCAATAGTTTGCTTAGATTATTTTCCCAATGATGGAACCGACACAAGTCCAAACACATCATTGTGAACTAGGTGTAAAATTCCTTCTTCCCTCATTGCACCAGAGGGGAATATTAGGTGAAGAAATGGGATTGAAGCCAATGAAATGAATTGCATAGAATCAATCATCACTTCTGAGGCTTGCACCTGGTAACTAGGACTTCCCAGGTGGTCACCCATCCCAAGATGCCTCTGGCTCAAGCGCGCTTAACTGTGGATTTTTTCCCCACAATAAAACCCACTTAGCTTGCTACCCCATTTGCAAAACCTTAGCAAGTATTGTGCCTTATGAACCACCCAGTTAGAGCTCCCTTGACTCTTATTATTTAAGTATATAGGGGCTTCCGCAATGCAAGATATTAGATATTATTTTCGGGATTAACTGCGTAGTGTAAGTCATTAGTCTATGACCCATATTCATGAGTATTAGTCTCAACTGACCAATAATTCTCATGATTTGAATAGTTCACTTAGCACTCATTGCATCGGGTGATTCTCACAGGGGTGAAGAAATGGGATTGAATCCAACGAAATGAATTGCATAGCATCAATCATCACTTCCGGGGCTTGCACCCGGTAACCAAGACTTCCCAGGTGGTCACCCATCCCAAGACGCCTCTGGCTCAAGCTCGCTTAACTGTGGAGTTTTTCCCCACAATCAAGCCCACTTAGCTTGCTACGCCATTTGAAAAACCTTAGCAAGTATTGTACCTTATGAACCACCCACTATTCAAATCATGAGAATTATTGGTCAGTTGAGACTAATACTCATGAATATGGGTCATAGATTAATGACTTACACTACGCAGTTAATCCCGAAAATAATATCTAACTCTAGTGTTATCAGATCATAATTAAACATTCTACAACTAAGGCTTATTATAATAAATGGAATTTACAACCTAGATACGAGTCACTAATGAATATCTATACAATCCTATATCTTATTAAAGCAATTACAATCCTTTGTGATCTCATACAATGGTTCTTGCCTCCAAACATTAAAATCTTTTTTAATTACAATATTTTTAAAATATCAAATTGATGTGCTCTCCTTGGGTCTCAAAACAATTTGAATGCATGCATTTGATGTTGAGTTGTCCTCCACTCAACTTGATGGATGTTGTTGACGATGCTCCTGCATCATACTTGTAACACACCCAACCCCTAAATAGTATTTTTAGGGGTGGGGCATCAATTTTTTGCTTTCCTTGCTTAATTTTTGATCCCTTAATTAAGCAAAATCCTCTCTTTCTTCTCCCCTGAGGTTTTCATATTTCACTAAATGATTAAAACAATGAGCGAGGTACTCCTTGTGACCTCAGGCTGAAAACTAGAAGCTAATATCCTGTGTTAGCAAAGTTTTTGACACTTTGGAAGTTCCTGGACTTCAGGAGTTCCAAAAGTGTTGTCAAATTCACAGATTGTCGAACCACAGAGGAGATAAATGGTCCACATCCTCCTCCAATATCCTATGCTTAAAGAGGGGTTTTTGGTGATCTACGTGTAACGCACCTTTTTCCAAATCTCAGAAGTCTTGAAATATCATCACGTGTTCTTAGCCCTTTGGTGATCGGCGTTCGACAATCATCATTGGAATTCCCTTTTTCAAATTATTCTCAAACCTCTTGAATTTACACCATGTGGCTTGGGCCCTTCAATGATCAATGTTTGGTTATTATAATTGAATCATTCTTTATCATACTATGTTTGAATATTTCGAACCCCCAAAACTGTCCAAAATTTCAGAGTCCCAGACATGTCACCAGCCCTGTTGGCCGACGGGCACAATTCAACAGTTACCATGTGACAAGGGTAAATCGGTGACATGTGTCCTCCTTAGGGGGTGACACATTCCCTACTCTAATAGGTACAAGGGATGTGTGAATCGGCTAATTCTGGGTGACACTTCGCACCTTGCTTGCAAGTCCACATCACCCGGGATGACGTTAGTGGGACACATCACCCCCATCGCACCACTGATACTCATCCACATGGATATGTAGATCCATAGTCCTCATTACTTCATGGATCTGGGCTTTTAGGCTTATCAAATCCTCTTGACTTAAATCCCCTGAAGAGCTAAGTCTCTGGACTCTCGGATCAAGCACCACATGTCATTTTCGATCAACAGTTGAGATCAACTTTGGCAATCACAACTTCAGTGATTTCATACTTCGTAAACTCTTAGTTGGGTTCCTACAGAGTAAAAAATCTCTAGACAGTTGGATCACTTGCCACGTAACCCCCTCATCCAAATATCCTAGTTCAATGGTCAACACTTGACGAGGAATGAGTAGGGGCCACATGTCACTCCACGACGCGTTCTTAGTTAGTTGGGTAGTCGAGGTTGGGTCCCTCAGATCGATGGCTTAGAAGGATCCCAAAGGATCTGAGGATTAATGGTCCACATCACTTCGGTAGTTCGACATTCGAGAGTTCATTGTTTGTATCTCCCAGATCTCCCTCCCAACCACGCCAAATCTGTCGCCATGTGTGCCTAGCGTCTATGGCCAAGATTTACTCTGACTGAAAGAGATTCAGGTAAAACTCACTCATTCCTATATCGCTGAATAAACGGACTCCCAGATAATAGTTAATTTGTGGACACGTGTCCCTACAATTTTAACAGACTAGATTAACTCTGCGATTCCGACATTTAGGAGTTTCAACACTAGACCATTCCAAATCTACTGAAGTAAAAATTCATCAAAATGATTAACACGTCCCTTCCTATGTCTGATCTAATGACTAGGAGAGATTTGTATTGGATCCCTATATCGATGGTCCTCATTGATTCGCGACTTCGACGTTTGACTACTTTTGAGGATTATGGAGTCACAAGTCCTGGAGTCCCGAAGCCGAAAGATCTAGCCTAGGGTTCCCATACCCCGGTCACTTGGATACTTTGGAAATTCTAGGGGATAATACCTAATCCTTTAGCAGCAATTGGGTTAAGTACATGGGAACAAACCCTTGGTCATATGGGTGAATATTCTAAAGGAAAAACACCCTTCCCCGACATAATTCAGACTTAACATTCCCTCTAAGGTAAACTTCATGAGGTTGGTAGGGCTAAAGAGTTTTAGTCAATCCTACCCTGACCCTCCTGGAGATTCCCATTCCATAAATATATAGCATCAAAACTGAGATAAATTGAAATCCATGAAACATAACAGTTTACAGAAGAAAAAGATCCTATCTAATGATTGTTAAAATACTGCAACACTCAACCATAAACACAAACATTTCATTGTCACATCCATCATAATACAAAGAGTATGTATCAAAACTGGAAAATGTGAAGCAACTAATAAAAGGGGTTCCTGTTTCCTCCCAGCCATAGGAACAACCACTCCTATTGGATTTACGACTCACCACACCCAATCTAGACCATGATGCTCTTAGAGAGATTCTTTCTCTTTTCTCCACAATAACCAGGGACAAAGGTTACTTTCCTTCTTCCACAACAATTGGGTGTATTTTTTTCTATGTTCCAAGAAAGGAGGCATGCATGAGTACTTCCTTAATCATTGGTCAACCTTATTTATCATCTTGTAGCGAAACCTTTCCCTAGGATTCTTACAGCCAGATCGATCTTACTGCTCATCGTTTTCCTCTCAAATTCATAATCAAATTCTATTCACTCCTCTTCTCGGGAGAGTGTTTTCTCTACTCTTTTATCTCACAGATCTATCTCTCCCTCTGAATTACCTCATTTATTTGTTTTCTTAGCAAGGTTGTGTGGGTCTGAATCACCATTCATTGTTAGGCATGAAAGCCTTATAGATGGGTACCTTGCCCCATCACCTCATTAACTCTTGAGGATGGCCTTCGAACTACCAGCCTGAGTGGTAATTCATTTCTGGGTCAGAGGATCATTGAGTAATTAATCCTAATAGGTACTGGTCTGGTGATGCTCATCTCAACCATACTTGGTTTCCCTTCACCATCTCTCTCATACAATCCATGGTCTATCTTGGAAAAATTTCCCCCTTTCAACAATTTTTCAACACATATTCAAATTCTCTTAATAACACAAATTTATAAATTGACTCTTTTATTCAAGGTTTCATCAAATCAAACATTCACATATATTTAGTCATCCATAGTCTCTTGGCTAGTTATAGTTACATTTACAAACTTGGGGAAACAAAGGTATTACAATCCCCTTCCCCTTGAAGGAACATCATCCTTGATGTACTATCTGGAGATGTGTTATGTGTGTACAAAAGTAAACAAAAATGGATATGCATGGCATCCTCCAATTCTTATGTGGCCTCATCTGGGCCAAAGTGTTTCCACTGTATCTTAACCTGTGCAATGGTTATGTTCCTGAGTGGGGTTTTCTTCCTGTCTATTATGCATGGAGGTTCTAGCAGGAACTCTCCCTTAAGTTCCACATGAATCACAGACCAATCAATAATATGATTAAAAAAATGTAAATACTTCTTTAATAAAGAAACATTGAAAACATTATGAGCCTTCACTATGGGTGGAAGTGCTCACCGATAGGCTATTGGTCCCACTCTATCCAAAACTTCAAAATTTCCACAATACTAAGGTGCCATCTTGGCACAAGCTCCCATCCTCAAGGAGCTTCTCCTAGGTTTGCATAGCTCTTTTTTCTATCCTGGGATATCTTCATATTTTTCCTGATATAAATCAATTTTTGTTCCATTTCCTTTAGCATATTGTTATAGCCCTAAAATTATCTACCTATGCATACATGGGATTATCCTTTCTACTTGCATAATTTTCCAAATCAGTGTTGAGGAACTCTATTTAAAAAACCATTTTATGAAGCATGTATGCGCCCTGCTGCACTTCTTCTCATGTACATATGCCTACTTCATTCTATATATCCCATGTACATATGCTAGTTGCATACTAAACAACCAACGTTTACCACCAAAATTTGCAAAAAATAAAAAGTTTCAAGGATTTCAATGGATTTTACAGGGTATCAAGGGTTTCAATGGATTTTACAGGGTATCAAGGGTTTCCCAACCAATTCACCTATTTTAGCCTGTCCCCAAACCAAATAACTATCCTTTTGTCATATAAAAGGAAGTCTTGGGGTCCCATTTACACATCAAGCATTAGAACAATGAAACTCTACCCTTATCCCTTTTCCCTCCTTTTCCAAGTATTTGCAACCCCTTCTGACTTTCTTCCTCAACATTCCCTCTCTAGCATTTTCTCCTATACAATCCCTTCCCTTCCCCTGAAGTGATCAACTGATTGTGAAAGAAATCTTTAGGATAGTTCACTCGGAGCAACATTAAGAGGATCCTAGACCAGGTTCGTAGAAGCATCGACCTAGAAAGGTTGTAAATTTTGATCTTTGCATTTGAATAAAATAATATTTTTGTTGTCCCAAATGATATCTTTATGTTTTTCATTTGATTTATGCATAATGGATTATATCTAACCCTAGTATTGATGAGTAGAGATAGAATATTTTTAGCATTGTTTTCCTAAGTGTTTTTGCAGATCAACTTTGGGAGGATACTTGCATCCTGGGAGATACAAAGGTAGAGGTGGTCTACATCGAACGTTGGACTAAAGGTATTGCTTCTGACCTACTTTCCTATATCTTTATATTCATCTATTTAGAGTGTTTGTGGTAGTTTAGGAATTAGATTGTATTTTAAGGAAGATCATAGCTATGGTTATACTTTGACCCTGGTATAGTAATAAGGGGATTTTCCCTGCTAGCACATATCTGGCCCGATTGTAACTCTGTCTACTGGGTTGTTCCAGCTGATTGGAATGTTGCACTTCCTTCCATAGAGGGCTTCAAAAGGACTCATTTTCAATGACCCTTGATAGCCATTGTTGTATGAAAATTCTACCAGTAGTAGGTAGTTCTCCCATTTATTGGGTTGATGCATTACATGCATCCTCAACATCTCTTTTAATACTTGGTTTACTTTTTCTATCTTCCCATCAGTCTAAGGATGATAGGTTGTACTAAAGAGCAATTTCATTTCAAAACCATCAAACATGGATTTCCAAAAGTTTGAAGTAAACTTTGTATCTCTATCGGATATAATTTATTTAGGCATACCATGCAGTATGAATATCTCTTTCATGAAGATATTGGAAATGTATATTTCCTTGCAAGTTGACTTGATGGGTATGAAGTGAGCATACTTTCTTAGTTTGTCCACAACTACCATCATGGCATTTTTCTGTTTGGTTTATCTTGTTAATCCTATGATGAAATCCATGGATATGGTTTCCCATTTCCATTCGGTAATTGGTAATGGTTGCAATAGCCCTGTTGGGTGTTGGTGCTCTACCTTGATTTGCTGAAATTATAAACACTTAGCTAAGTAATCAACTATGTCCTTTTTCATTCAAGGCCAATAGAATAGTTTCCTATTGGTCATGATGATTCTCTGATAACAAAGATAACCAGTGTATGGTCTTTTGTACAGTTCATCCATTATGAACCTCTTCAAGTCGTCACAATTTGGAATATAAAATCTACCTTGTAGGTCAGCAAGCCTTCATTAAGCATCTCATAACCTTCATACTTCAGCCCTATGGGTTCTTTCTTTAGGAATGATGTCACGGTTTTGAAAAATTCATCTGTTTCTTATGTAGTTTTGACCCTCTCTTTGATGTCTACTTCACTGGCACTTACATCTGCCCAGTGAACTACTTTTATACATCTACTAAGCGAATAGGCCACCCTATTCTCCTTTCCTTTGATATGTTTTATTTCAAAATCAAACTCACTAAGGAGAGCCATCCACCTAGCTTGTCTCACATTGAGTTTTGGTTGGTCAAACAAATACCACAACCCACTATGGTCTGTCATAAGTATAGATCTTCTACCTAAGAGGTAATGCCTCCACATTTTTAGAGCATGCACTATGGAAGCCAATTCCATATCATGGTTCATATAATTGACTTCATGCTCATTCATTTTTATGGATTCGTAGAAAAGAAAATGTCTTTCTTTCATAAGGAATCCTCCAAGCCCTTCCTTGGAGGCATATGTACACAAAAGGAAGTCTTTGTTTGGATATGAAATATTCAACATAGGTGCATTGGTTAGAAGGTATTTCAGCTCTTGAAATATTTCTTCACATTATGATGTCCAAATTAATTTAACCCACTTTTTATAGGGAGGTGATTGGGAAACCAATCTTGGAGAATTATTTTATGAATCTCTCCTATAGTATCCTACTAGGCCCATAAAGGATCTGATATTAGATACATCCTTTTGGGTATGCCAATCCATGATGGATTTAACCTTGTCAGGTTCAACTGCCACTCCCTCCTCAGGAAAAACATGGCCTAGGTAGTGGACTTGTTTCTGGAAAAAGTCACACTTACTGAGCTTAGCATAGAGCTAATGTTCTCTTAGCACTTGGAGTACTATCTTGAGATGTTCTTCATGCTCTTATCTATTATTGGAATAGATTAGGATATCATCAATGAAAACCAATACAAGCCTATACAAGAAATTTCTCAATAAGTTATTCATTAAACAGATAAAAGTGGTTGGTGCATTGGGAAGCCCAGATGGCACCACCACAAATTCATAGTGACCATATATTGTCTTAAATGTTGTATTTTGGATATATTAATCTTTAATTTGGACCTGATGGTATCCATACCTCAAGTCAATCTTGGAGAAGATGGTAGCACCTCTTAATTGGTCAAACAACTCATCAACCATTGGAAAGTGATACTTATTCTTGATGGTCATCTTGTTGAGTTGTCTATAATCTATACACAATTTGAGTGTGCCATCTATATTTTTCACAAAGAAGGCTGGTGCTCCCCATGAAGACTCACTAGGAAGTATGTAGCCTTTGTCCCACATCTCATTCAGTTAGAGTTTGAGCTCAACTATCTCTAGTGTACTCATTTTACAAGGTGTTGTAGACATTGGCACTACTCTTGGTACAAGTTCTATTGAAAAGTCAATATCCCTTCTTGGAGGTAGACCTAGTACCTCTTCTGGGAATATGTATTTATATTCTCTTAATATGGGATGGCTTTCTAGGATGGTTTTTTCATTCTAAACAAAGTTTAATACATGGATTGCAAACAAGGGGCATACCTTTCTACCATACTTCTTCACTTGGAGGGTTGATATTTGTCTCACTGAGACATGATTTTGAATCTCTTGTAGGGTTACCCTCCTTCCTTCTTCATTTTCACACTCCAAAGTTTTACTGTAACATTCCAAATTGGTTTTGTGGGAAGCCAACCAGTCCATGCCAATCAACAGGTCATAACATCATAGAGGAAGTATGTTTAGTTTTTCTTGGGTGGGAAATCCAGTCATGTCAAATTGGCATGTTGGTGTGAGATCTTCTACTTTTCTTTTGGTTCCAGTGGCTATTTGTACCAGCCATGATTTAACATGTTCAACTTGTTGCAATTTACATTTCTCAATAGTTTGAGGGGAAACATAACTAAAATTAGAACCAAGGTCAATTAAAATGGAAACAATATGGTTGCAATTGTACGTTCCATATCCACCACTCAAGCTTGGTGGTGATCTTGTCTATTACCCAAGGTTGCATAAATTTTTGGTAGGCTCTTAGCCACATAATTGACTGTGGTATCCTCCTAGACGTTGTAGACCCTCCCATGGTTTTGTTTCCAATGCAGATAGTCCCTCAGTAGTTTCTCTTATCCACAACCCCAAAATTTCAAGCTTTCTCTCTTTGTGTTATAAGTATTAGTTGGAGCTTCTCTAAATGGTTTATTTCCACTCTGGGATGGAAAAGTTTTCCGATACACACTTCTGGCAGGAAGGCTCATCCTAGAGCTCTTACTAGGGTTCTTAAATCTCAAGGATTTAAACCCCTTGTTATTGAATTTTGAATTGTTTTTCTTCTTCTAGTCTTCACGGGGTTGTCTTACTCTTGAATTTCTCATATAAATACCTTACTTTTCGAATAGTATATTCTAAGTTATTTGTCTCATCAAACTCAATTTTGTCTTGGTAGGATGGAGGTAATCCACTAACAAATCATTGAATATTTATCTTTTCATAATTTATGTAGGGCACATACCTCATCAGATCAAGAAATTTGTTGATATACTCATCTATCATGAGTTTTCCCAACTTGAGTTCATAGAACTCCTTTTTATTCCCATGAAAGTAATTTTCTGACAAGTACTTCTTCTTGAAGTATTTCTCAAATTGTTTCCATGAAAATTCCTTCTCATGGGTTCCTTTCACATTCCTAATGTCTTCCCACCAAATGGAATCTTTCCCATTCAAGTTGATAATGGCTACCTGATCCTTTAAGTTTTCAGAGTAGTCATGGAATCTAAAGTACTTCTTCAATCCGAGTAGCCAGACTTCTTCTTCGTCCCCCTTCTTAATATATACATCGAAGGTGGGTGGCTTGGATTCCTTGAATTCTTAAGGATCGCGACTCTTGGAATGTTTCCTCTTCTTTCCTCTTGTCTGATAATGCGAACTAGTTTTTCCATTAGAAGATTCCTTGGAGTTGTCAGTGTCCTCACCAGAGGAATTTTCCATTGAATGTCTCTTGGCTCCATGTTGGGCCTTCTTTGAGGTGCTCCTCTTGGTGTGGCTACTTTTGGAACCATGCTTATATATCCTAGGTGGACTTGGAGTTTTCTTAGTATGATGCATGTCCACATGAATGGCCATTGAACCATGTTGCAGTTAACTTTGTATATCTGATAGAATTTTCAATAGGACTACATTAATTTTTGTATGATTTTCCTACTCCTTGATCAACCTTTCATTGTCATCCTTATAAATTTGTAATTATTCCATGAGGCTTATTACAGTTTCGACCAAATTTGGAGGGGTTTCCACCACACTCCTTTCATCATATTCTTCCTCTATATTGTGGGAGCTCTCCCACAACTCCTAATGTGTCACCATCCTTTATGTTGTAGTTTTCATGTTGTTCATTGACTACTTGAGTGCAGATAAAAAAAAAATTGGTTAGTTACTAACCTACCAATTCATGAAAAACACATACCATTGCAAGGTGAAGTCAGTTATTTATTTGGAAACATTAGCAACCTACAGTGTAGGATTCCAAAACATATATCAATAGTAGAAGGTTTTTTTCCTCTCTTCAATAGAGGTTCAGATAGGTTTCTTATAGAGGGGGGTAATGTAGGGTGTTACCGCATAAGTTCTCTAATAATATTTTTCTATGTGACTCCTGCATGATCCCAAGCAGGTCAAATGTTGTTTCCGTGCTCTGATACCAATTTGTAACACACCCAACCCCTAAATAGTATTTCTAGGGATGGGGCATCAATTTTTCTCTTTCCCTGGTTCATTTCGGATCCCTTACTTAAAAAAAATCCTTTCATTCTACTCCCCTGAGGTTTACATCTCTCATTAAGTGATTAAACTAGCTAGCAGGGTCCTCCTTGTGAATGCGGGATGAAAATCGGTAGCTAAGAGACCAAGTTAGAAAAGGTTTGAACACTTCGGAAGTTCCTAGAGTTCGAGATTTCCAAAAGTGTTGTCAAATTCTCAGATTGTCGAACTGCGGAGGAGATCAACGGTCCACATCCTCCGTTGAGATCCTACGGTTAAAGATTATGTTTTGGGGATCTATGCATAACACACCTTTTTCCAAATATCCTAAGTCCTTAAATATAACCACTTGGCCTTATCCCTTCAGTGATCGATGTTTGATGATCATCGTTGGACTTCCCTTTATCAACATATTCTCAAACCTCCCTAATTCATGCCACATGGCTTGGAATGATTCAAAATTTGACACATGGAAAGGGGGTGTCCTCCTTAGGGGGTGACATGTGTCCTCATCTATTAGGTACAAAGGATGGGTGAATCGATTGATTCTGGGTGAGACGGGGCACCTTGTTTGCAGGTCCATGTCACCCGAGATGACTTCAATGGTCCATGCTACCCCATCACATGACTATGCTTTATCCACGTGTATCTGTAGATCCACAGTCCTCGTTACTTTGAATCTCTATGATTTGGGGCTTACTGACTCCTCTAGACATAAATACCCTGAAGATCTAAGTCCCCGGACTCTCGGATCTAGCGCGATGTGTCCTTATCGACCAACCGGTGAGATCCACTTCGACACTCGTGACTTAGGCGAATTCATACTTCATAAACTCTTATCCAGTTTCCTCTGTATTGCAGAATCTCCAGACTATGGGATTTCTTTCCATGTAACCCCCTCATCCAATGATCTTATTTCAATGGTCGACACTTGATGGGGAACGAGTAGGGGCCATGTGTCACTACATGACATGTTCCTAGTTATTTGGGTAGTCAGGGGTGGGTCCCTTAGATCGACGATGCAAAAATATCCTGAAGGATATGAAGATAGATGGTCCACTTCACTTCGATAGTTCGACATTCAAAAGTTTAGTGTGTGAATCTCTTGTGTTTCCCTTCGGACCATGCCATATTTGGTGCCACATGTGCGTATCATCTACAGCCAGGATTTACTCCAGTTGGCATAGATTCGAGGAAAACTCACATGTTCTTATATCGTAGAATATCCAGAATCTTGGAGAATAATTCATATGTGGACATGTGTCCTTCTAGTTTCAACATTCCATATTAACTCTACGACATTTGGGAGTTTTGATGCTAGACCATTCCAAATATCCTAAAGTAAGACTTCATTGAAGTGCTTAACGCATCCTTTCCTATGTCTAATATAACAGTTGAGAGATATCCATACTACATCCCCATATTGATGGTCCTTGTTGATTCATGACTTCAAACTTCGACTACTTTCAAGGATTGCGGACTCACAAGTCTTGAAGTCTCGAAAATGAAAGAGTTATCCCCCTTTGGACTAGCGCAAGGTTCCCAGACCCCGGTCACATGCATAATTTGGAAATTATAGGGGCTAACTGCTAATCCTTTAGCAATAATTGGGTTAAGTACATGGGAACAAGCCCTCAGTCAATTGGGTGAATAGTCTAAAGGAAAAAACACCATTGTCCCACATAATTCAGAATTAACATTACCACTAAGGTAAACTTCATAGTGTTGGCAGGGCTTAGGAGTTTCATTCAATCATACCTCGAACCTCCTGTGGATTCCCATTCCATAAATATCTAGCAAGAAAACTGAGATAAATTGAAAGCCATGAAATATAGAAGTTTACAGAAGAAAAAGAGCCTATCTAATAACTGTTCAAATACTGCAACACTCAACCATAAACACAAACATTTCATTGTCACATCCAACATAGCACAGAGAGTATGAAAATACTTATCAGAATTGGAAAATGTGAAGAAACCACTAAAAGGGGTGTCTTTTTCCTCCCAACCATAGGCAAATCCACTCCTACTGGATTTACCACTTCCCACCCCCGAGCTAGACCATGATGCTACGAGAGAGATTTTTTCTCTTTGATCTACAACAGTTAGGGACGATGGTTACTCTCCTTCTCCCACAGGAACTGGGTTATTGGTTTTCTCTACTCCAATCAAGAGGTCTACACGAGTAATTCCTCCGAGCCTCATTTATAAACTTGTAGCGAAACCCTACCCTAGGCTGCTTACAACCATATTGATCTTACTTCTCATATTTTTCCTCTCAACTTCATAATCGAAGTATGTTCACTACTCTTCTCGGGAGAGTGTTTTGTCTAATTAGTTATCTTGCAGATTTGTCTATGTCCTCGAATTACCTCATTTCTTTCCTTCTCCAACAAGGTTACGTGGGTTTGAATCCCCATTCGTGGTCAGGCTTGGAAGCCTCACAAATGGGTACCCTACCCTATCTCCTCATTAACTCTTGAGGATGGCCTTCAAACTACCATCCTGACTGGTAATTCATTTCTGGGTTAAAGGACCCTTCAAAAATTACTCCTAGTTGGTACTGGTATGGTGAGGGTCATCTCAACCATACTTGGTTTCCCTTCACCATCTCTCGCATAGAATCCATGGTCTATATTGGCAAACTTTCCCCCTTTAAGCAATTGTGCAACATATATTCAAATTCTATTAATAACATAAATTCATACATTGACCCTTTTATACAAGGGATCAAAAAATCAAACACTCACATATATTTAGTCTGCCATAGTCTCTTGACCAGTTATAGTTATATTTACAAACTGACAGAAACAAGGGTATTACAATACTCTGGAAAAAATATTCATGGACTCTTGTCCATCCTCTCTTGAATTGTCTTTCCATGCTTCTAGATATCAGCTTCAGTTATCCAACTGGAATATTTTGCTGGATGGTCCTTCCACTTAACCATATACGCATAATAAATCTTCCTTTTGGTCTTCTTAGCAATCCTTTGATCTAATATCTTCTCTATCTGTCGCTTCTTTTCTATGGGCATCTTCTGTTTCCACTGAATCTCCTCCAGATCATTTGTATCTCCTCCAGAGCATTTTTATCTCCTCCAGAGCATTTGTATCTCCTCCAGAGAATTTTTATCTCCTGTATCATCCATACTATAAGGATAAAGGTATGCAACAGTGAATATTGGTGATATTCCAAGATTCTCGGGCAACTCAATTTCATAAGCATTGGCAACAAATTTTCTGAGGATTTTACAAGGTCCTATCTTCTTCATATTCAACTTTTTGTACTTCACTTTCTGGAATATATCTTTCCCTAGATCCACTAAAATCTGATCTCCAACTTCAAATTTTACTTCTCTCCTTTTCCCGTCTACTCTGCTTTTATTCTTTTGGTTAATTTTTTGTAGTTGTCCCTTAATATTCTTCTCCTGCACTTAAGAACTCATAATGTCCCAAAGTTATTAAGTTTGAAATTCCTCTCAGATGCATCCCATACACTATTTGAAATGGGCTCTTTCTGATGCTTATTTTCAGTGAATCATTATAAGAAAAATCTGCTCGGGGAAGAATTTGATCCCACTGACTGTGATGTATAGTGAAAAAAATCCTCAACAAATTTCCTAAGCTCTCATTTACCACCTCATCCTGTCCTTCTTTCTGAGGGTGACAAGTTGAACTCAAGGACAAGTCTGTTCCCATCTTCTTTTACAGAGTTCTCCAAAACTGTCCTACAAATTTGGTATCTCTGTCTGAGACTATACTTCTGTGCAAGCCATGTAATATCACAACCTCCTTGAAAAATAAATTGGCTATGTGAGTAGCATCACTGGTTTTTTGGAATGGTATGAAATGTACCATATTTGAGAACTTATCAACCACTACAAATACAAAATCACTCCTCTTCTAGGTTCTTGGTAATCCCAACACATAATCCATGCTTATAACATCCCACAACTTGTCTAGAATAGGTAATGGCTGATACCGACCAGTGTGTTGCTTCTTTCCCTTGGCATACTGGCATAATCTACATTTGTCCATAGATTTCTTCACATCAAACCTCATACCTAGCCAATGGTATGAAGAACTCAGCTATGCATCAGTGTTATCATGGACGAAATGTCCATCCAATCCCTCACTATGTTTTTCTTTCAACAGATTGTCTCTCATTGAGCATTTCGAAATACATAATTGACTCCCTTTGAAAAAAAATCCATATTGTATATAATATTCCATCCACTGACTTTTGTCCCCTAGGAAAGGGTTTTGACATTCTTTGTAATCCTCGAATTATGGATCTTCATGATATATCCCCTTAAGGTATTCAAATACTAAGGTCTCCACTTGAAATTCCCGCATAATCAGACATCTCCTGCTCAAAGAATCAACAAATTTGTTAGCGCTACCAGTAATGTGACTAATAGAAAAAGTAAAATTCTACATGAATTCTACCCATTTAGCATGTCTTTGGTTCAAATTCTCCTATCTAGTTATGAACAATAAATCTTGATTTTCACTGTACAAGAAAAACTCCTTCGGAATAAGGTATTGCCTCCATTTTTCAGAGCTTGTATTACAACATAAAACTATTTTTCATACGTTAAGTACTTCCTCTTAGCGTCATTCAACTTCTAACTGAAATAAGGAACAAGATTATTGTCTTGGCTCAAGACTGCACCAATAGCTACTCCACTTGCATCACATCTCACCTGAAATGTCTTCTTGAAATATGGGATAACCAGAATTGGTCATTCTCTGATCTTCTCTTTTAATACTCTGAATCTTTTTTCATGTTCTACTATCCAATTAAAATATCAATTCTTTTTCTTTATGGTGTCCAGTATGGGTGCACAAATGCTACTAAAATTCCTAATGACTTTCCTATAAAAAAATTCTAACCCATGAAAACTTCTTAACTCAAACATGCGTCTTGGAGAAGGACATTCTTTGATTACAATCACCTTCTCTGGATCCATCTTCAACTCATTTGAAGAGATCACAAAACCCAATTATATGAGTTATGTCTTCATGAACGAACATTTCTTCAGATTTATCAACATCTTCTCCTACTACAACCTCTTCAACACTATTTTCAAGTGTCTCAAATGTTCTCCTTTAGTTTTACTGAAAACTAAAATGTCATCCAAATAAACAATTACAAACTTTCCAATGAATTCCTTGAGCACCTTATTCATCAATATCGTGAATGTGCTCGGGGCATTTGTTAAGCCAAATGGCATAACAAGCCACTCATACAATCCTTCGTTTTTTTTAATATTGTCTTCCATTCATATCCTTCTCTCATTCTTATATGACGATAGCCACTCTTCACTTCTATCTTGGAAAAATAATTTGCTCCACTCAAAAAATCCATCAAATCATCCATTCTAGGTAAATGGAATCTGTAACTAATGGTTATCTTGTTGATGGCTCTAGAATCAGTTCACATTCTCCATCCTCCATCTTTCTTTGGTGATCTAGGATCTTTTCGTCAGGTGACTTATTAAAGAATTGTATTAAATGAGCATAAACTAAAGTACACCATAAAGAAGGAAAATCTCAAAATGAAAGAGACATAAGCATGCAATATGAACAGAAAAACTTGATAACAGAGTTCGTCCCTGGTGGACTACATCTCCGGGTACTTCTCTCATATGGGTAGGTCTTTTGATTAACTCCACAAAATAATTGGGCAAAATACATAAGTATACCTCATTCTGGAGTTAATCTACAAAAGATTTGCTCAAATCAGAAAACTAACACCACCGGTGCATTCATGGCGTCATTTTACCTAAAAATGACTATCTCCATGCCTCGATCTAAGTCTAACACTTTCAGGCCTAAGAGACACCCCTGCCTCAGTTTTCGTGCCACTGCTCCTGTAATAAATGACTGTATTGTCTCGAAATGCATGCCAAAATACGTACCAATCCATACAGGAGTGCTTGGTTTTCCTCTTATTATACTAAAATTCGATGGTTATGCAATATGTGAAATGATTGGTGCATCGGTTAGTGGAGGTATATTAATTCATTGGTTAGCAGAGGTCCCGAGATTGAATCCCATGGACTCCTCTTTTTTTTAATACATGGTTACAATGAGATTTGGTGCACCTTGCTAAATCTGGAGGGAGGCCACTAGAATGGAAAAAAATTAGCTATTAAATCGAAAGAATTTTTATATGTGGTGATTTTGGAATGTTTGTATGGTTTAGTATGGAACCAAGGGCTAGGCCGAAGGCCTAGCCATTTTCTTTCGCTTATCCAAAAGATTAGTAAACTTAAATAAAATTTGGACCATGGTATAAACAAGGAACATGTGGTGGAAATTTGGCTAGCACGAAGGTGTGAGGCCTTTGCGCTTTGAGGTTACAAGTTCTAGTCCTGTGGAGTCATATATTTTTATAGATACCAACCACTAGAGGGGTTCCATGTGGCATCCCATGGTTGGTCCGTGTGGCACCATATCATTTGGTCAATAAAATGCCACTTGTCACAAATTAATTAGCCCATGTGTCTGTCATCAGATTTGTACAACCTTGCCATGTCATCCCCATGCCATCTCAGTTGTGTCACATTAGCTTTACATATATGCCATGTGTCACCTTGACCTTTTGACTTTTTGACCAAGTTTGACCTGAGCTTTGACCGCTTATAACTTTTGATCCGTAAATACGTTTGACGAGTCGTTTGCGTCATTAGAAATCTTGTGACACTCTCTTTGCGATTAGGCCATTTTAACATATTTTTGGGAACTTTGATTTTTTTCCCTTTCTCTGTCTGTTGAAGCCATTTTGAGCGTCTTGAGTTGCCTCTGCGAGTTCTAAGTTGTTCTTATCCTTCTATGGACCCTTTTTGGATCATTCCTTCCCACTGAGAGATTTTTGGACCACCAAACTCTTTCATTAATCAATTGGTAAGTGAGGGAATATTCTCCTCACTTTTTCCTTCTCAATCCACTTTTCCTTGCTTGGATGTGTGCCCTTTAAGCCTACTCAAAGATAATCAACATCACCCCTTCTTGAAGTTCTTGTCCTTCTATCCAATATGATATCTTCCTATAAATCATCCAAGTAATTAGGTGCAAACTCATCAACTGAAGGTATTGAAACTTCCTCATCCTGATCCATGATCATGGGAGGCTAAAAAAGTTTCAAGTTCTCTACGTTCACAACAGAGTAAACATGCATATAAGGTGGAAGATATAAACTAAAAGAATTATTGCCAATTTTCTCTAAGATAGTGAAGGGTCCATATCATATGGGCTTGATTTTCTTGCCTTCACCCTTCAATCATTCCTTACCAATGTGAAGCCATACCTGGTCTTCAACCTGGAATTGATGATCAACCATGTGCTTGTCATGCCAAGATTTATACTGTGCTTGACTCTTCTCCAACTGTTCCTTGACTACCTGGTGTATCGGCTGGATCCTATGAATGAACTTGTGGGCTTTGTCCTCTGTTCGTTTTTCATTCACATCGACATCTCTCCCATACATCAAGTCCAAAGGAACCTTTGGTAGGTACACAAAACATGTATCAAAAGGTGAACTATGAGTGGATGAATGTAAAGCTCAGTGATAAGCATGTTGTACATAGGGTATATGTTCATCCCATAACTTAGGATTCTTTTTGCAGTAGCCTCAAAGAAAATTTACCACTGTTATGTTTACCGCCTCTGTCTATCCATCGTTATGTGGATGGAAAGCAGTGATCCTCTTCAATTTCGTGTCCATCATTATCCACAAGCTAGTCCAAAAGTCCCCAAGGAATCGTGTATCTTGATCCGATACAATGGACATGGGTAACCCAAAGTGAATCCAAACATACTGAAAGAAGAGATTAGCAATCTTCTCAGCAATGATGTTCTTTTTACATGGCATCAAGATACACATCTTGTTGAACCTATACACCCTGGCATACAAGTAATCATGAATCCCTTTGGTCATTGGTAAACCCCCTACAAAATCCATGGAAATTCTTTCCCATAGATGGGATGTAATAGGATGTGGTGAGTATAGCCCCAATTTTCTATTAGTGGGATTACAAGTAGAACATCACATAGCCCTTTACATATTTAGTTACAATTGCTTTCATTTGAGGACAATAACAAAACCTCTGCAAATGATCCATAGTTTTTCCTACCCCAAAATTCCCATACACAAGAGAAGTTTGAGCTTCCCATATCACATGGACTCGCTCACTTGTAGGAATACATAGCTTCCCAATATGATAGAGTAATTTTCCCTACAGACAATAGTTCTCTACCTGTGCACCATGGGTTAGATTCTCATATACTTCTTTAAAATGTTCATCGATGGCATATTGTTCTACATAGCTATCATGAGATAAAGAAGTATTCTTCAAAATAATAGAAGCAACAATAGGAGGTCTAGAAATCATATCGGCTACCTTGTTACTTGTACCCTTCTTGTACTTGATTACCAAATGAAATTGTTGTAGAAAACTAGTCCATCTGTAGTGTCGAGATTGTTGCAGTTTGGTATGTGCTTGAAGATATTGTAAGGGCTAGTGATATGTCTGTATGATGGTTTCCTTCTCTAACAAGTAGTTCTTCCATTTATTTATGGTTTGAACTAATGCATACAACTCTTTATCATATGTAGGATAGTTAACAAAAACTTGGTTAAAATTCTTAAAGTGGTAACAGATAGGCTTATGATATTGCATCAATACTGCACCCATGGCATATCAACTGGCATCTGTCTCAATCTCGAACGACTGTTGAATATTCGATAGTGATAATACTGGTACGGTATTGATATTCTCCTTCAAAGTCTTGAAAGATTTTTGTTTCTTTCCTTCCCACTGAAAAGTGTTCTTCACATTGGTTAAAGAATGCAAAGGAGCTGCTATAAAGGAGAAGTTGGGAACAAATCTCCTCCAATACTGGAATGTACCTAAGAAGCTTCAAACTTAAATTACATTCTTTGGTTCAAGCCATTTTACAATTACTTCAATTTTGGAAGGATCAATTTTCAATTGTCCTCCTTCCGCGATATGACCTAAGTATACAAGTGCAGTCTTTCCAAATTCACATTTAGACATTTTTACATACAACTTTTCCCTTTGCAAAGTATCCAATACTTGTTTTACATTCCTTACATGTTCATCCCAAGTGCCACTAAAAACAATAATGTCATCTAAATAAACAATCACAAAGTCATCCAGGAAAGCCCTGAATACATCATTCATCACACACATGAAAGTTGTCAGAGAATTACAAAGCCCAAATGACATAACTAACCACTCAAACAATCCATGTTTGATTTTAAAGGAAGTTTTCCATGCATCCTGTTTTGTGACCCTAATTTGATGGTATCCACTGTGCAAATCTAACTTAGTGAAATAAACAACATTATTCAACTGATCAATTAAATCATCTATACGAGGAAGAGGGTATCATTTTTTACCGTGATTTTATTTAAGGCCTAGTAATCGAAACACATTAGCCATGTTCCATATTTCTTTGGCACCATCATGATTGGAAAACCAGAAGGAGATGAACTAGGCCTAATGACCACTTTATCCAATAATCCATTTACCTGCTTCTTTATCTCTTTCATCTCCACAACTGACATCATGTACATTCCCACATTAGTAAGAGGAGAATCTTGTTGAATATGTATCTCATGTTATATTTCCCTCTTAGGGGGTAATCCATATGGTTCTTGAAAAATATCATCATACTTAGAAACAATATCAATTAATTCATTTTTATGAGATGTATCACACCCTTGGAAAGCATCGAATGTCCCAACATCTTTCTCTTTGATGACCATGAGTACATATCTCTTATTAGTGGTTATGAGTCTTTTCATTTTCCCTGCACTAACAAGTGTTGTATTTACCCTCATGCTGTGAGCTCTAACAACATATTCCACTCCCCCCTTAGTAAGGTGGTATTTGTTCTCATGACTAAATAAGATTTCTTTCCTATCATAAATATAAGGATTCCCCAAAATGAGTCCACATATATCAAGTGGTACAACATCCAAATCCACTTCATCAATAAACTTTGAAGCAATAACAAATCTGACCCTACATTGTTTGGTGACATTAAGTTTTTCTTTATCACATACCCAACAAAGAGGGTAAGGATTTGGATGTGGTTTCGTTAGAAGACCAATCTTCTTGAAAAGTGTTTCAGATACTAAGTTTACTTGGGAACGCGGATCAAATAATGTATCTATATTAGTATGTTCAGATACAACTTGTATATGAAATAAATCATTTCTCTTTCGTTCATCAATCTGAGATTTGATATTGGAACTTGAACTAGAATGAAGGGAATATTTACCTTGTACTGCAACCGCTATTATATTTCCTTCATCTCCAGATTTGGAACCAATATCTTGCTGCACTATAGAAATAGTCTTTGTCTTCCCCTTTCCACCGAACTATTTCATTTTATTTTCTAGATGCAGTTTCCAACAGTGTTCTTGATCGTGACCGCCATTCTCGCAATGAGTGCAAGGTGGGTTTTCTCCTCTCATTACTGTAGTTTTCTTCTTATCCTTCCTTTTAAGCTTCTTGAAATTATTTTGTGGGAAATTGGAAGGTTTATTTGTGGTATATTTTTGAACATGTTTACCCTTGTTCTCAAGATGCATGGCTTGCACACAAAATTCGTCAAGACTAGTGGGGTTAAACAAGAGAAAAGTGTGAAGAATATAACTGTGAAGTGTGCTAATATACTTCATTAAAGTTTCATAAGAATCCAAAGGAATGTTCAATTCTAAAGCCTTATTCCTAAATTATTTTGTGAAACTTTGTACAAACTAACCTTTAGTTCGTCTTAAATTTTTCCATTCCATCATTGCTTTATGTAAATACCCTACTAGATAGAATTGATTCCTTATATATGATTTAAACTTTGACCATGAGGAAATATGATTACTTATGTCCTGTAGCTTCCTCTCCCACCATCCGAGAGTGGCTCCTTCCAACTGAAGACAAGCCAGTTGCACTTTAACTTCCTCTTCATCAATATGTTGAACACAACAATATACTTCAACCTGTCAGATCCAATTATCTAGATTTTCAGGATTAGCATCTCCATGAAACATAGGTAAAGAAAAATTTACATCAAGCTTTAATAATGGTTTCTTAAAAGAGGATTTATGGTTATAATGTTGAGAGTAATGAGAATGCTTAGAGGAAGAAGAAATATAACTTGAAGGCGAAGATGGAGCATCAGGAGGAGCTCCTCCAGCCCCTTGGTTTACCGAAGAATCATCATCTGGTGGTTCTTCCTTTTTCTTCCCTTTCTTCTTGATACTCTTCTCATAATCTCCATACATTCATTTGACCATTTCAGACATGCAATAAAAGACGATGTGAAATTGTTTCTCATGTTCATCATGCTAGTTCTCTTCTACCATATTCTTCCTTCGAGATGCATGACCAACTTCGGGATTGAAAGTCTTAAGAGTTCCTTCACCCTGCTTATGCTTGGCCCTAGTAATCATTCATACTCAACAATTCAAGTCAAATACATCTTCTCTGATACCAACATGATTCAAGATATTTTTGTCAGGTGATTTATTAAAGAATTGTATTAAATGAGCATAAACTAAAGTACAACATAAAGAAGGAAAAGCTCAAAATGAAAGAGAGATAAGCATGCAATATGAACACAAAAACTTGATAACAGAGTTCATCCCTAGTGTAATATGTCTCTGGGTCCTGCTCTAAAATGGGTAGGCCTTTTTATTAACTCCACAAAAGAATTGGGAAAAATACATAAGTATACCTCATTCTGGAGTCAATCTATAGAATCTTTACTCATATTAGAAAACTAACACCACAAATGCATTCATGGCATCATTTTACATAAAAATGACTGTCTCCATGCCTCGATTCGATTTTGAAACTTTTAGGCCCAAGAGACACCCTTGCCTTAGTTTTCATGCCATTGCTCCTACAATAAATGACTGGACTATCTCGAAATGCATGCCAAAATCTGTACCAATACGTATGGGTGCGCTTGGTTCTCCTCTCTGTCTCAAACACTGGCGAAGGCACTCTTCTTATACTAAAATCTGGCAGTTATGCAATAATTGAAATGGTTGGCACACTAGTTAGTGGATATATATTAACTCATTGGTTAGTGGAGGTACCGGGATCGAATCTCGTGAACTCTGCTTATTTTTAATACATGGTTACAATGAGATTTGGCGTGCCTTGCTAAATTTGGTAGGCGACCACTAGAATGGTGGACAATTGGCTATTAAATCGACAGAATGTCTATATGTGGTGATTTTTGAATGGTCGTATGGTTTAGTATGGAACAAAGGGTTGGGCCAAAGGCCTATCCATTTTCTTCCATCAATCCAAAACATTAGTAAACTTAAACAGAATTCAGACCATGGTATAAACAATGAACATATAGTGGTAAGTTGTCTAGAACGGAAGAGTAAGGCCTTTGAGCTAGGAGGTTATAGGTTTGACTACTGTGGATTCATATATTTTTACATATACTGACTGTTGGGATCGTGATTTAGTTGTTTAATGATGTTGATTAAATCCTTTTTGACCGATATTATGTATATATTAATAACCATTTTCAAGAATTTTTGAAAGGATTTCATAGAAAATCACCATAGCTTATGCCATGTACGTGTAATTGATATTTTGTGATGATTTTGAGTTTAATTAACTTGAATTTATGATTGCAAGAATCTAATGCGTGATCTGTGTGTCACAGGGAAAAATCGCATGGCGTTTTTCCATCTAGTAGCTCGTCCGGTACTCCATATGGCATTGCATCTGACACTCCATCCAACACTAAAACCGTGGGCAAGTTGGCGGTTGTTATATCGGTGGCCTATGTTGGGAGAATCAATGACATGGGTTTTTCTCATGCTCGTGGCCTCCAACTACTGAGATTTTGACATCTTGGATTGAGCTGTTATGCTGAGCATTGAGTGTCTTGTTTGGTTTCTAGAATCCACATGCAATTTTAGCACATTTATTGTAATTTGTTGTTTTTAAAGGAGGTCAACCTCTCAAATTGTAAGTCCTATAAATACCATAGTAGTGGTCAGACAAGTGTTAAGTTATGAATTGTGAAGCTAGAATTTTCTTTGCTGTGTAATTCTAGACATTTCCATAAACTTGTGCAAGGCTATGTTTTTAATTTAAATGCCAAAATCGTGTTGCTTGAGCTCGTGATTCACTGTTGAGGAGTAGCCACGACCTGCTGGGGGGCCCACTAGTGGCCTAGGTTAATATTTAGCTGTTTAGATTTTGTATTTGAGTTGTGCAATTTCCATTTCTTTCATTTTCTATTCTATGCATTTTTATCATTTTGCATGTTGTGTGTTTGTTGTTCATAGCTTAATTGTTTCAATTTCCTTTTTCCAAGTTGCTTGTGACAGATAGTGTTAATATGCTATGTCTTTTTAATTAATTAGTAATAACTTGCAATCTTAGCTACTAACCTCATTGTGTGATTAAATGATATCTTGTGTTTCTGTAGATGGAAGTAGAATGATTAAAACAAAGTATTGATTAAAAGAGAGTATTGAGTTAATTCAAAATATAGAGTTTCTTTGGCAAGGTTTTGATGGATGAATAGTTGCTAGCTTTGATTTAAATTCTTCGTTTTCTTATCTAGTTTTCTTATTTACTTTTCTTATCAATTAGAATTAGAATTAGTTTTCTTATTTATGTTAAGGTAGAAGTAGAATTTAAATTATGTTTTTATATGCATTTTAACGTGCAATTTGAATTGTTAATAATAGGGTTAGTTTAGTTTATTTTGTGAAATTTCCTTTCTAGAATTAAATTGCAATTTTAAATAGAAGTTTGAGTTTGAGTTTAGCTTTTAGTTATAAGTCGTTATTTGTGTGAATTTTATTACCTTAGCATAAGATTTCTTTTGAAATTAAATCGAATAGTGTTTTCTTATTGTTGATGATTAATGCATAAAATTGAAAGATCACATGGATTTTCAGGATAGTTGATATTCCTTCTATGATGACTAAGCTCTTGTTAGATTGCTTGATACATACCTTTCATTTCTCTATAGAAGTTAATATTGAACTTATTCCTCTTGAGCTATCACTAATTGTAAGATGCCATTGTGATGTCATAAGACACCGAAGACATAATCATCATAATTATATTTGAAGTTTCTTGTTATTGTAGATTAAGAGTAATTGTTGATTAATCTTTGAATATTGTCATGATGCTTTTAATTCAATAGGTTAAGATTTCCCTTTGCATATTAGAAGTAATTATATATTTTATCTTAAGAATAGAGTTCACTTGCTTATTAGTTTGATTAGTTTCCTATTGAGTAGTTTTGATTAGTTTTGTTGTTGACGAAGTTTCCATAGGTTAGTTATTTGATTTCTTATTTGTTTACTTGTTGTTGCTCATTAATTTGAATAGATTGATTAGATTAGTTTGTTGTTGTTATTGTTCATTAAGTTGAATAGATTAACTAGATGACTTTCTTTTTCTTGTTAGATTGATTAAGTTAAATTTTTCAAATTAGGGTTTTCATTTACTTCTCTAGGACAATCCATCGATACATTGTTTAAATTTACTTAGGGTAAATATTTTAAGTTCCTTGATATTATTTTCTCATTGATAGTCTTTGCTTAAGTAGGTTAGCCCTTAGACAAACCATCTCCTTAGTTAGACTACACTTCCTCTAGATTTTCTTCCTTGGCACACATAGTTCTACAACTCTAAGTTTACTTACCCTGGGTTGGCAATTTAATTGAGGGATTTAGTGCATATAGAACACCCATCATTTTTGGCACTGTTGTCGTGGAGTTGTCTTAAGGTGGGAAAATATTTAGGAGATAGATCATTTATGAACCTTAGCATTAGTTTGGTGGCAAGGGAACTTTAAGATGAGAGGTAAGAACCTACACATCTGTTATAGAAGGTTCCCCCAAACCCAATGGTAGTTTCTATTTTTATTTTGTTTTCTTTCATGAATAGACCTAGGGACCCAAAAGGTAGATACATTAAATACAAATCATACCTTTCAACCAAGGTTCCTTCTGATATTTTTGAGGGAAGGAAAATTCCACTCATAAACTCTGCAGACCGATACCAAAAAGTAGGAGCTAGCTTAACTCAAAGAGATAAAGTAGTCTCTGAAGAGGCTAAAGCAGGGAGCACTATAGAACAAAAATTGGAAGCATCAGTAATAGTGGGACAGGAGACAAGACCACTCGATCCTTTTGGAGAACCAAACAACACAACTGTTGTTTTCTTACCAGATCCTAATTTTATAGACATCATAGACCCTGAACAGGTGATGTTAAGCCCTAATATTGGCTCATTAACCCTTAATTGTGGCATATTAGATTAGTAATGTTATTTTATTTATGTCGTCTTGCTCATTAACCCTTAATTGGGGCATATTAGATTAGTAATGTTATTTTATTTATGTCGGCTTTAGGCCATTAGTTGTAATTATACCTCCTAGTCTCCTATAT